>VZTF01006404.1:2392869-2439551 GCA_013397755.1 Cnemophilus loriae | reverse complement strand
TTTTTTTTTTTTTTCCCAAGTGTGTCAAGATACTGAGAATCTACCATTTACTTTTCTGGATGACTTGTTTCAGTGATTCATCTTTGCCACTATTTAAAAATAAGGCATGCAATTATTGTTTGAATACATTTGAATGCATCTGTCTTTCCTTAGTTCTTGTTACCTTATCTGAATTCTCTATCGGATTAGACTGCCTTAAACTTGATTTGTCCCTTTCACACTGTGTTTTGACTCCTGTGCATGGTGGCAGTCCCTAGCATTTAAAGATACATACAGATTTTAAAATACATCATTTTAAAAGCGCATCAACAGATCAAAGATTTGCTGGGCTGACTACTCTAGGACTCTGAGATAAGTTTAACAAGTATGCTGATTTAAAATATTTTTCTCACAATGTTTTTTAACATCTGATCTGGAACATCTGCTTAACAAATGAGTTGGAAGGAAAATCAATATAATGTGATACAATTATACCATTTTGAATCTTTCCAACTATAGAATGAAAGTATTTATTGACTATTTTTGATCTGTCCTTACAATTTTTAACACTTGTGCCACCTCTGTCTAATTATGGGCCTCTGTTATTGTTGAGGTGGTGTTTGTTACTAACACCCTTGGTGGTGTCATGGGTGGATGTTTTGTGTCTCTCACTTTCTACACTCTGCAACAGTAGTTTATATTGATGGTGATTCAGCCTCTCCTGTTCTAAGTTACTGATCCTGCTTATTTTTTTAACTTCTTTTCTGTTTTGAACATCAGGTTTTGAGAAACAAGGCTGAGCTGTAGCCGAAAGTGTACAAAATTTGGCCTTTTGCTAGCTGTAGAATTGCCAGACCAAAGATAAAAGCCATTAGAGAAGTTTCTGTTTTCATGTTTTTCAGTCTAAGATTTTTCTTCCCAATTAATTTTGTTCATAATACTTTTTAGCTTCTGAAAGTTTGAAAACTCAGGAATAAGAGCATCGATGTACCTTGTATGTTTTATATAAAAGTTAGTAATCTCTATCTGGTTATGTAATTTGATCATGATCAGTAATTCTTAGGCTTGAATTCCCAGTGTCTACTCCAGTGTACTACTCATTGTAGCTATTATAATGGAATATGTGATAATTTTTCTGGTTATGATGACTGCTGTTAGAAAACTGTTGCTAATAATTTTTTAAAAGCTGATGTTTTTACTGTTGGCAGATTAAGATCCTGAGATACTAGGTTTCAGTATTAAAGACTTCAGTTTGACCCTTTTCTTTCAGTACATTAAAAATAGGGCTTACCAAAAAAAATCCTACCGTTCTCTAGTTCGAGCTGATGCTCCGTAACAGACCTCTACTATCACCACCTTCTGAGTGAGCTGTCGTATTTAACCCTTAGACCCACATACAGTCAGGATCCTTTGGTTCTGAATTATCAGGTAATGAATGTCAGAATGATGTTTCTTGAAACGTGCATTGCACCTGCTTCATAATTAATGTTATTTTTATGTAGTCTCTGGGTTTTAGACAAGTGGGCCTTTGGCCTTTTGTTTTTCTTGTAGGGAAGAAGTATAGTTGTGTGATGCGCATGGAGAACAGACTTGCATTTAAGGAAGGGATGGAAATTTTTGAAAGTTTTAAAGAATATTTCTGGAACTGTAGAAGTAAATTTTTGGCGTTTAGACTTCACTGTAATGTTAGTTTAAGAATTGTACCTCATATCAGATGAATTGTCATCTAGGCCATTGTTTTGTGACTTAGTGGCCAACAGCAGACATTTTAAATGAAGTTGCAAAAAACTTCCGAATTGTGGATTAACTGCCATGGATCTTCTCCAGTTTTTGTCAGTTTATAATGGTTTATGATGCTGATCCTGAGTTTTGTTAGCCGTAATAATTTTCTTGTTGATAGTTAATTTTGTACAGGTGTGTGTTTTCATTATCCATGGTAATATGTAGTTATTTTACAAATTTTACAATGCTGTGTTTATAGTCTACCTTCCCAGTGTCATGCTCAGCACTCTTCTCTCAGTTGTTAAAGAGCAGCTTAGTGCTCAGTCATTATTTGAGCAACAGTGATAATCATTTCTTATCTGCTGTGCTTTAGATGTGTCAACAAGCAGTTTGATTTGCCAGCATGCTGGCCATTTAGTTATATTTTTTAACTTCATTTATTTCACGTGGTGTTGATGAAGATGGTTGTGTTCTGGGCCCTGGAATTTTCCATTAGCAGTGGTGGATGTGACCAGTGTCTCCTGCATCCGATATTATGTGGATAAGCACACTCTTTCCTCAAACCTTTTCTTTTTTTCCCTACCTTTCATTGTTCACAGTAAGGCAGCATTTAAATCTGGCGAAAGATCTGCCTGTATTTTACTGATTGAAGCCTGACAAGCTGCAGTGTTGAAAACTGTAGTAGTTGTATTTTCTGATCTTCCCCAACAGATTCTCTTTCAAAATTAATATTATTCTCTTAAGAAGTTACTAGTGGTTTTTTTTTTTATCATCTCTGCTTTAAAAGTTTTTGTCAGTGTTCCCACTGACCTTTCCCGTGTAAGTTGGGCCTCTTTTAAAACTAGAGACTTTCAAGCCTCAGGTCGTATGTTCCATGTTTATTTCATTATCATGCTTATATCAGCATGCTTGCTTGCAGTGTGAAACTGAATAAGAGGAGCCAGTGTCAAGCTGATACTTTGATTTCTTGTACCTTGTTATTAACTAAACTTTATCTGGATTATTCATGATTAATGTTTAGTAGTTTTGTAGAGCCTTTCATCTATAAATGAAAATAGCATTAGTAATTTTCAGTGAGAGGAAGGTGACTTACTCAAGGCCAAACAACAGCTCGAAGGGGAAGACTCAGTAAACCCAGAATTTACCCATCACTGGTAATACAGGAATGCATTGTAAAATATTGAATAAATCTTAAAATTTAAATGCATTGGTTAAATGGGAGAAAGGAAAAGTAATTTAAACATGTTAAATAGTAAGCAATGTAAAAAAAGTTTGATAAGTAAAGTGAAAGAGTACACATAAAAGAGAACCTGCTGTATCTACTCTGAGCAAGGTATAACTCTGACCTGAGCAAGTTCAGAGGAGGGCCACGAAGATGACCCAGAGAGCTGGAGCACCTCTCCTGTGAAGACAGGATGAGAGAGGTGGGACTGTTCAGCCCGGAGAGAAGAAGGCTGAAATAGGTTGCCTAGAGAAGTTGTGGATGTTCCCTTCATGGATGTGTTCCACATGAGGCTGGATGGGGCCCTGAGCAGCCTGGTCTAGTGAAAGGTGTCCATGCTCAGGGCGGGAAGGGTTGGAACTAGATGATCTTTAAGATCCCTTCCAACCCAAACCAATTTTGGGTTTCTGTGACACAAGGAGAATAGTACTAATGCTTATGGGACAAATGGAAGTAAACATTTAGTATACCTCTCTTAATGTATATCTGATAAGTTATTTGATGATTGTGCTGGGAATGATAACGGCATTATTAATTTCTTTAGTGAGGCGAGTGGCTTTCTGCTGGTACTCACGTTTGTTTTGTGTGTCATGCTTCCTATAAAACTTTCCTATAAAAGTTTTCCTAGTCCTTTTCCACTTTTCCTATAAAACTTCTTTATAAAACTTTCAGAACAGTGACTTGGGCACCTGCAGAATATACAGCCTGTTACTTTTGTTGGCACCACATACTTGAAAAAAAATATGTGGGAGCCTTGCTTGTTTTTCAGTTATTCATGAGTCAGTAACATAGTGTTTCTTGTCCTTTGGGCCTGATTTATTTTGAATTCATATCACTGACACTTAGGCCTATAATGCTAATAAATATACACATCTTGAGGAGAAGTTAATAAATTCAAATGTGTAACTGGGCAATTCTTATATATATATCTATATAGTTTGGTTTGTTTTTTTCAGACTAAACCTGGTGCTGCTTGTGACAATGCCTTTTAAAGTTCACTATACCCCATAACATTTATGTACAATGTGTTGAGCAGTCTAGGCTAAGGGGACGAAGATCTGAGCTCCTTTGATTTTCGCTGTAGATTCACATTTGTACGTAAAATTTACCCTGGTTGTTCCTGCCAGTTTTACTGCTTCATGAAAATATGTAACAGATAATTTTAAAGATATTCTTTTATTTTCAAGTATGCAAAAATCTGGATACCTGTAAGTTTAATTTTTGTGGCTGGGTGAAAGAACAGTGAGTGAGTGCAAGTAGAGGAAAGTGCAACAGGCAGGAAGTTGCTGACTTCCTGTAATAAGAGGAAATTCATGTCCCAGTCAGTGGAAAGATTTCTTCCAAACATGAGTGGTGTATGTTCATTGTGCATAAAACACATTTAAAGCATTCAGTCAGAAGTTGGTGCCTTGGGAAATAAAACCAAAGGAATAAAAAAAACTATCGTTTTAGATTGCTGAAGTGTGTGCATTACAGTTAGGACTTTTTGAATTTTTTTTCAAGTGTACTTTTCAAAGGTAGCAGCCAGTTAGAATTAAATGAGGACGTTTTATGAATGAGAGTAAATTTCACCTTTTGTTTGTGAATTTACTTCACAGTTTTCTGGAGAAACACATCATGGTGAAATGCCCTTTTAAATTTTACGTTGGTACTTGGTATATTACCTTAAGTAAGTTTGTTTCAGGCAGTTCTCTGTTCAAACTAAAAATTTGTTCCTACATAGATTTGTGAAAAAAACCCTAAGGCAGTATAAATACTGTACACTTGGTCCCTTTCTCGTGAGATTAACTTCTGTAGTCAGGGTCAGTTTCACCTAGTAGAAGGCTATTTTGATTTTTGGATTCATGCTGTAGTCCCAGCTCTTATTTACTGTACTTTCCATGAGCCTTGATTTGCAGATTGCTTGATTTAGGTGCAAGATGACAGTTGAGGCTCCACTGCAAGTCAGGGAATTGGAAAGAGATTTAAGAGATAGATGGAATGAGATATGTATAAGGCAGGATGTGCCTGCTGCATTTTCAGCTGATTGCCAGCTGCTTGTGGCCTCTTTCATATTACCCGTTTTTCAGAAATGTATATGACCCAAGCAGCTTGCTGATTGCTTTTGGTTCCCACCTTTGATCACTGAAGTTGATAGCTGATTTGACACACCTTCAAGATAGAGTGTCAAACTTCAGTTTGCAGAGATGGAAAAGCTGCCCAGTCTTTTGTCTCTTGTAACTTTTGTCTTGAGCCTTAAGTGCATTCTGTGGAGCGAAGTATGGGGTATTCAGTACCTGAGAAGAAATGAAAACACATATTGGACAGATACAAGTTAATGTTAATTCTTTAAAAAAACTATAGGTGATGATGATGATGTCAGACATCTGTTTGGTACAGTAATGCTGTCTTTACCCACAAATTCAGAATCAATTCGTCATAAGGTTCAGTCCTTACAAAACTGAGTGAGGAGGAGCAAAGGACAGTAGCAGCTACTGTCACTGGACGTAGAGCTCCACTTTGACATTTTGCACAACTGGGATGGATTGAGGAACACGTGCAGAATGAACAAGTGGCACTGTCAGCTGTTGCAAATCCTGATGAGATGCTGTTACTTTAATAGCACTCCTGTGCACTCTGAAGCCTCAGTGATTGGAGAAAGTCCTGACTTGTTTTTCGTATGTTAAACATTTTTGTTCTGGTCTTTAGCGATTTTTGGATAAACTGTCAAAATTCTTGAATATTAGATGAAAAATATGTAGTACTACCTATAAGTCAATACTCAAGTATTCAAAATTGACCTATGCCAGGAATTAAAGTGTGAGAACTGTTGCTGTTTCATTGCTGTTGGGGGAGACTAGATTTTTACATTAATTTACAGTAATGGTGTATGATCAGTCATGGTTATAATTTCCACTGTGAGTAATTTTATCTGAGAAGAGGGCAAATGTGGATTGAGTGAACATCATTTTACTACTTGTAACAGCTTACCCAGGTTGGGATAAAAGTGTGTTGTTAGACTCATGCTATAATTTTTGTATGTTGGCTGGAGTGCTAAGTCTTGTAGAGCTGCTGTTAATTATCATTTAGTCCCTAAGCATGTTAGATACTTCCTAATGCAGATAGTCAGTCTTTTGCCAGTGTTTTGAGGTAGCTTTCAGTAGTACTTTGGGTAATCTTCCATTTTCTGTTATGCTCAAAAGCTTCAGACTCATACTGTCCTCTTCTAGAAGTAATGGATCGGCCTAGGTCAAGCCGTATGAGCCTGAGAAAGAACAATGCGTGGATAGAAAGTGGATGACAAGGACTTAAGGACTTAAACCAGTGGGTTTAAGAGGAAAACCTTCAGTATAAAGCTTATTAAGAGGCACTGAATAGTCTAATAGTCTTCTTTTCCTTTTTTTTTTTTTTTTTTTAGCAAAGAGTTTTTATCTTGGATCCCTCTTTCCTGTTGCAGTTTTACTTTGCCCCTTTGCCCTAATGCTTGAAGCCATGGACTTTCCTAAGCATGAAAGAAGCTAGCATTCTTTTAAGATTCCACCTTCTGGAAACCTGGAATAAAATCAAACCCAACAACACAGAAAGTGTGTCTTGAACTGGCCATTACTTTTTTTGTTTTGTTTTTTTACAGAGTATGTCTCAGCATTTTGTTTGCCTGATTTTTGTGCATGTCAGGCTCCTCTGCTTCTGTGTTTTCAAGCCATGAGGAGACCCAGCTGCAACAGAAATAATTGTAGGGTGGTGGTGTGGTTTAACCACAGTAGGCAACTAAGCACCACATAACTGGTCACTAGGAAGGAAATGTGGGCAAGGAAGAACAAATACACTACCAGTAAAGATACAGGATTAGATATCAAAGTGGATTGTATTGGCTCATTGCATTTGTAGTAGTAGTGGAAGACAGGCTTCTGCAGGGGTTTTTACTCACGTTGTCTTCCATTATTGTATAATGGTATGCAATCATAAAGATGCAAACAAGAAGAGTAATGTAAAATTGCTGATGAGAGGCTTGATCATTCAAGATGACTGTCTTTACAGCTATTGAAAACTTTGGCAACCAGTGAGATGAGCATTTTAGAAACTGTACACTGCATGGCTTGACTGGGAGGCAAGTTGAATCTCGTGAGTAAGTGGGGTAAATGAGAATTTCTGATGTATGGGCAGTTTGACTCTTACATGTATAGGTCTTACGCAAAACAACAAGAACAACGACAGACTTTCAGATGAGATCTGAATATACTGGAAGATGAAGAGGAGCTGATGTAGATCTCATTTTGAACCTAAGTGGTGAAAATGGTGACAAAGATGTATTTGATACTGAGAGGAAAAAGTGGTCAAGGATTTCTCATTTTTCTCAAACATTCAATTTACTTTAGAAAGAAATATATCTGTAGCAGTACATTACATTAAGCTGACACTCTATCTGATGCGCTCGGTATACCATCTACACTTTTTCATCTAAAAAAAAAAAATGTTTAAGTTGCCAGCAAGTCTCCAAATTGCTAATATGGTATTTCAGCTAATATTTCTTACTCACCCTGACCAGACAACTCTCAAAATTATTATTCTGGTTAACTTCAGGGTAAGTGAAGGTTGGGTAGCAGTTTCATTTTTCCAGCGTGAAAGAATTTATCTTTCAAAGTCCTGAGTTACATTTTGCAATGATTTCATCATTGCAATGTATCCTGAACTGGCAGCAATAAATTAACTGACATTTCACTTGAGACTAATTCCTGTCTACAGTTAAGAATTTTGCTTGGTGCAGTGTTATGGCCATGCCAATTTTATTCTTGTTCATTCTGCTTAGTTTTGCAGGAACCAAAACAAGTGTCAATTTCAGAATTTTGTTTTAGTAGCTGGTAATGGGTTTGTCGTGATTCATTGCTATGTCTGTTTATAGCATCCACTGGATACCGTGACTTTCTGTGTAGTCCCTCTTGATACACTAACCTCTTTCCCGTAACTTGAGATAGATTTCTGTAGTTTCACTAACTTAACAGAATGTTTCAAAGTAGTTTTACTTTCATGTGACGCTCGCCTTTTTCTGAGGCTGAGGCCTCAGAAACTGTCACTTCCTCTCAAAGTCTGTGCCACCGTTGTGACACAGTGACTTGAAGTCACAGGCAAAAGATGACAGTGAAGTGCAAATGAAATGCAAGTAGACTTTCTAATTGCATGTACAGGTAAACAAATGAAAAAAAATCGAAGTAGTATCTGTCATCTCACATACGTGAGAGAAGGTTTCTCTTCCACACTGGACATTTGCTTTCATATCTTCCTTTCAGAGCTCTAGCTGTGCCATCCATCTTCTTCAGTGTTTCTGAAGTGGACTGTCTTAGAGCAAGAGCTCAAAGTTCAACACCCTGCTGTAACCTGTGTTGTCTATGACAGCTGGCCACAGATCATCTGACCGCCCCGAACCCTACTAGGCATTACGACATCCATGGGCGTGTATAAATTACAACAGTCTTTGAAAGACTAGTTATTTTATTAATACTGTGGTAAAAGAAAAAAACTAAACGAATAAACCCGCAAACTCCCTGTGTCATAAGCTGACCTGGTCTCTTGAGGAGAATTGCTTTGTGACCTCTCAAACTGAAAAGGTCTGACACTGAGTTGAGTTAGCTGCCACTTGTTAGTGATGCAGCTGAATCTTGATGGTGGAATGGCTCTGGGTCTAGAGAGAATGACAATGATGAGGTGAGATTAAAGCTGAATTTTTGTTTCCCTCTGCCCATTTGAACCTTAATTTGAAATGCCTTTCTGCAGAAATAGGACAAATTGTTGGTAACCATGAAAGGCTCCTCAGTGTCTGCCCTGTTGTACACATTGTAATCCCACCAAATGACATTTGGCAGGAAAACTAAAAGGAAATGTCTGTCACCAAGCATAAGCAAATAAACCCCAATTCTGTACTAGGCTGAAATAGATACATCTGAATTTAGTCGCAGTCTACTGACTGTGCACAACGGAAGTCTTAGACTCAGCATGGCTTAGAACAATCACCTTCACTTTGTTCAGCTGGATGTCCTCTGATTGTGTTCTGTCCAAAACGGAATTCTCTTTTTGCTTTGATTTTTTCTTCGTCACACTTTTTAATGTTCAGTAAGGCTGGTATAAGGCCAATTGGTAATGTGTTACTGACTAAGAAAAACTTTTTTCATTCGTTAATTGAAATGGTCATACATGTTGTTGTGCATCTTTGACCATTCAGCTGTGGTGGATCCTACGTCAGTCTGTCTGTCTTGCTTATGACAGTTCATGAAATGTGTTTCAAGTATCACCTGTTCTCTTAATTCTCTAGAGAACTAAAAAAAAAAAAAAAGTAGTTGTTTATTTTTTCATTTACATCTCTTTCACAAATCCATAGTAGGTGCTTGGACATTTTCAATATTTAGTCAGTGTAAGAGGTTCTGTGCATACATATAAGCATTTTAGAATTCTGTATCAGATATGTAAACCTTATCTATATGCATACTGTTATAAGCAAATTATCTCTTTGCTTTTGATGAATCTTGATCTTAAGAAGGTGTCTGGAGCATTCAGGCCAGAAAACTGCTACCGTTCCTAAACAGCATTGAAATGTACATACATGGAAGAAAAAGCCAAGAATGACTGTTCTGTTCACCACATGGGCTTTCTTTCCCTATTCTGGTACTGCTCCCATAGGTCATCAGAAATTTCCTATAGTCCTGTAATTGGACTGTATTTATTATCAGGGAAAAG
This sequence comes from Cnemophilus loriae, assembly GCA_013397755.1. Classification (NCBI taxonomy): domain Eukaryota; kingdom Metazoa; phylum Chordata; class Aves; order Passeriformes; family Corvidae; genus Cnemophilus; species Cnemophilus loriae. The sequence goes on along the minus strand of VZTF01006404.1, from coordinate 2,429,923 downwards.
TTCTTCACCCAGAGGGTGGATGGGCACTGGAACAGGCTCCCCCAGGGAAGTGGTCACAGCACCAAGCCTGACAGAGTTCAAGAAGTGTTTGGACAATGACTCTTGGGCTGTCCTGTGCAGGGCCAGGAGTTGAACTCAGTGATCCGTGTGGGTCCCTTTCAACTCAGCTTATTCTGTGGTTCTGTGATTCTAAACTAAAGTCTGCTTGTTAGGCATTGCTAACCTCAGTGACTGATTTGTGGATAAAGACAGTGTTATGGCAGCTGGTTCTGTATTACAGCTAACAAGATGGTTCATTCTGAGATGTGAACTGTGAGAGCACAACAAAGTTTTGAAGTTTGCGGAAGTAAAAGTAAATTATTACATTTATTAAGAACTTGGTATTTTAGTTTTAGTTCTACATCCTACTCACTTGATCAGGATTATAGTCAGTGAATTGGGAATTTTTATTCAAGTAATCTCTAGTTCAGCATGTGGAATAAAGGAGGATGAATGAATAACTAGGGCTTTGAATGGTTACCGGCTAATAATTAAACACACAGCTATCTTGGTAATCCTTAAATGATGTAAGCTTCACATCGTCTTGTCATGTGACTAGCAGATAGAGATGCAGCAGATTTATTTTTTCTTTTTAAGGTCACGTGAAATTTGTGTTCAGAGTGTAAGTCTTTTGATCCTGAAAATAATCCCTTTTAATAAAAAATGTTAACTTCGCATTACATTTTCTAAGTTGATGTATTTTACATTAGTGAAAGTACAGAAGATTGGTAAATACAAGATATAAAAATTACATGGGCATTATTCCTGCTGTTTATGGTTGACTCAGCTTTGTGTTTAGATTTTGGATTTTAACTGATCTCATTAGGTAAGCTGTTTTCTTTTCGAAGTAAGTATTGTTTGCATTGTATGTATAAATTTAAGGTTAAAAAGTGTAAATTTAAGGCATTCGTCTTGAATGCCATCATGTGGCATGTACAGGACAACCTCATGATCAGACCCAGCCAGCATGGGTTTGTGAAAAGGCAAGTCCTATTTGACCAACCTGATCTCTATGACAAGGTGACCTGCATAGTGGATGAGGGAAAGACTGTGAATGTTGTCTACCTAGACTTTCGGCCTTTGCCATTGTTTCCCACAGCATTCTTCTGGAGAAACTGGCTGATTATGTCTTGGATAGGCAGATGCTTCACTGGGTAAAAATGGGCTGGCTGGCCAGGCCCAGAGAGTGGTAGTGAATGGAGTTACATCCAGCTGGTGACAGATCACAGTGGTGTCCTCAGAGCTCAGTACTGGGACAAGCCCTGTTTAAAGCCTTTATTCAAGGGTATGGGTGAGGGGATGGAGTGCCCCCTCAGTCACTTTGCAGCTGACACCATGTCGGGCAGGCATGTTGATCTGCTGGAGTGTAGGAAGCCTCTACAGAAGGATCTGGACAGGCTGAGTCGATGGGCTGAGGTCAGTGGTCTGAGGTTCAACAAGGCCAAGTGCCAGGTCCTGCGCTTGAGTCACATCAACCCCAGGCAGTGCTACAGGCTGGGGCAGAGTGGCTGGCAAGGACCTGGGTGTGCTGGTTGACAGCAGCTGAACATGAGCCAGGAGTGAGCCAAGGTGGCCTAAAAGGCCACTGGCATTCTGGCCTGTATCAGCATTAGTGTGGCCAGCAGGACCAGGCCAGTGATTGTACCCCTGTACTCAGCAGGCAGTGAAGCTGGTGAGGGCTCTGGAGTGCATGAGGAGTGGCTGAGGGAGCTGGGGTTGTTTAGCCTCTAGGAAAGGAGACTCAGGGGAGACCTTATTGTTCTCTACAACTACCTGAAAGGAGGTTGTGTGCCAGGTGGGGGTTAGTCTCTTCTCCAGGTAACAAGTGACAGGACAAGAGGAGACACCCTCAAGTTATACTGGGGAGGGTTTAGATTGGATATTAGGAAAAATTTCTTCACCAAAAGATTTGTCAAGCATTGAAATAGGCTGCCCAGGGAAATGGTTGGGTCACCATCCCTGGAGGTATTTAAAAGATGTGTGGATGTGGCACTTGGGGACATGGTTGGCTTGGCAGTGTTAATGGTTGGTTTTGATGATCTTAAAGGTCTTTTCCAACCTAAACAATTCCATTCTGTTAAAAATGAAATGGATGTTTGTAATGGCAAGCATTCTGGATAGGTAGCCTATGGCATCTTTTTCTGGCAAGCATATGATGTCATGAAATTATTTTACTATAAAGTATTGTGTAACATGCTGTACATTACTGAAGACATCTTTTCTGGTGATATAGAGAATTACTTCAGTTAACTATTTTAAAAACCTTTTTCACTTCTTCACAGCATATGTTCTTTAATGTTTCCATCACTTTAGAGGAATTCTGTTGTCTTGCTCTGCTATTCCGAAGGCATTTGTCTCTGTTACCAAAATTAATTGATCTGACAGAGGTCAGAGGAAATATCTGTTGGTTGCCTGCATGGTTTTGCTCCATGCCAAGCAATACGCTTGTTATCATTATGAATTCTTACGTGAAATGGATAATAAAGTGCTGGTACGGCTAAGTGAAGTAATTCATTACATTCCAGATGCCTACTAAGCACTTAGTTCCTGAAGTCAAATATCGGGGTCCTGAGCTTCTGGATGCTTAAGATTTGTTCCAGGAAGACAAAATTGATTTGTCCTTGTAAGTCCTGAGTGACTTTACTGTTGATGTCAGTGATGGAAAGACCTGCAGCTAAACAAACTTGAACTGACCAATATAGTTGTAGGATAAATTTACTGGAGATGAGAAGTGGGAAGAAGAGATTGTGCAGCAGTCGGTTAAATTAAACGATTGTCTGTCCAGTGTTTCTGGCTCTGATTCTAGTCATTAACTTAATTTCTGCTGTTACTCTTCTGTGGGGGTTATGACATCTGCGGTATGTAAAACTTAGTTTCCTTTGTACGGGTTAAAATTTTAGTTCAAATAAATTTATGTCTAAAATTAGAAAGTAAACATTGATGAATCTGATTTTTAATGAGTAGCAGCAGAAATCTTATAAATTTGCTATAAAATTACGCTGGAACATACGTTGAGAGGGATTTAGTGAATGTAGACTTTTTAAAAAGGAATGGGAAGACCTATGTAAGATATAGGTAGTCATACTGAGAATCAGGAGTTCAGGAAGGATAACTAAGAATAACTTCTGAACAGTTAACATGGTATTTTAAATTACCTTTATTTAAATTAAAAGCGTAAAATCATGCATCTTAAGGCTGTTAGTCTTTAAATGGGATGAATTTTTGATTCTGATCTGTGTCAGTGAAGTGTTTTGTCTTGAAGTCTTGTGGGTAGCACTCCAGTTTCCATGTGGTTAATGAAATACAGATACTTTGGAGTTTAGTCAGTGAACAAATGTGAATTATTGTTCAGATATAGCTAGTGAAAGAAAAGAAAACATGGGTTAAAAGCGGGTTAAAAATTTGAGAGTATCTGTTATTAAGAAGTATTGATACTGCAATTTAGGTGAGAGAAGGAAAAATGAGATTAGTCAGGAAAACCAGTCCTGTGGTTGCTTATGGGCCTGGGTCATATACATTTGCCTTGCTAGTGCTTTTTTAGTGTGATTAAAAACTTACAGAGCTCATGACATCAAAAAATTCATTGTGTGGAAAAAACTAAAACATTCCTTATTGCTGGCTTCAGTGTTATGTTTGGCTTTGAAGAAACTGACTTGTTTTACGGTTTCAGTCAAAGATCAACGCAATCATTTGAGCCTTGACTTTCTCTTCCAGGAGTCTGACAGAGCTGGCGGCATTTTTGTCTGTCAGGCTTTTGTTGTTTAAGATCAACTCTTTGACTCACTGACACTGTAATGAGGAGTAAACAAGCCCTATTTCTTTGCAACAATTTGTAGTATGTTTTTAGTGAATTCTGAATTTAGCAGTGCTGGTTTAACAGTTGTTAAATCATGTAGCTGTAGTAAACTTCTTTACTAGTGGTAATAATTGAGTGGAGGAAATTAGTGTCACAGCTCCCTGTGGAGCGGTTTGTCTTTGGTCCTGATAGTGTCAGCTTTGGCTCTCCACTGCTACCTGTCTGCTTGCTTCAGAATACCATCTTCCCAGTCCTCCTGTTGCATTTAACCACTACTTTGTGGTAACAGGATTTCAAGTGTCCTGCTTGGCCTTTTGTCCCGGTGATAAATGTGTCAGATAACTGCAGGACCACATGTGCTTCTGATCAACTGCATGAATGAATGTTCTGATATATGGGGTTTAAAAATATGTCTGACTGAGAACAGGTACTCAATTGTACTAGTACAATTTAGAGGATATGGTGTTGCTGAGAAGCAAAGGTTTAAATTTCATGTAATTTCTCTGATTAGAGAATGTAACAGTGATGTCCCTTAACACCAAGTTGAGAGTCAACATTTGCAAGTACTGATCCTATCTAGCAGGTATATAAATATCTGAAGCCTTCTGGATATCTGATGTTAAAAAGAAGACGGGACTTTGTGTTTGCAGAACCTTCAATAAAAATGAATCTAAAAATTGAAAATTATTTAATTCAAGATTCCATTGATTTTAATTTTTATTCTGTGTTCTAACCAAAGAAATGTTATTTTTATTTACTTCTCAGTGGTTGGTTGCTGTCTATTCTCCATGCTGCTTATTCTTCATTGATGACATTTTCAGCAGACCTGAAAGTTATGAGAACTAGGCAGCAAGAGTTAAAGGAAAGTTATGTTGGCATAATTATTTAAGGAAATTTGACTCTCGTATTCCACATTCTACCTGGAATGAGCTAAAGCATTCTTTCCATGATTTTTCAGTACTTTTATACAGTCATTAATTAATATTAAAATCTATCACCAACTGGTGAAATTGCGTATTCAGAATATAGAACAGGTTACCTGCTTATTTATCTGGAAAATAATGAAGTTACCCTTCACTTGGATTTTGTTGTAAAGTTTTAGATAAGGAAGTGGTCTCTTTGGGATGAGGAAAAGAAAAACCTTCTTCCAGGCATCCCAAGGTTAATATATAGAAGGTGGTCTGAAGTAAATTAGCCATGTATGTTCTTTGATTTGAGGTTCTGTTAAGAATTCCATGCAGATATAAGTTTTTCACTCAGTGAACAAAAAGACAGGAAGGGAAAAAATCTCAGATATTCTGAAAACACTAAGTCAAGGAAACTCGTGCATGAGGGAATGTTGGCATTGCCAACACTTCCATTTTTTTGACTACTCCCTCAGTTGCTAGAGCAATTCCATTGGTCATGGGAGACGAGGTTCAATAAAGTCCTTTTTCACCAGAGAATTATCTTGTACCTTTTACTTCTAGATTGCTGCTGGACGTTTTGAGTATGACATGCTTATAGTCTCTTGTCTAATAAAGTTTCCTACTGTAGAAGTTAGAAATTTACCAAGGCTAAAAATGGAATTCAGGGGACCTACTAATGGGTGAATATCATAATTGTGAGAGAGAATATTAACTTTCAGCATTTCCCTGACCATGTGAATTTTTATCTGAAGTGAGGCAGAGATAAGAGAGTGCAAATGGCTGCTCTCAATCAGAGAAGGGATTGGCTTTTCCACTTTATGTAAGTCCTCAAATCAAGTGCATCTTAGTACAAAGAGGGTACTACTTATTTTCCTCATGTGATGATAAGCTTCTTTTTTGATTGCAGACTGCCTTTATAGATTGAATAAGAGGTATGATCATTGCCAAATTGATCAAACTGGAGACTAACAAAAGGTGCAGTTCATATAGTTAATTTTCTGTTCCACTGTTAGTTGTAACAATAGGAGGGTGTAACTGTGTTGAGTTAAATTACCTTTAAAAGGCATTGGTACAAGTATGGTTTATTAGTCATCAGTTGCTATGGATAGTGAAGGTTCTATAAGGAAAATAATGAGAGTCCTGAATTAAAAGTGGCACAATACTTATAATTTATTTGGAAAATTATTTTGTTGTTTTCAGGTCATATTGGAGCCTGAAATATCTAATCTATAATGCCTAAAGAAGAAAGAATTTCTTCCCCTGTAGAAATTAGATACACAGCTGCTATTGGAAGCATTTTATCCACTTCCACTCTAACATTTGGAGTTCTTTTCTTCTATAAGAACTTAAACTCTCTATCTCATTGCATTAATGATGTCCTAAACCTGGCTTAAATATTTTCAACAAACAGTTAGAAAAGAGGTGAGTGCAGTATTGTTACATCATGCAAACTACTAATTTGTCTTAATGAGAGATTTACTTTTAGTTAAAGGAATGTAAACAGTGAATGTGTTCAAAATATATCAACAGTCTCTACATAAAACAACAAAATCTGATTTTTTGGATATTCAGATTTAATTCAAATATGTCGTTTAATGCAAGCGTAATGACCTTGTTAAGTCAGTAGTTAATGTTTTCATAATGACGTTAATTCTGTCCCTTTTCAGGTACTTTATATAGAATAGTATACTGCTATGTAATTTATTACCTATAGGATTCCCACTAATATCCATCATCTTGAAAATACTATGACATTTTCACATTTGTATTTTCTAGTGTGCTTTGTGTTTAGATTGTCAAAAAAAAAAAAAAAGAAGACGAAAGAAAAAGCAAGAGAAAAAAGGCAAGGAATTTCATTTTTCCTACTTACCACTAGCTCAGGCAACTTGTCTTCTTGAGCAATATTACCACTGATTTAAATGTTGACATTTAAATTTCTGTTGGTTGAATCTTTCCTTCTCTTTACTGTTTTATAGTGTGCTGACAAAATTATAGCATTTTTAACAATTAATCCATTTTTCTGGGTAAAACTGGCATTCATAAGCCTTCTAATTCATCTGAGTATTTTAGAGGACATAGCAATTTCTGACATTTGCTTTTGTGTTTTGCAGACCAGCTGTTCCTACCCTTTTATATTTTAAAGTGAAGCCCTGCTTTTTATTTCATTAATAGCCTCTTATACTATGAATCTAATCTGTTTTGCAATTTGAGTTAAAAAACTGCTCCTGATCTCATCTTGGTGGATAAACCAACTGCTTTCTAGAGTGTTTGCTAACAGAGGTAGCTATTTTATTGATGAATATGGAAAAAGCATATAGTCCAGTGCTTTGTTCCATTCCTCTAATTTATGACACCAGTAATAATAGATGATGAATGAGATATCCAAAACATTAATAAATTATCTGAAGATGTGTACTAAATCAAAGAGGAGGAGACTAAGAAATAATCTCATATAATGCCTCCAAGAAAAGTAAGCTAATTCCAGAGTCATTTATTCAGCAATATGCAAAAACCCTGAGAAATTTGTTGAAATTGAACTGCTATAGTTAGTATGAGATTAATATAACTCAGCATTTCAAACGCGCTATTACAGGCATTTGGATCGCCAGTTTCAGGTGGCAAGAGATGTAAAACTTACAGACTAAAATCACTCTTAAATGTTTAAGTTAAAATGTTGAGTTTAAGCATGTTTAAAATAAAACCCAGCAATTTTGCCCTACAGTGATGATACTTACATCCTCTTCCCTAAATTCATCTATCCACTAAGAGGATTGAAATTTGCAGCAGTTTTCTGCTGTGGTTTGCATTTGGTAACTTGATGATTCTGTGTAAAATAGTTACTTGTTCTAAGAGAAACTGTGCAGCCTTTCATTTTTCTTAGCAGTGAAGTTTCTATGTTTTGTCCATTTGCATGCCACAAGCCAGTAGTTCTGGTGACACTGGGAGTCTGAAAAGGAGTCTTCATGTCAGAAGAGGCATTTGGCCACTTATGCAGTATTCATGTGCCACTTTGTTATAGACAGAAAGCATTCAAGTAGTGGGCTGGTTTTATGCAAGCAGACTAATGCCATTCTTATTAATCTATTTCTTAATGTCAGGAAGTCCATTGAAATTCAGTCACCATGGGAAAATAGAGTGACATTTAGGGAGGGCAAGTGTGGGTAGAAATAAAACATCTTGGAGGTGATATAACATTTTCTATTTCACAAATTGACACTTGGAGTTTTTATGAATATGATTTTTATCATATTTAGATAACCTGTGTGTGGACTTGGATAAATTTGTCATCAAAATGATCAATATTCTCTTTTGTCCTCCCTCTGATCCCATTTTTTGATATTTTTCCTTCCATGCCTTCCACCTTTGCCGGAGTTCATGTGGCTGTACAGAGCTGATCCAGCTGATTGATACTACATTTTTTCTTTGTTGAGGTTATACAGTGAGTTGCAAAGTAGTTAAATGTTTTTGGTATGAAGTTAACTAAAAATCCTAAAGACTATACTTTCTACATCAAGGACTATGGAAGACCCTTATCCCTCATGATTTTTGATCATATCTGATCAAATCTGATCACTTGTGGATACAGGTAACTAAACTTACCTACCTAGTTGTATTAAATGTACCCATTTCCATGTTTATTTCTTCTGTGTGAAATAGTGCCAGAGGACACATTACTGTGCAACAGGGGCAGTATAGTAAGTGGTTTTCTATATTTCATGGATTCAGCTTCATTTTTGTTAGTAAGATTATGCGTAGACTGTTGGATACTAAGCCACTCATACTGAACTTCTAGATTTTTTTCACTCAGTTTTCCCTGTCACGATCCCCGTAATAGTCTCTGTGATCCAAAGGGTCTGGATGGTGGCTTGCTATGCCTGAACTTATAATGTTTGTCTTAGAACTGGACATTTTTTAGGTACACTATTTTCTCATTTCCCAGAATGTGTTTTATTGGTCTTATTTCTACACATAGCCTTAATTTAACTTTTAACTGTGGAATTTATTGTAGTTGCAGTTCTTCATGTAAAAGTTGTCATCAGAAAGTATCACCAATTGCTTTCTACTTTTTGTTTCCTCTCAGTTTTTAGTAAATACAATGAGTATTGTTAATCATATGCTATTTCTAATCATCAATCTTCATGATGAGAAATTAACATACTTTTTAAAAATAGTGAGTAGTAAACAGTATTTTCTTTTGTTTCTACTTTAATCTAGGTTCAGGGATCTTGTGAAAATGTTTATATAAATTCTAACTTAAATGAATCATAGAATCAAAGAATATCCTAAGTTGGAAGGGACCCCCAGGGATCATGAAGTCCAAGTCCCAGCCCTGCACAGGACAGGCCCAAGAGTCACACCATGTACCTGAGAGCATTGTCCAAATGCTTCTTGAACTCTGTCAGGCTTGGTGCTGTGAGCACTTCCCTGGGGAGCCCATTCCAGTGCCCAGCCACCCGCTGGGTGAAAAACCTTTTCCTGATATCCAGCCTAAACCTCCCCTGACACAATTTCAGGCCATTCCCTCAGGTCCTGTCACTGGTCACCACAGAGAAGAGATCAGTGCCTGCTTCTCCGCTTCCCCTCACGAGGAAGTTGTAACTGCAATGAGGCCTCCTCTCAGTCTCCTCCAGGCTGAACAGAACAAGTGACCTCAGCTGCTCTTTGTATGTCGTCCCCTCTAGACCCTGCGTCATCCTCGTGGCCCTCCTGTGTGTGCTCTCTGATAGCTTTATATCTTTGTTATATTGTGGCGCCCATAACTGCCCCCAGCACTCAAGGTGAGGCCGCCCCAGTGCAGAGCAGACTGGGACAGTCCCCTCCCTTGCCCAGCTGGCGATGCTCTGCCTGATGCACCCGAGGACACAGATGACCCTTCTGGCTGCCAGGGCACTGCTCATTCGTATTCAGTTCACCACTGACCAGAACCCCCAGTCCTTTTCCATAGGGCTGCTGTCCAGCCTCTCGTTCTCCAGTCTGTCCGTAAATCCAGGGTTGCCCTGTCCCAGCTGCAGAATCCAGCATTTGCCCTTGTAAATTGTCATACAGCTGGTGATTGCTGAGCCCTTTAATTTACTAAGATCAGTCTGCAAGGCCTCTCTGCCATTGAAGGAGTCAACAGCTCCTCCCAATTTCGTGTTGTCAGCAAACTTAGTATACCTTTGAGTCCTGCATCCGAATAATTTATGAAGACACGGAAGAGCACAGGCCTAAAATGGAGCCCTGCAGAACCCCACTAGTGACTGATTGGCAGCTTGATGTAACCCCATTTACTGTGATGTAAATGAATGTGCCGTATTTATGAGGCAGAGTTGGACTTCTTTGGCTCAGTCAACCCATACGTAATGCAAATTTTACTTGTTTTTCTTCATAGCTGACATGACTAGGTTTGTAATTTTTAACAGTCAAGTTCAAAGAGAAGTGAGGGTATAAAACATTTTTAGAAACTAGGAATTATATCTGTTCTCTGAGTTTATTAGATATTTACATGTAAAATATATATGTAGATTTTATTAGCATATTTGACTTACATTTCCCACTATTTTCATCTGACTGTTTATATTGGAGTTTCACATATAAGTGTAGGATCTTTACTTCACCTTTCAATTTATCCTAAGGTCTACCTTGGCTACAAAAGTATAAACCTTGCAGTCAGTCTTCAAGGTGATTAACTCATAGCACTGAATTGTAGAAAAGAAACCAGGGTCTTTCTGCACTGATAATCTGTGATGTTCAAATGGGGTTAGTGATTAGACTGGAATGTATTTCCTCTTTCTGCAGACCTGCAGACTTTCTCATTATGTTCAGAATTAAATCAAGATCTGTTGAAGACCAAGAAGACGTTTCCCAATAAGGGAAAGATTGAAGAGAATTTATTTGCCTTATCAGTATTTGTCATGTTGCCAGACCTTAGTTTAAGGAAAACAGCTATTAAGTAAGCAACAGAATCCCATCACATATTCACTAACTTTCTCATTATGTTCAGTGTGAGATCAAGACTTTTTAAAAATCAGAGAAGTCCGTCAAAGAGTGTTTTAGAGGTTAAGGTGCATATTCATGGTTGTGGTAACGTGGCTTTGAGTTTCTTCTGTCCCTGGTCCATTACAGGAACTTGAATAAGCATTGTGTATCTACATGAATGCACTGGTGTCTCTTTTTGTTGTGGAGAATGTCTCAGAATCTCACAGTGGATAAATCTCACTTGAAATTAATTGGAGCTAGCAGACAAAAAGAGAATAGTAGCAGAACTTGAAGTGTACAAAGCTTACCTAGATAAAAGCTGAATAGCCTCTGTGCCTCATTCAGTTATGTATAGAAAATAGAAAGATTCTGCATTTTGAAGAAATTAAAATATCTATATTGGTATTGAAATATGCTGAGAAAGGGATCCAGCAGCTCTTGCTTTACCAAAATTGGTGCATGATCTTTTAGTACAACAGCAATTAAGGCCTAAATCGGGAGAGCCCTTCTATAGAACAAGACATGATCTGATATTTTTGAGAGTAAGATGCAATATCCACTCATTTATATGAATAGACTTAAAGAAGAACAAGCATTAATTGTGGAAGATAATGATTGCACATTGTATAATCTTAGAAGATAGTAAATTCTTCACATGAAAATGTGTGAAATTTGTAATTTTGTATTTTATGGTTCAATAAATAGGGTATATGAAATACAAATTTAATTGCAAAGGGTACATTTTCAGCCATGTAAAGAAAAGAAGTAACCAATTCAGTTAATATATTTAGTGATGACAACAGAGGAACCCTTTGGCCTTAAGCATATTACTTGACAAATAATGATCTTAAATGTAGTGTTGTACTCTGTCATATATATGACATCTGGGGGCTTATTAAAATCCAGGAGTGCGTGACTAAGGTTCTTTAATAAAGCGAAATGAACTTTTAAGTGGCAAAATGTGAATATTGCAAACTACTTGTTTGCCCAGTCCATTTAAGTATAAATTATGTTTCATAATTTCTAATAAATCGACAATGCATTGTTTAAATAAATTTTAAAAACAATAGAAGAGTGTCTGTAATTGGAAAATTAAATCTTGCTACCAAAATTAAGATTACTTAGTTTAGAGTACTTCCAGGTTAACATATTATTGAGAAGTTCCCATTGAATACTGCAAATCAATACAATGAAGCGTTAATTGTGAAAAGTGATATAAGTTTTATTTTCTTATAAATCAAGAGGTTGGTAAAATGTACACTTACTGTTGATCATTAGAAAACAAAACTATCTGTTAAAATCAATTAACATGCATATCTGATGACTGATTGTATAAATATGAAAGTCAAATAATTGTAATCGTTAACCATGGCTTCAGGTCATATGAGTTGTCAGCTCAAAAAAACTAGAGGAAAAAGAGGTTGATTTGCATATATTTAATGTGGCATGCTGTACATGTGGGAATTTGAGATAAACCTTTGCTGGTAATCTGCTTGTTTTTATCTAAAAATCAACTAGGAAATGTGAGTCGTAACAGTCAAATGAGCTATGTCTTATATTGATAGGAGTTGATTCAGTAGTTTGGGATTTAACATTTTGCTACGTTTTAATATTTTAAAATTGATTTTTACCATAGAGACAATTGGAAGATGCTGGCTAAAAAGTTATTCAGAAATACTCAAAGTTTTTACCAAGAACATACTCAAAATTATCCTATAACATCGTAGGACTGAGTTACTTTTACAGTTTTTAGTTAGACTTACCAGTATGTATAACAAACACTTTTTTACTTTTTGTGATTACAAAAAATCAGATACATTTAAAATTTTTATGAAGTACTCTAGTGCATCACAGAAGTATCTTTCTATGTGAAGTGGACCAAACAGTTAATCTTTAATTTAATTGAACAATTGTAATAAATAGAGGGAGGAAATTGTGGCAGAAGAATGAACCTTCTGGTCTTGAAAGATTTATGCATTAGTAAGATTCCTAAATATAATAAACAATTACAGGTTTCTTTATTTTTTTCATTGATAATGCAAAATGTTTTGTGTAACTTTATAACAATTCCAAGAATCCTTGAAAAGTGGGTCAGAATATAGTGGTCAGTACCTTACATTAACTATAATTTGGTTACACAGGTCTGTCCAGCCTTTCTCTTTCTCCCTGTGTTTATTCCTGAGTATTAAAAAAAAATCCTAAATTTTGTTATTACGTGGCAATCTCTTTCTAACATTTTTCTGTTTCCTGTATTCATGAGTTCCCAAAGGTAGGAAGCAGCAGTATGTGGTTTCTCTCGGTCTGATTTGTACCTTCAAACTAAGAAACTTTCTGATAATGGCAGTATCAAAAGTTGGACAACGAAATAGCTTTGTTGTTCAGTCCTATTACTGTGAGCCTGATTTATAATTTTGCCATTGTAAATATTTGAAATTTGTTCTTAGGCATGGGGTACAATCCAGTTCCTTGAATTATCACCAAATTAGCTTGAGTGCCAGCAGGGGAGCCTCCCTATTGTAGCACAGCTTCCCAGACTGGGAAGAGTAGAGAACGCAAACAATTACTTGATTTTTGCTGTTCTTCTCTGTGAAGTACACCTGAATATCAGAGTCTTCTGCTTTAGTCTTCTGTTGACAAATCTTCCTCATGATCTGTTGCGTAAGGCACCTATACGATGTTTGAGGTCTGGAGGGGAAAAGGACCAGCTGGCAGAAGAGAGGAAGGGAATCAAATTCAGTTTCTGTCTTTGTCTCTTGTGTAGGGTGGAATTTGCATGTGATTGCAAGTGGGAGAAAGGTGGCAGTGTCCTAGGTCATTGGCTGGTTTATGTCCTTCTTTAGATGATTTACATGTCTTATTTGAGCAGGGAATTATGACCCTCCAGCTTAGACAGAAGTAGTTGTGTGAGGAGGTGAGTTCTGTAACCACAGATTAGAAGCCCAAATTAAACATGAAAGTAATTAAAAAATGAGAAAATTTTAAAAGGAAGAAAAAAATTTGGGTTTAAGATGTCGGTAACTGTAATTACATTTTTAGCTCTACTATAACTCATTGGTGAAAAATCACTTTGCTACCAGAGGCTCCAAAGCTGCAGATGAATGCTCTATGCCTAAATGGTTCTTCCTATAGAAGGTCTGATTCCAGAACCTCCAGAGCTGTTGTATGTCCCAGTAATCCTCAAAATCTTTTAACACGTGAAAGTATAGGCTGCTTTTACAAGGAACCATTGCTTTTAAAAAGAAGCATTTGGGATATATATGATTTGTTTTGGGGGTGGATGGGATTCAGAGATGTGGTGTGGGAATGAATTGTCATTTTCAAACGGAAGTCTGTACACTAAATGAGAATACCTTAATAAAAAAACCAGTCTCATTTGTCCCACTTCAGAAACACATCCTGTGAGAAGAAAGTGCTTCACGTTCCTTAGAATATAGAAGTTTTTGTACTGTTGTGTCTTGGGGCTTGCAATGTTATTAGCTCAAAGGGAAGGTATGCTTTTTCATGATGACTATATTTAGCCAGGAGGAATAGTCCTTTTTAAAGCAAATTGAAATGAGTGTATGAGAGCGTGAAATTATCAGCAGCGCTGGTGCGCATTTACATTACTTCTACATACGCTTTTGAATGACCACACAACAGAACAAGGACTTCATTTCCACTGTGTTGATTTTTCTTGACAAAACATGGCAGTCTATCCAAAGGAGGGTGTTTAGCCAAGATAAATATAAAATTTATGATTAAGCAAAGTGTTTTCTTATTATAATCCCTAAAGAGAATTTGAGACTTGTTAAATATAACGTGCCCAGGTAGTTTTAAGAGTAAATTATCCTTTATGCTTTTAAATGCTGAAATACAGCAGCACCATCAGCAATTTGAGCTCTTGCTTGCAGAAACAACACTGCACACTGACTTCCTTTGAAACAAGTAGCAAAAAAAACATGCATGTATACAATATATAAGGTTTGATGTATTCCTTTATTTTTAAAGTCCAGTACAGAGATAAAAAATCCGTGTCAGTAGCATGGTTTGTAAAGCTGTCTCGCTGTTTCCTGTATGTAATGGGTGTTATGGAAGAAAGCAAATAAACCTTTTTGACAGAACAGATAAAAGTTGATACCATGATTACACTTGTGGCACATTTCTTCAACTGCTATATTTACAGAATACCACTTTGAAGAAAGCTATGGTGACTGTCAATATTATTCATTAAAATAATTGGAGACTGAAATTGATTGAGGAGAAGAGTGGATTTTGACCTTTGTGGTACCAATGTTGGCTTTGGAGTGCAGTATTCTAATTAAATTGTGAATGTACTTAGATAGTGGATATTAAATGATCTCACTGTATTCTTTCAAGGACTATGAACTTCCAAAATCAAGGATAACATTAGATGTCAGCCAAGTATTTTGTCCTTCTCATGGTTTGTCTTTACATCTGAATTAGTGCCAGTTTGCACAGATTGTGTGTCAGCTTAAATACAAGAAACAGGCCTCAGTCTGCTTGAACTCGTTCCACCAAAGACTTCTAAAAACTTTCGGTAGTCTGCAAACTGTAATGGTTGTTTCACATTAAGTTGCTTTGTAGAATTATAAAACAGCTTTTCTTGTGCTTTCAAATAAAATGTTGTCATCTGCTAATGAATGAGATACCATCTGTAATAATTAAGGTTATTGTACTTGTTTTTCCCCTGCAGCAAAACTTCTGAAGGTTTGCAGAAGACAATAAGAGAACCACCAAGAAGGCTATTGCAGTGTTGTAAGTACTGCACCCAGGAAAAGAAAAAGAAATATGTGAATTAAGAATGTTGTAAAGAGATTTTCATTTTTGGGGGGAAAAATGAGCTACATAAAGGGATTACATGTAAAATACAGAGCAGGATGTATTGTAGCAATCGTGTTAATAATTTACAAGGGAAAAACTGCACTCTTGTAAAATCTAAAATTGTATCCTTGTGCAGTGTAATCAGGAATTCACCAATACAAGTGAAAAATATTTCTCTATCCACCAAAGATTGATCTAGTTTATATACATTTGTTTATTTAAAACTATCAGAATTTAGAAAATCATTGTAGTTTTGTAGGTTTGTCATTTGTTTTAGTGACTTATTGTTTAGGTTATTTTGCAGAATTATTTATTTGCTGATTTATTTATGTATTTCATTATTTATTTATTTGATTATTTAGTAAATTATTTATCTGATGAATTATTAATACATCTTCATGACATGCTTTAAATTATTTATAACTTAATTTTGAGTTTATTGCTTTTCGACGCTGCATTGTTACTGACTAGTTTTGATTTTTTTTCCTTGGTTCTTGAAAATTAAAGTACTAGCTCTAAGGCAAAAGTGTATTCTTTGCAGAATCCATAGATGGTTTTCAATGAAGTAATTTACCATGTAGGTACTAATTTTGTTTTTAGTTTTATATTGCGTAATACCACTTTTCTACTTATTTAGTTTTTGCTTCTATGATTCCATAGGTGTGTCAAGATCAAATGAGTGACCTTTAAGGGGCAAAGATAAATGTTTGCTTTAAACTGTGTAGAAATAGAGTAGTTTTATTTTGCCTTAATAAGTGCTCTTTAATTATTCTTCAAGTTAACTTGAGGGATTTTTGTCTCAGTAAAATGGATGTTTTTAAAATGAGATTTTTGATATTTAAACTAATACATTTAACTTTTAATAAAAAAATAAAATATTTACATTAGTAACCCATATGGAGAGTTCTTTTTTAGCGGCAAGGTTTTAAATACACGGGGAGGAAGGGTGGTGTCCTTAGACACATGCAGAAGGAGATATGTTGAGGTGAGGAAGGTGGGTAGTAAGGAGTTTCTTTCCCCTCCTGGTGTTTTTTGATGCACAGGAATTTATAACCTCTTCAAATTTAATGTGTCTGTGTTATTGTATGTAAACTACTTTCAGGTTCCGTGATCACAAAGAATCATTTCTAGTGCACAACATAGTGTGAAACCTGTTTTTGTGTTCCTTTCCTCTGCCAATCAAAAAGGTCTGAAATATCATCTTTACTCCACAGGGGCTTGAGTGAATGTATAAGGGCAGTGTAAGGGGCCAATTTCAGACTTTATGCGTGAGCACCAGCTCAACAGAGTTTAAACTTGGTGCCTGGGATCAGAATTTGACTTGGAGTCAATTCTGACTGATGGGCTCTCCAGGGCCGGTGAGCCACCTTGTTCCTGAAGTTGCCTGTTTGGCCTCAGTTCCCACTGAGTACCTCGGACAGTCCAAAACCACCTTGCAGGACTGACAGCCCTGTTTCTGAGCTGTAATGAACAGGGCAAAGCAGCAGTTCCTCTGCAGAAGTGCCGTGTTCATAATGTGGCCTTTATTCTATGTTTAGTGCTTGAAATGAATTACTATATACTTTAAAGTTTTAACACAGCATGGAAAGGCTGCATTGTACATTTCAAGTTTCAGTGCTGTTGAAATACAGTAGAAATGGCCTCTGTAGACAGGTTTCACTATAGAACTTAAATTATGCATGTGTATATCCAAATTCCTTATTTTGAAATATTGAATGTATGAATATTTAATTTGTATCTTGCTTTAGTATCTTCATATGCTTGCCTTAAAGGAAGCTGTTTCCTTTGATTTATATACATGGATAAAAATGTGTGTACAGTATGTTTCAATAGTTTCTCTCTCTGTGGTGTTAGATGAACAGCTTTAGATAATGATAGCTACTGATTTTTATTCTGCAGCTTGCTACCATTGTATAAAACGTAAATTTGTCGTATTTGTTCTATTAATCTTACTTGAATTTCAAATTCATTTGCTTTCCAGAAATATTTTCTTAATTACATGCGTTAAGAAAAGTCAAGTATGTTGCAGATCTTAATGATGCAGTATTTTTGGTCTGTGCACAGTAACAAAGCTCTGAATATTATTATTTGGGGCAGAGTTCCAATCTGAAATTTACATTTCTCCTTATTTGAATGTTTTCACTGAAGCTGAGAACTCCAAGGGAGTTCCTCAACATATCCTAGTTTATGCGATACGCTCTCTGAAATTTAGTACGCTCTTATTTCCTTTTGTAAATGAGGTCTTATTGTTGAATAAGACCTATTATAAGCAGCTACAAAGGTAAGTGCTGTCAGTGCATTCTGCCACCAGTTTCTTGAAGTATGAAACACTCCCTGAAAGACGTGCTACTACTGTTATGGGATAATATAACGCAGCTTATGTGTTGGCACTGAGAGTAGCTACTTCATAATGATGACAAGTGAAAGTACAGCCAAAGGTCACATTAAACAAGAGATTTCTTTCACACCTCATCCATTTTCTGGATGTGGTATGAAAATAGCTTTGTTCCCTACACTTCAGTATTTTTTAAAAGGGAGTTATCTTGAAATATTTTTTTTATGCCTTGTATATTACTTTGTTCATGTTTTAAGAAATAGACTGTGGAATTCTAGCATGCTAAATTGATGTTCCAAAAGTGTTTGAAATTAGCTTATATTTTAGGTGCAGCTAGACAACACAAGTAGGATTTCATCTCACTACATTTTTTAGTTTGCAGATTTGCTTAAATACATAGCTTTAAGTTCTAGAAAAGGAACTACTGATGCGTATTGTGGTTTAACCCAGCTAGTAACCAAGTACTTTGTAGCCCCTCACTCACTCCCCTCTCTGCCGTGATAGGATGGGGAGGAGAATTGGAAAAGGGTAAAACCCATGAGATTTTGAAATTAAAGTTGAAATAAAGTAAAGTATAATAATAATAGTAATGAGAAGAGAGAAAACAAAAAGAGAGGAGGAATGAAACCAAAGAAAAACAATAAAAAATCCTCACCACTTGCTGACTGACCCCCAGCTTGTCCCTGTCCTTGAGCAGTGATCGGCCCCTTCTGGTCAGCTCCTCCCAGTTTATATACTGTGCCTGATGTTCTGTGGTTCTGTGGTGTTCTGTGGTTCTTTGGCCAGTTTGGATCAGCTGTTCTGGCTGTGCTCCCTCCCAGCTTCTTGTCCACCTCCAAACTGGCTGAGCATGAGACACTGAAAAGTCCTTTGACTTAGGCTAAGCACTACTTAACAACAACAAAAACATCAGTGTGTTATCAACATTATTGTCATTCTAAATCCAAAACACAGCTCTGTACCAGCTACTAAGGAAGAAAATGAACTCTTTTGGAGCTATAACCACGGCACTGTGCAAAGTGGTATTTATATTAATGTTGTATGACCATAGGTTTATTCTTTTTTGTATCTTTTAAAAAGAAAGATACTTTTTTTTTTCTGAATTAGAGTCTGTTCAGAAACAGGAAAAGAGTCAACCTGGCTGTGTTGACAGTTTCTTAGCTCTGCTTTAGTGAGATCCTACCAGTATTGTTAAAGGATAATTTCTGCTGAAATGGTGAACCAGGGTGCTAAAATAAGGCAACATTTTAGAAAAATGATTAGTAAGTATTAGATAATGAACATGAAGCTGACTTGTTTCACAGAGAGTGTTGAATAGTTAGGAGATACTGGTTGGGAAGCCTAAATCTGGTATATTATTGGTAGGTATATTTCTGTTCTAATCTAACTCCATAGAAATTGCAGAAGCCATATTAAGCTCTTCTTCAATTCGTTTCATACAGATAAAAGAATTTGCATCTCATGAGTCACATATTTCCTGTTGTATCTTTAATACAGCCATTTTTAGTATTTTTCTTGCCTCTTTCCTCTATTGGTATGCTTAGAGAGTCTGTGTGTAGGAGCTTGTTATTTCACCCGTGAGGCAAGGAGGAGTTCAAATCAATAGCAGTGTGTTGTTGACACTAAATGATGTTTCTTCTTGCCACAATAAGACTTGATTTTGTCATCCTAATGACGCTAGCTTGCTTCACAGAATAGGGATCAGCACTCTCGCAAATCAAACTTTACAAGTTTAAAAAGAAGGAAATACTAGAGAAATGATCCAGTATCTGTGACCAAACATATGCGTTGGCTTTGTAAAATGAATATTCAAGTTCTGTTTCATTTTATAGGATAGCTGCTTTGCAAGGCATTTTGGAAGTCTGTGTTAAGGGATGTAGGATTGATCAGAGCTGACATGGATGAAAGTCTGATATTTTAAAAAAGATATGTTGCAAACATTATTTAAAATAAAAGTTCACATGAAATATGGATCTTGGCTAAAAAACTCTTAACTAAACAAGCCTCAAGCTAGTAGAAATTCTGTGTGTTTCACAGGAAAATCTTTGCAGCACTGCCTAGAAAGAGAATGTCTGCAAGACAAAATAGATACAACCAGCAAGACGTTACCAGGCCTGGTCCATAATTGCACTCTACAGCATGGTCCAAAAGGAAAAGCAGTTGTTCCTGACTTGAACGAAGGATTCCATAGGGAGGCTGCAGCTATATGAAGTTGTGAATTGGAAAGAAATGCTGTAACCATAGTAAGCGACAGTATGATGATAGGAGTTTCCAGGCATAATATTGGTATCAGCAGTAGGTTATTAAGAGCACAGGGTCTTTTGTGTTGGACATGTGAAAGCAATGACAGAGTTGAATCATTCTATTATATTCTTGAAACATCTACATCCTCACAACAATATTTGTGCATTTATTTACATAGTTTTCACTGTATGAAAGATGTTACCTTTTTATCTGAAAGAATTTTAAAAGCTATGTCTGCATGATTAAACATTCACGTTGTAAATTGTGAATTGTTCTGTTTGCACTGTTATCATTGTTTTGTATTTTTATGCAAAACATGGCTTCTCAGATGTTCATAGTGTAAACTGCAAACTAATATTTTTCGGTTTTACAATATCTCCCCTTCTCACTTCTTCTATATGATATTCAAAAAGTCACCTGACATAAATTGTCCACGTGTTGTGGTGACCTCCTATTTTGCAGGCAGTGAAATAAATCCTCATGAGAACTACAGTAACTAGTAATGTTTAAGTAATGGTAGTGAGTATTATATAAACTTTAAGCAATATTTGGTGGGGTTTTTTTTGATTTACGTTAACTGTGGGAAATGAGTAGCACCTAAAAGATGACTAGCAACTTGAGAAACATAGCTTGTTATCAGCCTCAAATCCGGAATGTTTTTGCTGATTCTGTTTCTTACTGAAATATGTTTTAATGAATTTGGTCATATCTAGTAAGGAGCACTTTGCAAGTTTGCCTATACTGACAAGACACATCAACCTTGGATGCAACTTACTAGCAGTGTGGTGGTGGTAGTTAGAATATGTTAGTTCTTGTTCATTTCGTCTCCAGTGCTGAGAGAAGCTAAAAATCAGTTTTTCTCATGTAATTTCCCCTTATTTGCATGAAGTTAGCGTGCTTGTAGAATACCACCAGCATACGTTATCCTGCCACGTGGAGGTACAGTATCTTACCATATACATTAAGATGCCTACCAGAAAGAGCTTCTAACATCTTACTAGTGATACAATGAAGAGTCAAGAAGTTCAGTGAAGAAGGCTATGCCTAGTGTGGTGACTTTACTGAAACAGGATTTTCCTCTCAGCTGAAATTCAGATCTTGTAAACATTTGAGTGTAACTTACGACAAGCTGATAGTAGCACTGAAGATGATGAATATATTTTCTACAGCATTAATGTTAGTAAACATTAATTTTAGGCTATTTCTTTATCCTAGGCTCTTGGATTTGACATACGGTTATAGCTGGATTTAATGTTCCTTACTCTGTTGTAAGGATAAGGAAACATTAAAAACATCCCTTACAGTAGTTACAAAACCAGCAAAAATATTAAGTGTGAAGAGCTTTATTATTCTCTTTTTTTTGATTGTTGTTTATCTTGATTCTCATGTTTCTGTGTGTCAGGGTATGTGTGTAGTTCGTGCCATACTTCAGTTGACCAGAGTTATAGAAGATCTAAGACATCTGGGACAGTCACATTTAAATATATTTATCTCACTTCCAACATTTCATACAAAACATTTTAGATTAGTACTACAAAACTTAACTTTTCTATAATAAGCTTCAGTGTGAAATTCATATGATTTAAACTTTTCCATTTACTTTTTTACTTTTTCTGTTTCTCTACAGTTCATATTCTATACAGTTTGTTTTTGTTTCTCTGCTAGGAAACTCCTTGCCCTGGTGTGTCTAAGCTATCTTTTATTCAGTTGGTTCAAAAGATAATATTCTTAACATTTTCTTTCACAATTTCTGAAGAGTTTTGTTTGCCTTGCCATGCCTACTTATTCTTAATAAATACCTGTACTACCTGGGAGTGAATAACTTGGAATTAAGAAGTTTATTTTGGTAACAACCTCAAAAAAATTTAAATCTTTTGTTTCTCTTTAATCACCTAAAAAAGTACTATTCTTAAGACTCTTTCTTAGAGAGAGCCTTTATTGTATGCATGTGCATGCTCTACATTCTTGGAACAATTAGTAAAACTATGGGCACATCTGAAGGCATATTCTGCATTTTTAGTGAAACATATTTTGAATAACTAGCTGATCTATTGAGTAGAGTTGTCCATTGATTCTAAAGATATTTTTTTCTGTGCTCAGATAAATCAAGATGGTAATCATTTATAATTTCTTGCCTTCATGAAAAGGAGTGATGAATAATATGATTGGAAGGAATGCATGAGTCATGAAATGGGGAGCTGGGCGATCATGGAAAAATTCACTTTAAAAACTCTCTTCTGCTTACCAGGATCTGTAATGTGAGTTCAGTTTTCTGTAATATAATCCAGAAATTACAATGGTAGAGGTTTTAATAAAAGCCTTGGGTGGATGAACAACAACTCCCCTCAGTTGAATTGAACATTGGTTGGTGGGTTATAAAAAGGAGTTTTTTAACTCTCAGCTGAAAGTGATTGTGGATACAATGATCAGAGGACACTCTCTTCAGACCCGCATTTGAATGTGAAAATAAAATGTCTTAAAATATACTACAGTTAATGTGGAGTGCATATAGACAGTGTTGAAAGTATCTGCACTATTATGAAACAGCTTTTAAGAGAGCTGTTAAAATATTGATAACTTGGTAGAGCACTTCAAAAACTCTTACTTATATTTCAGAGGTAGATCTGTGTAGCCAGTCCACATTTGAACTTTTTTGTTGGACATACACAGAAAAGAAGTATTGTTACTAAATAAATGGTTCAACTTGTCATAGCTCCATCCAAAAAAAAAAAAAAAAAAAATCCATCTTGTTTTCAGTTTTTCTCCTATGCTAAAATCATCAAGGAAGTATTGAATAATTGCACAGCAGAATCAAGCACCAACCCTGGGTCCTGGACAAGACGCACATAACCAGCTGTTGTTCTCCCTGCAGTGACCTGGGCTAGGCAGGCTAGCATCTGCCTCTGTTTTCTTTTCAGTGACCCAAGCCAGATTTCTTCAAAGCCTATTGCTAATATTTTCCCTGCAGTCATTCATGCTAATTTCTTTTACATGCTACAGCTGTTTTTTAAAGATCTTTTCCGTTTTTCCCTTCTGACTTCTTTCTGTAAATCTAAAGCAGTGATTTTTTAAACTTACTGGATAACCTTGACCATAGGACTGTTCTGGTTGTCTTGCTTTAAGGTATATGTCAGCACTGTAGAAAAAGGGTAAATTATATGTACTTTCCAAAGGAAAGCTCAATCTGACCGGTGGTCCTTATGGACAAAGAATCCTGATCTTAAACTGAGTTCATTACAGTCATTTAACTTGAGAGAATCAAGGTGAATCTGTTGGTGGTGACTTGGGAGAGAGAAGAGCTCAGAAAAATTCAGAAGCAAAAGGGTAGATATTTTGTTCTGTGAACCAACAGTATGACAAGATTGTGTGGCAAAATGCGATAAATGAGGAGGAAGGGCTATTAATATGTAAAACTGTTAATGATGGGATTAAGCTGACCTCAGGAAGGCAATATTGCTAAATAGCTAAATGCAAACCAATAAAGTGTAAGTTTGCAATTTTGAAGGAGATGCAGCTCAGCTTTCACAGTTGTTGCTAATGGAAATTATGGAAAACCTTTTAGAAAGGCTAATTTTTTTAAAAGTAAAAGAACCAGAAAGATTAGTGATTTTCTTGTTTCCTTTTTTTTTTCCTCTGTAAAACATTCAAATCTTAAAGTAAGCCACAGGTTCTTGGTTCTTTGCACATTTATCTTTTAGGAGAGATTGTGCACCTTGCTTTCAGTTTGCAATATTAAAATTCCTTTGGCAACTTCAGTTTACATGGGCAAGTAAATTAAAAAAAAGTACTCTGACTACTACTGAGTGACTAAATTTTGCTTTCACTGCAAATGTAAATGATATGGGTAACATGAGCATTTTATCCTTTCCAGATCAATATTAGGTGCTTTTTCAGCTACTTTTGTTCTGGGACAGCTAGGTTAGTTATTGTTTGAATAAATACTACTGTGCAGTATAAACTGAAGCATAATGATGATGACTCTTTGGGAGAACCACTTCAGGTACTGAAGAAGGTAGCCTTGCTAAACCGCTTTCCCTAGCCATGTGATTTTACCACTTTTATGCAGTCTGCTGCTTGTGCATCCAGGCATTATTTTGCTATGTTAGTTTTAATCTTTATTAATTTTCTGATCTGACTACATTAGTGCTAGTTCAAGGAGGGAGTGAAAAAAAGACAGCTGGAGGGGGTAGGAGGCAGTCATGAAGCAATACTCAGACCAAGTGCTTAGGAGTGGTGAGAACAATACTGCTGCCAGGTACGCGAAATGCGCTGGTAGTAATCACTTTCTGTCTCTCAAGTTTCTCTCTCTGTATTTTACAACATCAGGAGTGCAATTTATGATGTTTGGCTACTTTTAACTCTAATTTACTCATTTCTACTGTTGTTGATCTACTTCAGAAAGTTTTAAAAACTCTTAGACATCAGAAAAACAAATGCAGGAAAAAAGCCTGTATTGTCAGAAAAAATTGAGTTGTTTGGCTCAATATGATAGGGCTTTTCTTAAGTAAGGTCCCTGTGATGCATTGTTTCTTCCCTGTTCCAAAATTGTCTTAAGGTAGAAGTGTATGCATAATTTATAAGGCTTAGTTGACATCCTGAGTACAGGAATTCAAATTTTATCTTGCAGTTTTTCTCATATACACCTCCATTAGCTCTTCCATCTTGTGAGTCTTTGGTTTTCAACATTTACCTAAATTTTTCTCTACAAAAGATTTCTTTCCAGTTCTTCTGCTGTTGTGGTACAAACATGAATGGATGTGCAAACCCTCTGTATTCAAAACTCACGCTCTAGTTATATTCAAGATGTGTGTCAATGCCTGTGAATATATATATTTTGATTTCAAATATTTTTGTGTAATTGTTTCATTAAGATCATGCTATCAAGTACAGTGTTTTGTTCACATGATGCTTTCGGAGTCTTAAAAAACAACAGAAAAATAATGCGCATGACAATATTTGAAAATGTGTATACATATTTTTAACACTAGTGATATATAAGTATCTATTGAATACAAATAACTCGAGCACAACCATTCATGCTTTCCCATAGATCAAATTGCAGAGTCACATAATTTTTGAGGTCAGAAGACTCCACTAGAGATCATCTAGTGCAACCTCTCATCTCAGTGCAGGGTCAGCTAGAGCAAGTTCTTCAGGAGATTGTCTGGTTGGGTTTTGAATATCTGCAGAGGTGGAGACTCCACAACTGCTCTGGACAACCTATTCCAGTCTTTGATTATCCTATAAGTTCTTCATATTTTTAAATTAGTTTCCTTGTATTTGTATCCATTAACTTTTGTCTTTTGACTGGTTGCCACTTAAATGAATTAGGCTCAATTGTCTGCGCTCCTTCCCATCAGAAATGTCTAGAAATAGATAAAAGCCCCTGAGCGTTCTTCTCTATGGGCCGAACAGTCCCAGCTCTCTCAGTATCTGCTCATATTTCACATGCTTCAAACCCTTAATCACCTTTCTCACCTTCTGCTGGGTGCACTGCAGTAAGTCTATGTCTTTCTTATACTGGGGAGCCCAAAACTATATTGAGTACTCCAGAAGGATATCACCAGTGCTGTCTAAAGAGAAAAAATCACCTCCCTTGACTTTCTAGTAAAACGCTTCCTAATGGTCTTGGCCTCTTTTGCCGTGAGTATTCATTGTTGGCTTTTGTTCAGCATGGTGTCCACTACAATGCCTGGGTTCTTTTCTGCAAATCTCTGCAGATCCTTGGCCCTCAGCCTGTAGTGTGGCACATGGTGTAACTTTTTTTGATGATTGATGTGAGGCTGACCAGCTTGTAATTCCATGGATCCTCCTTTGTGCTATTCTTCAAGAAAGTGGTGGCATTTGGTTTGCTGAGGTCCTTGGGACCTTGCTGTGATCTCTACGCCCCTTCACATATTACTGTGAGTGGCCTTGCTGTGAGATTAAGCAGCTAGCTCCCTTAGCACCCATGAATCCATCCCTTCAGGGCCCATAGACTTGTGTACATCTTATGTACATTTTGTACAAATACTATGTACAGTTTTTTTCGCTATTCCCAAACTTGATCCTGCTCTACCTCTCACTGATTTTATGGATGTAAGATTGCTGAAGGTTTGTCTCACCGGTAAAGACCGAGGCAAAGAAAGAATTGAGAATCTTATTCTTTTATTTGTCTTGTGTGATGAAGTTCCCGTTCAGCACTAGGCTCATACATTCTCTGATCTTCCCTTTGCTGCTGATGTATCTGATGCCCTTCAGATCACTTGCTGTGTTCAAGTCCAGCTGGGTTTTGTCTTCCCTAACCAATACCTGCATATTTGGACAATGTCTTAATATTCATCCCAGTTTGTGTGTCCCTGCTTCCATCTCCTGTATGCTTTGTTTTTGTGTTTGAGTTCTGCCAGCTGCTGCTTGTTCAGGCATTTAGGTCTTCTACCATGTTTGCTCATTTTCCTGGTGTTTGGCATGTGCTGTTCTTAAGGTTGAGGGAGGACATCCCTGACAATTAAGATTTCTTGGACCCTTCTCTCTACGACGATCTGCCATGTGATTCTTCCAAGCAGACCCCTGAACAGGTCAGAGTCTCCTCTACTGAAGTCTGTGCTTATGATCCAACTTTCTGCTTTATGACCTCCTCTCAGGATGCAGAATTCCACCATCTTGTGGTAACTGCGGCTAAGGTTGTCTCTGGCTTTTGTATCCCTGGACTGTTCTTCCTTGTGTGTAAGTATGGGATCCAAAAGAAAGTCTTCCCCTCAACAGCTGCTTAATAATTTGTGTCGAGAACTTGTGGTCCACACACTTCAGAAAACCTCTGGATTGCTTGATCCAGGCTATGTTGTTCCTTTAATAGACACTGGCGAGGTTAAACTGCACAAGGAGGACCAGGTCCTGCAAATGTGATGGGAGTCATAGGGAGTGTTAACCAAGGGGCTGTTCCAGTCAGAGATTTGATTGGTAAAGATAAGAAAAAATAGCACCTCTTCGAAAGGGAGAAAGGAAGAATATATGGAGTAAGTTAAAAGAATAATTACTTGCTTAATTCATATTAGGAATTTGTCTGATTAGGTAGAAGGGATTTGGGGTAGAGATTTTCTTTTTACCCAAATACTGTATATGAAGCAAAAGATTAGTGAATATTTTGCTAAATAGCTCAGAAAATTGCAACTAAATATTTTGCATTTCCTCATGCATTATTAACATTGCTTCTGTGAAAACATGATCATCCTCACTATTTCTTTTTGACAGCCAATTCCACAAAATTTCTACCAACAGATGAATAAGTATATGGAAGGAAGACTGGAGGAGGAAGGGGTCACATAGTAGAATTGTCATAAGCCCTGTGATGCAAGGTTTCATTTTTGTCACTGATCATTTTCTGATGTTCAGTCTTTTTCAGTCTTTTACCTTCAGTTATATTTTTTGAATATATTGTTGTTAGAACTACAACTGAAATTTAATGATTTATCTTTTTTGTTTGGGAAGTTTTTAGAATAGGACAGTTAAAGCATGTTACAGACCTCGAGTTTGAACATATTTGAGCTTTGGAAGTTGCAATGTTCTAGTTTTCTTACGGTGTTCTCATGTAGATAGTGCGCCCATAATCCTAATAATTTAAGAAGAGCAAACACACAGCTGAAGTGCATTCCATTCATTCAGATAAGAGGCGTTACTTGTTCCATATGGTTGTGTCTACCAACCTGTTAGCTAAAACGTGATTAGAAGTTGAGTTGCTTTCTCTCGTGCTGCCTTTGTTATGCTGATTATGAGAGTATGTTGCTCCCTAAGTCTGGGCATTTCTTTACAAAGAGAGTGATTTTTCACAGCAAAATTACCGTGCCTTTTATTTGTTGTATAAAATAGCAAAATGAAGTGGTTTGCGTGATGGTTGTTTGTGCGGAATGCAGAAAAGATCATAGCATATGCTGGTTTTGGTATATACTTATGGCTGTCTTATTTCACGGGTGAGCTGGACATCCCTCATATGTGGATAACATGAATGAGGCCTGCTTCTACTACTAAATAACAAAACTCCTTTACTCAAATCGCAGAATGAGCCAGGCTGGAAGGGACCACAGTGGGTCATCTGATCCAGTCTCCTTGTTCAGGCAGATTCATCCTAGGGCACACGGCACAGGATTGTGTCCAGATGGTTCTTGAATATCTCCAGTGAGGAAGACTCCACAACCTTTCTGTTCCAGTGCCTGGTCACTCGCACAGTAAAGAAGTTCTTCCTCATGTTCAGCTGGAACTTCCTGTGCATCAGTTTCTGCCGATTTCCTAGTCCTATTGCTCAGCACCACTGAGCAGAGCCTGGCTCCATCCTCTTGACACCCTCTCTTCAGATTCTTACATATATTGATGAGGTCTGCTCTCAGCCATCTCTTCTTGAGGCTGAACAGGCCCAACTCTCTCGTCCAGGTCTCTAATTCTTCCAGTTTGTTTCCCATACTGCTTGCATTGCTGTACAGCACTTTATAGAATTTGATCGTGTCGATATCCTAGTGGGGGTGAAAATGGACACCCCATAGTCCTGTGCTGTGGTTGTGGCTTTGTATTCTTGTACTCACTGACAGTATCCTCTCTTAAGCCTCCTTTTGCTACTTCGGTGGTCACTTCTCACACCTCATGTCTGTCAAGCCTGGCTCTGTCCCTCTTCAAATCTAGTTTAAAGCTTTTTCAGGGAACGCTGCTGACTCCTGAGCTAAAGTCTGAGGTAATGTCATACTCTCCTATGTAATGTCACTTCCTATCTTATCTCAATTTCTTTCATCTATTTCAGTTGTTGAGGATGATCGCTATGTGTGGAAAGAAAAATAGACTTTACAGGAGAATAGACCCGACTGTCTGAGCTGTGATAATGAATTTTTTGGCTTGAAAATTAGACTTTTACACATTGCTGGTTTAACTGGGCTGACCAGCTGAGTGACTTGAATATTAAAACTGAAAATAAAACAAAAGTAGCCTCCTTAAAAAGAAGCAGGGAAAAGAGCCAGTTTTGCAATTTTTTGGAAAATATTTTTAAGTTGATGTAGTTGACTTTCATTGATGAAACACCTGGGAGTGAACTTTTTGGGTTTGGGTTGTGTGTTTGTTTTATTTTCCCCAGAGTCTTCTGGGGATTTGAAACCTTTATGACAATTAATTAGATGTCTCAGAGGTCAGTTCAACATCTAGGGATAGTCCAGACACTGGATTTTAAACTTGACTTAGGTCAAGAAGTTGCCAGATACTTAATAGCTTGTGTGGGTTTTTACAGACATTGTAGAGCTCTCCTTAGCATTTTCCTAAATAAAGTTCTCTCTCATTTGTTTCAGTCTTAGAAATATGTTGTTTAAGGTTCCTATTCAGAAATGTACACAACAGGATTCATAACTTTGGCTTACTACCTTTCATGCCTTGTAGGTTGCTGGTTTTTTGTGGTAGTGGACAGAGAAAGGTTTATGATAGCTCAGGTTGAAATGCAGCTCTGGAGAATCTTGGAGGTTGAACCTATGCTTTCTGCCAAAATGGTAATGATGGATGCGCTGTTGATTTGTATCCCTCAAAAAGTGTTGCTGTGGGAATCAGGAGATGACAAGTTCAATCCTTAACTCACCACCACATACGCTCTGTGGCCCTTCTCTGCCTCACTTCCTTTTGATAAAGTGGAAATGACAGATTTACTGAATGGTAAATACAGATAAAACTGAGTGTTTCTTTCTTCTTCCTCAAGGTTTTGTCAGAATGTACAAATAACTGTGATGAAAAAAAGTGAGGAAAGGAAACTAGATTGATGGAGGTGAAAAATCGCACCAAGAGTGACTGAGAAAATCTGTGAACCTATGCCTTAGGTGAGGATGTTTTGTCAAAACTGACATTTGCCAACGTGATACTTCTTTCAGGATAAATACAAATATAAATTTACCCAGTACTCCCTTAGGGACGTTTCTTTAAAGCAGACGTTATTGACTGTAGATAGACCCAGAACTGATAGGAGCATGAAGAAATGCAGTTAGTTTCTTATATGCTGAGAACTGTGTATGAGAATTTCATGTACACTTACTTTGTATTCTTCTAGAGGCAGTGGAGATTTCAGTGAAACTTTCTAATTGCATATATTAAGGCTGATTTATTCTCCTCCTTGGGCTTGATCCTTCTCACCCCCATTTTTTAATCTCAGACAATTTTTTATTTAACCTTTGGAGAAAGTCTAGTTAAAACATTACTAAATCATTTTTGTGTGAGAGAGGTCATTTCAGGAGTGTACGATCGTATCAATAGCTATAATTGCATTTTAATCAGAAAAAGATCAAATATTGAATCCTGTTTCTTGCGAGAATTACTTCAGCCTCTGATTAGCCTATTATTTTCTGTGACCAGCTGTCACTTCCAAACACTTTCATGTAAGAGAGTATAAACAGACTCAGTGAGTGAAGACTTGCCACAGATTTTTGTGGTGGGGCTTTTTTGGTTTGGATTTGGTTTTTTATGAATCTGTAAAGAGACCAATATAGAAATAAAACTCATTGCATACCTGCAGTCAGGACTCTTATTAAGAGAATTGATGATCCATTTTTCTCCAAGTCAAAAAGTCCTTGAACTTGCTCAAGAAAGATGCCATAACTAGTTGGCATCAAAAGTTAGATGACAAAACAGCTTCCTGGATCTGTTCATTTATAGGACCCATGTCTGTACTCTATGAGCAACAGGTAGCTTACTTTGTAATTTTTTTTTTTTTAATTTGACAACAGTAAATGCTTTCTTATGAATCTAGATAACTGACACCAGTGGCAAACAACTTTTGGCTCAATGATCTGATGCTGGGATCAAGTGTATTTTTGTCTTTGGTAGGCTTCCCAGAGTACTTTCCCTCTGTCTACTGAGACCTAAGGTTTTTTGAAGGTGTTTTTGGCCCAGCTTGCAAGGAAAGCATAGATATCAATACCTAGCCTGTGATTTAGTTTCTCCAACTTTTGCTTTATTTACAGTATTGCATTTTTTAAAATATTTCGGCTTGTTTTAGAACATCCCCTGTCATAGTGACGAAATTAGTCAGCCCGTATAACAGTGTCATTCTCCTGAAAATTTTGGGAGGTTGAGTTCAGCTTGTGCATGGTTGGTTGCAGAAGATTTTGCGTTTTGAGTGAAGAAAGGAAATACCCTACTACAGAGTGAAATTGGAGTACAGATTTTACAGTCTTACTAAAAAGAATAATTGACATTTGAGAAATACGTAGGATAATTGCTTTCAAATAAATTGTGTTAAATTTCCTGTGTTTGTGAAAACTTTTTGTGTTGTTAAAAGCAGTGTGAAAACATATTTTTATGTCAGCTATTTTGGACTTGTAGTTCATACTGTACTTTTTTCTGTCTTGGGATTAATGTTGAGAAAAAGGGCAAGGCATTTTTGTTATGGCCAATTTATTTTGTTTCAGACTATATTATCACTTGGTGAAAGCCCTATTGATCAGCCTTCATAGCTTTACAGAGCTTTTCTTATAAGCACTTAAAAGTTTGAGTTGTCTCAGTCCCATAGGACAGAAAGAAAGCTGTTAGTACCATGAAATTCTTCATCTGTATGTTTCCAACAGCTTGAAGCCTCCTCTTGGAATGCAGAATATTAGCACATTAATGTTATTAACCCCTTTAGTACAAAATGGTTTTGGAAGTAAAAATACTTTTATATCTTCAAAGTCTAGGTTGTTTCTTCTGTGTCAGTACAGTTTCTTAAAGCTGAAAAATGTGTTGCTGTGCAACAAACAGATGCTGCTCTAACAATGCAATACATTATGTACCAAAAATGATCTTGGTTTTAATCATAGATGCTGATTTAATGAGAGAAGACTATCTTACATCAAAAATGGATTTAGGGTGTGATTTTGTTTTCTCTATGTTTTCTCTACATAATTAATAAAAATATGGTACCTTATATATTCTCTTTTAAATTTGAAAATGTACTTTGGTTTTATGCCATTTTATACTCCTGTTTTCTAATTCTGCCTTGTACAATACTCTTTTTTTTCTTAAATTTCTTTTTTGTGATGTGAACACAAGGGCATTAGGAAATCTTGTATCTTTAGTGTATTTCCTCAGAATGTATTGCCTTTCTACAGAATCATTCTGTTCATGTTTAATCCTTTCATTTTGTCACATCTCCTTTTTCATTTATTTTCTAAATGTTTCCTATCCAGTGTTTTCATCTTGCATTTACCATGTGGGACATGTAAGATGTTTGTCTGTCACTAATGTTAGTTTATGGATCAGAAAAACGATGCTCATCAATATCTTCAGACACTATCAGTACTTTATATCTTGAGAACACGCCTGACCCCTGGAAGCATTTCATTGTCGATATCTCTTCAGTTTAGCTTTCATTTTATTCTGCAGATATTTTGTAACTTAACTTTAGCTGCTAGCTCTAATCCCTTCTATCACCAATACAAATTTTGATTGACAATTTTACTTTTAGATAAAGTCAGATAATACTACACTTGGGGGGGAAAAAGTCTTCATATTGTGTTTTTAATTCCACTGAACCCAGCAGAGTTAAATGTAGTTTGGATGCACAGGGAAGAATTAATGATTGGAAGATACAGAGTTGGTAAATTATTTATTCTGGCCCTGAGGAAGCTGAAAAGCTGAGTGAAAGACTAATAAATCATTTGTGGTAGTGCTGGTTGTCACTTCCAATTATTTTAGACGGTTTTGTGATAAACTGCAGCACCTGCTAGATATCCCTGCACCATCCCTTGATGCTTGCAGTGCAGCTTGTTCAGTCGATTATCAAAGGCAAATTTGTCTAAAGTTTCCTCAGGTTGGAAAGAGAATTACTTTTCTCAGTCACCCCTTCCCCCATTTGTTAAGTTCCTTTTTCATTGCATGCATGTAATAGGCAAAATCAATGATATATGTAGAATTTTATTGACATAATGTACATTCAGGTATGGTTGATGAAACCACTGAGGAACAGGATGAGGGGTGATGTGTCTGTGAGTGTAAATGTACCTTTGAAAAGCTCGCTTGCTTTCATCTTTCCGAACAGCAGTTGTTTCTAAGGTATGAAAACTAGTATTCGTCCTCTGGGTTTGAGGATTATTTTGCAGCTAGTGCTGTAGTTACAGAGGAGACGGACTTGAATGTCATTTGACTTTGTCACTTGTTAAACTTTTCTATCGCTTTTATTCGAAAGGTCTTAGTTTAAAATCATGATTACATGTACAGATCATACATGATCTGTATGCGTACAGCACTTGCTTTAATAGATTAAGGAAGAGAAAATAGTTGAAGGACTGAAGAAAAGATTTGGAAGGAGCAATTGAGTGATTTTTAAAAAGGGAAGGAAGCAAAATGTTGGAAAGATTGAGGCTGTTGTTAGAGAAAAATGGGAAGTGAGGTAAAAGGTGAAGAAATAAAGAAGTGGGATGGGTTAGTGGAAGGCAGCTGTTTCTCTAGATCACTCCACTGAGAGTAACACTGTTAGTCATCATCTCATATAGCTGCATTCTGGACACCCTTTTCTCTGAGACAGAAGAAGCAGGCCTACCCTGAAAATATTTGTCTTTCCAAACTGAGAAGGTGATAAAATATAATGCCATTTTATATGCATTGCTTGCAGGCTTCTAGATTGTCATCTCAGAAAAGGAAAAAGAGTTTCAGAAAGTTGAGTTGAAAGTTTACATTGTATGTTGTCTGAAGGATGGGAAGGAGGGAGCTCCTGGTTGTTCAAGCACTTAATGTGTTCTGTATCTGCTCATCTTGGGGAAAGAACTGCAAAGGTTTAAAATTGCATTTATATTAAAAAAAAAACTAGAGTGCAAAGTGTCAGCTTAAAGCTGTTGAGATTATCTTTCACGTCTCTGTTACTGGTGAACGAATGCATCTTAACACATAGTACCGAAAGACTTGCTTGTAAATGTTGAATGCTGTAACTTAACAGTTACATGGTGAGTTTTCAGTATCTTCTCAATTATCTTCCTAACCTCATCCATCCAAATAACACTTAATTCTAAATATTCAGAGTCAATACAATCTACAGCTCCAATCCTTGGAAGGTAAAATATTCAAGTTTTTTTAATATTGATTTCCGTTTTTCCATTAGTGGGTCCCAGCTTGGAATTTCAAGTGAAATCTTTGGCTTAGGAAGCGGTGGTATTTTGATGCAGATAGTTAGTTCAAGAAAAATCAGAGAAGTGACTATGCTGACTAAAATCAAAATTAAAAGGGCTTTGTTTTCTTGTTTTAAATCTTGTTCAGACAGACTTGTTTTTTTTTCATTGTGCTTCTGTAGGTCAGGAAGGAATCAGATGAAAACTTCAAGCACAGTCACGTTGCTTCCCCAGATGACTTCAATACAGAGATCTGCAGAATTTCAGCTCTAGATCTGTGAACTTTAGGAAAGCTCCATGAACACATCTGTTCAAGTTTCAGCAAGTAGAAACTAGGTGCCAGAAAAACATACAAAGCTCTGTCAAAGGGTACTTGCTGTCTATGGGAGCAGGATTTCCTGGAAGGTTATTTTATTGTATCAGTGTCTGTTATTTGCAGCCAGTGATGACAGTATAGAAACACAGGCTATAGGAGCTGATTTACATTATTATATGTAAATAATACTGTTCTCAAGGAAAGGTGGTATCTATAGTAAACTTGGTTTTCAAAAAATATTTTTTTACTGTAGTAGTAAATATGTACATATTGTTTACGTGTACAAAATTAATATTTTTTTAAATTCTGCATGAAAATGAGAACCAAATTAATTTATGTTTAGGACTTTTAAAATTCATGTTCAGTTCACATTGCATTAAGTGCACAACGATAGTGATATGTTGGGTTTTTAACATATACGTTAAAATGGGTAGGACAAAAACATGCATTTTTAAGTGAAAATGGATTTCTTTAATGAGATACTTATAATAAACTGAACTGGTAACTCTGCTTTAAAAAAAAAGGTGAATTTTGTCTTCAGAAAATCTTTTTATTCTATTTTAAAATAGAACAAGTCTTTCTGCTTCTCCTGTTGTAAAACAAAGTTGTTGAAGTGTCACATCCAAAACCTTGAAAAAATCAGATAGGTTATTTAGAATCCATCTGAGATTGTCACAGTCTATAAATGCTGAATAAGTAATTGAGCAGACTATTTCCAAGTTTTTGCGTGTCTTTTCCTTAAACCTTTAGCAGTGAGGCATATGACAACCAGAGTGACTCAGACCAGACATACTTCTAGTCTCCTTTCTCCAGCCTGTCCAAGAAAAGATTCTTAGAAGGTTTGCTTAGGAGTTTGAGGGGTCTGTGACGTTATTTCCCATGTATGCTTTTCTGCCCTTTGGAGATCTGGAAGCTTTTGCTGAAAAGAATCAGCAATGGTGTCTTTTTACCTAACAGCTTGAAGCTGTATTGTTCGGGGTTTCTGATTTTTTTGTGTGTATGTTATTTTTTTGGTGGTGGTGGTGTTGTTCATCCCCCATTTTTTTTTCTCTCCTCCAAAAATTAGGTCACTTTTTGATCCTCTGTAAAATTTTAATGTCCCACAGCAAACAGTTCTGTGGCTTTACTTTTAACTCGGTGAAGAAATAACTCCTTTTGTTTGTTTTGCAAATGCCACTTAGTAACTTCGTTCAGTTGTCCCATTCTCTAATTTTCTGCCCTAAAATGGGAGAACAAACCAGTGGGGAAGAACATCAGCCTGGCTGAACTCAAAATGGGGGGGAAAAANNNCGTGCGGAAAAAAAAAAGGGGGGAAAAAAAAAAAAAAAAAAAAAAAAAGAAAGAAAAAAGGAGCGTATCAGCTTTGGAAGAAGGGGCGGGCAACTCAGGACTACAAGAGTGCTATGAGATTATGAAGGGAGCAAATAAGAAGGGCCAAAGCCCAACTAGAACTTCATCTGGCCGCTGCTGTAAAAGAAAAAAAAAGTTTCTATAAATACATTAGCAACAAAAGGAGGATTGAGGACAATCTCCATCCTTTATTGGATGTGGAGGAAATATAGTGACAAAGAATAAGGAAAAGGCTGAGGTATGTAATGTCTTTTTTGCTTCAGTATTTAAAAGAAAGACCGGCTGTTCTCCAGGTACTCAGCCCCCTGAGCTGGAAGACAGGAACAGGGACCAAAATGAAGTTCCCATACTCCTAGGGGAAGCATTCAGTGACCTGCTACACCACTTAGACACACACAGGTCTGTGGGGACAGATGGGATCCACCCAAGGGTAGTGAGGGAGCTGGCTGAAATGTTCACAAAATGCTTTCAAGCATTTACCAGAAGCTCTGGTTCACTGGGGATGTCACAGTTGACTGCAGCTTAGCAAATGTGAAGCCTGTCTACAAGAAGGGTCAAAAGGAGGATCTGGGGAACTGATCAGGCCTGTCAGCTTGACCTCAGTGGTGGGGAAGATCATGGAGCAGATCATCCTAAGTGCCATCGTGTGGCACGTACAGGACAACTGCATGATCAGGCCCAGCCAGCATGGGTTTATGAAAGCCGGGTTCCTGTTTATCTAACCTGATCTCCTATGACATGGTGATCCATTTACTGAATGAGCGAAAGGCTGTGAATGTTGTCTACCTGGACATGAGTCATGGCTTTGCCACTGTTTCCCATAGCATTCTCCTGGAGAAACTGGCTGCTCAGAGCTTGGATGAGTGTACTGTTTGCTAGATAAAATGGATGGATGGATGGATGGATGGATGGATGGATGGATGGATGGATGGATGGATGGATGGATGGATGGATGGATGGATGGATGGATGGGCCTGGAGAGTGGTGGTGAATGTAGTTACATCCAGCTGGCAGCTGGTAACAAGTGGTGTTCTCCAGGGAGGGTTCAGTACTGAGGCCAACCCTGTTTAATGTCTCAATGATCTGGATGACATGATCAAGTGCACCTGCAGTCATTTTGCAGATGACACCAGGTTGGGCAGGAATGTTAATCTGCTGGAGGGTAGGAAGCCTCTGCAGGGGGGGTCTGGACAGGCTGGATCGATGGGCCAAGGCCAA
>VZTF01006404.1:2342319-2392533 GCA_013397755.1 Cnemophilus loriae | reverse complement strand
GGCTGGGACAGAGTGGCTGGAAAGCTTCCTTGAGGAAAAGGACCTGAGGGTGCTGGTTGACAGCAGCTGAACATGAGCCAGGAGTGAGCCCAGGTGGCCAAAAAGGCCAGTGGCATTCTGGCCTGTATCAGCAATAGTGTGGCCAGCAGGATGAGAACAGTGATTGTACGCCTGTACTGGGCACTGGTGAGGCCACATCTTGAGTCCTGTGTCCAGTTCTGGCCCCATGAGTACAAGAAAGACACTGAGGTCCTGGAGCATGTCCAGAGCAGGGCAATGAAGCTGGCCTGAAGCACAGATCTGACGAGCAGCAGAAGGAGCTGGGGTTATTTAGCCTTGAGAAAAGGAAGCTCACAAGACTTTATTGCTCTCTACAACTACCTTAAAGGAGGGTTATATCCAGGTGGAGGTGTCTCGCTTCTCCCAGGGAACAAGCAGTAGGACAAGAGGGGATGGCCTTGATGATCTTAAAAGGTATTTTCCAACTTAAACGTTTCTATGATTCTATTATTCTATCTCCTTAGGATTGCTCTTTAATCATCTTACATGCTTGTACAGNCAATAGTGTGGCCAGCAGGATGAGAACAGTGATTGTACGCCTGTACTGGGCACTGGTGAGGCCACATCTTGAGTCCTGTGTCCAGTTCTGGCCCCATGAGTACAAGAAAGACACTGAGGTCCTGGAGCATGTCCAGAGCAGGGCAATGAAGCTGGCCTGAAGCACAGATCTGACGAGCAGCAGAAGGAGCTGGGGTTATTTAGCCTTGAGAAAAGGAAGCTCACAAGACTTTATTGCTCTCTACAACTACCTTAAAGGAGGGTTGTATCCAGGTGGAGGTGTCTCACTTCTCCCAGGGAACAAGCAGTAGAACAAGAGGGAATGGCCTTGATGATCTTAAAAGGTATTTTCCAACTTAAACGTTTCTATGATTCTATTATTCTATCTCCTTAGGATTGCTCTTTAATCATCTTACATGCTTGTACAGAAAAGAAATATGACATAAAAGAGCTTTCCTCCAACAAATAATTAGTAATCTGTCTTTGTGTACTGCACAATGGAATAATGTTGTCAAGGTAATCTGTGTACTAAAGGCAGTGCAAAGTAAAGAACAGTATCCCTGTTTTCCTTAAAAAAAAGAGTGTCAATTCCAAATTGCTGGTGAAGATATCCATTGATTTGTTGAACTAGACTGCACACAGTGATTAAAATACTGATTTAATGACAGTTTATCACTTCTGTAAATATCTATATAGTGCACTTTCTTCTCCAATAAAATTAATTTAGGAGATATTTCCAAACATTTAATCCTTTTTTTCTTTGCTATTGAAAATAGTGATAAATAGAGAATAGAATAATAAAATAAATAAAATAAATAGAATAATAGAATAAATAGAATATAGAATAAATAGAATAATAAATAGAATTTATTATTATAGAATAATAAATAGAATAAATAGAATAATAGAGCTACTAAGCCTTACATCCTTTATAAGGTATTTATTGGAAACTATTTTAAGACTTGTGATATATCTGGAAAAAAATTCCAAGGATAGCTGGTCCTGATTCAAGCATGGGAGGTCATACATACCTAATTTACTGGAGTTCTTTGTTATATTTCTGCTTTAAGAGGTAGGAAGACAGCAGTGCAATCAGCTGTTCAAAACAATTTTGGCTAACAAGCTATGGAACACAGGAAATAAAACTGTGGGGGAAAAAAAAAAGATACAACTCTTTATCTTCTACATTAGACCAGTTTTCAAATCCGTCATCTCCATAATTTAAAGCAGGTGTCCAGAAAGCCCAGTGAAGGTATTTGCAATGAGAAGCAATTCATGTGTGAAGATGGTTGTCAGCTTTTTAGTGTTTTCTTCCTCTGGAACAACAGTGAGAAGTGCATGTTATAAAAAGAGGGGTAAAGCTCCTTTAGTAGCAGCAGGGAAGGCAGTAGGAGCATGACAGCTGTTGGCAGACAAATGTAATACCGAGGTGGACTGAGTGGGATCTTGCCTCTCTGCTGAGGTCCAATGATCTCTTCCACGTTGTAGTGTTTGGTGATGCTTCAGCCAAGCTGTGTTCTATCAGTCTGCTCCAAGGGAATAAGTATTAACAAAAGAGAATCTTGTTTTGTACTAAGAGTTTAAAAAATGTTTTGATGTGTAGGATAGCAAGAGCAAGAAGAGCACTTTGGACTAGCAGTTGATGATGGTGGTTGCTGCCTGCTAGGAATGTGAGAGAGAGCTCAAACCAAGAATTTTATGCCTTGATCTTGAAATATGCTGCAGCTGAGTGATGATGAAGAGATGAATAATTGAGTAACTTTTAGTCATTGCTAGAATGGAGTAGAGTTTTCCAGCTAACGGAAGTGGTGATAAGTGTTTTTTCTGCAGATGCTGCCAAATACCAGGTTAGCATCAATGAAGAATGTAAGAGTGTTGCTAAGCTACAGAGTAGATTGGTGAACTGTGAACATTATTTAAATAATGTTTTCAGTTGTTGA
This sequence comes from Cnemophilus loriae, assembly GCA_013397755.1. Classification (NCBI taxonomy): domain Eukaryota; kingdom Metazoa; phylum Chordata; class Aves; order Passeriformes; family Corvidae; genus Cnemophilus; species Cnemophilus loriae. The sequence continues at coordinate 2,390,035 of VZTF01006404.1, read as the reverse complement.
GTTTTTTTGACCATCCCTTATCCATCTCTTCACTGGATTACATTAGCCAGATGTTTGTCCATGAGGTGTTTTCCAACTACTTCAAGGCTGTGGCATGAGCAGGCAGTTAGAATGGTGCATTGGTACACTGCTAATCCTATGCTTGTGTCACTTTGCAAGTCTCAGAACAGCTGCATGTAGCTCTCGAGAAGGAGCAGAAAAAGAAATGATACTTCAGAAATTTCACAGGCAAGGAACTACTGGGAATCGTTCGGATTTTTCTGCCAGAATTAAGCAGATCACTCTACTTGAGTAACCAGGACTTGTGTCACATCTTTTAAAGTAGGTGAGAGTTCATCATAGGTCAAGAGCTGTTGAGATACACAGAACAGTGAAAATAAATGTTTTTTCTTTTTACAAAGAGACCATTCAGAGATACTGCTAAGTGTTTTCAGTCCCTTACTTGATCTGAAACTAAATATGCTTGTAGTTGGTCTTTGTCAAGCAATTTCATAACTTGCTTGGGGACAGGTCGTGTGATACTGAGAAGTAAACTACTTCTGGTTATGTTTGCTCACTGTTAGATTGCTGAGTGTTCGAAAGAGGAAGGAAAGATTCTTTAGTTACTGCACTATTTTTGTCCAGAGCTATGCAAGTTCATGACTCTGCCATGAGAGTCACAGATGATGAATTATATTTGGAAATCTTTACATCGCAGTCCAGACAGACCTTCATAAAAAAACGTGCTGAAGATTGAAAGCGTGGGTGATTACTACTTGTGGCAATGAGCTAAATAGTTCATTACTGTTGCAAAAACCTTATATATGTGGCTGGTCTCAATAAGGCTTTTATGTGCTCAACATTGAAAAGGATAATTCTTGGAGAAACGTTTTGAGACCTGTGCTTCACACTGTGTCACTGCAGTTATCTGGTGACCAGGACCTATGCTGTTGGAAAGAATCCCTAGGCTTGTGGTGTGCCCCCATCCAGGGATTTGAGACATATGTTTCAGTTATAATCCTTTGCTTTATGTCAATTAACTTTTTAACTTTCGGCTGCTATTTTATTTTTTAATCTTTCAGAAAACCTATTAACTAACAGGGAAGCTGGCTGTTGTGATGGGCCACTATGTTCGTGTGTGGAACTGAAATACAGTGGTCATTTCACTGTGGTTTCATCACTGCTGGAGTTTGTGGATGTTCTTGGCCCTTTCTAGTGTAACTAGCAGCCTTGAACACTCTTGTTGGCTACTGACTTAAAAAGGCAATGTTCTGTCAACAGCACTGATGGGGTTGCATTGATCTTAATTTGATACTTTGCTTCTTTATTTAAATTTCAACTAGTCTTTCCTGTTTGTTTCTTCTAAATGCCTCCGTCCTGCTGCATGGCATTGGCAATCGTTCTCTTGTGCGCTGTTTGCAGAAATAACAACAGAGTCAGACTAAGGACAAAGTTGCATCGTTGCTCCAGATTGTTAATTTTTCTCTCTAAAGATTTAGAAGATTAAATTTCAGATGTGGACATTATTGGATAGTATTTAAACACTAATTAAAGGTACTAAATATAAAATTGTGAATATTGCTGTTCTCTTTGGAAGCTGGAATTTACTTCATTGCAGAGCAGTATAGGCTGCTAACTGAACAGTGGCTGCAGTTAACTCTTAACTTTGCTCTTGCCTGGATATTGACAGTGTAGCAGCTTACTATTTGATAGTAGAAATCAGGCTGATTAATGTAACTGGGAACTGGAAAAATATAAATATGCTCTTTAAAAAAGTCTTTTCTTGATGAAAATGTGTAATGAGATGTAATTTTTTAACAGTCTTTATTGGTCTGTATCCATTGTGAATTTATTTGAGGGGAAAGAGATGCAAGTTGTGGGCATTTGATTTCCAACTTTTTGCTTATTTGCGTGGTGCATTATTTATTTAAATGGTAGAGCAGTAAATTTAAGGCATGTGGCATATTTTTCCTATGTTTAACTTGTTTTTTACTGTCTTTATATCAGCACTACCATTTACTGAATTGTGCTTTGAAAGGATTCTTTTGTTTTGTAAACTTGGGTTGAAATTTGGGTTTTGCTTAAATCTAGGAAAACACTATTACACTGAATATTTGGCTGAAGAATTAGGTTTTCACTTCTAGCCATTAGGTCTCATAGGTAATTCTGTTCTTATTTTGTCTAAAGATGGGTCACTTCAGGCTGCAGTTCTTTAGCAAGCCATGTTGGTAAAATGCTTTATTTCATAACAAGATCTCTGGGAATTGGGAAGGCAAAGATCAGGGTAATTTGAAATCAATCTTGAATTTTATTTTGTGCAAATAGCCTCCTTGCTATTCTCAGCCTGCTGATATTTTGAGTATTGCAGCTACTTGAACACTTGTGACTTCTAATGCTACATTCACGCAATGGGAGGGGTGATAGAAAATCATTGTGTCTGGATAGTCTTAGTGATTCATACGAGCGTAATAATAAGAATAAGAGTTTTCATCCTGACTACAAAAATACAAGTTTGTGACTGCTTAAAAAGTCTGTTTTAAAGATGTGTGAAGCACTTGTTTGTTTTCTGGACTTATAGCTGTATTTTGAAGAGAAACAGTTTCCCATTGCCCAACTTTTGAGTCTGACATTGGTGACTCTGCTAATTGTAATAGAGCTGTGGAACTGTTTCATTCCAGATGGAACCTTAATCTGGCTTCTGATTGAGCTGAGTGTCCTTGTAGAGTCTCTTAGCATCTGCTTTGGAAATGTATATAACATTATTCAAAATTTGTACCAAATTAAACCACCCTAAGGCTATAATTCAATTTTTCTTTATTGAGAAATGTATTGTCAACAACTTTATGCCACAGAGTAAAATCTGCACTAGATCTATTATTTCTTTGGCTATTAACTGGTCATTTAGATTACTGTGATTGAATTTCCAGGTTCTTCAAGTTTACCTTATCAATTGTAAGCTTACACTAAGGAATTACCAAATAAGGCAAATATGGTCTCTTGGATTTTTTTGTTTACATGGTTTTTTTTCGCTGAAAGTAGATGAGCTTGAATTGATGCTTTCTAGCATAAATGATTGGATTATATTTTTATTTATCAAATAGTAATGTTTTAATAATTCTAGATAAATTCTGTGGATGAAGTTTGAGATACCTGTTTTGGTATTTGGATCGTAAAATCAAAAAGAATGCATGAAATATATTGTAATACACCATATCACATCAATTTAATTCTGTATCTTATTTTAGTTTTTCTTGTATCTCTAACAGTGATTGTGACCTCTTATTTCTCAGTTTTTCAAAAATTTTGCTGTATTTAATTATAGTTTTTATTATAAAATCTTCTTGAGCTCAGTATAGCTGCTGTTTTGAATACCAGTTCTGTTACTAAAGATGGTCAGATTAGGGTAGCAAATTGATGCAGTTTTTCAGTTAAGACATGATTTGTGAAGTACTCCCTAACTGGTTATGAGGAGTCTCTAACGAAGTTATGAAGTGCTATGCAGCTGTGTATGTTGATGGTAATGTTTAGTTGATACTCTTCTTATTTCAGTTTTGGGCATGAACAAAATTTAAAACCACGGAGTTATGAACTGAAATTGTGATAATCCGGCAACCACTGTTACTGTATTTTGTTTATTCACTTTTTTCTTCTTTTGTTTCTGAGTGGAAGAGCTGTAAGCACTTAGCCAAGTTCAGTCCAGTCAATTGGTAGAGCAATGTGTTAAGTCCATTTTCTAATCTAATTTTCCTATTACAACTGTGCTACACAACAGAAAGCAGAGTAGAACTTCCAATGTACTAGTGTCATTCTCTCCACATCCAGCAGACTGACTTGCCCAATTTTTTGAAGAATGGGTATCGTGGTCTACCATCGAGAGCGGAATCTGAGCCCTAGTTCCCTGACATCATCCCCACTCCAGCTTCATGCAGTGTTAGATCTCCCCATCCTCCTTCATTAAGTTCCTGTGCCAGTCTCAATGCGTTCATTTGGATTTGTATTGAAGGAAAACCAGAAGTTATTCATTTTACATTCTAGATGCTTCTAGTAGTTGATTTAAAAACAATTAAATTGATATGGGAGCAGAACTGCAACCCTACAAGATGGGTTAGCCATTCAACTCGTGTAAATGGAAATCTCCACTTTCCTAACATATCTTCCTTTGGACGTATTAGCTGCCTTACTCTGTCTTTCTTCATGCTCTGTCTTTTATGCCTGAAGAAGTTTAGACTGGTGTGTGTTTCCAAGCTCTTTTGTCAATGAACAGAAGAGGTTGCACACAAGTTGAGCATGGAAGAAGTCTATCTTCTGGAGGAAGGCAGTGACAGGGCTGAAATGGGATATCTATCTCCTGTCAGATAGCCTTAAAACAGCGTTAAACTGTCTGTTTATTAGAGTGTACAGAAATTGCAAAATTTTTGTGGTTTCTTTCCTTATGCTTCAAGCATCCTCATTTACGTGCTACAAGAGACAATAGTTACGGAGTGAGAGTACACACAAAACAGAGACACAGTTGCCAAATCAATCTCTCTGGTATCTTAATGCCGTCAGCCTGTACTGAAGTCTGAAAATATATGACCAAATCACTCATTAATTTCTTGAGAGTGGTTGAAAAGTAAATACCATCATACAGACTGTCTTTCCCAGCACAGTGTTGGAAAGATCCCAAAACTAACACAGTATCAAGGAAGTGGTATCTAGGAATGCAGTAATAGTATTCTGCCTTTTCTTCCACCATCTTTCTTTTAATATTTTATATTTCAGTACCTCTTGGGAATTTGCTTTTCCAAGTTTTTTTCATATCAAAAGCAAATGAAAAAAAAACCCAAAGAAACCTCCTCTTTCATTTACTTTCCTGAATTCTTCCATCCATGACTTACAAAACCCCATCATTGCTTTGTGACTTGACTGTTCACTTGATGACTTTCAAACCTCTGTTACTTTTTTATGTGCAGAAAATTGTTGTAATCTGGGAAATTCTACTTCGCAGGCATATATCTAGTTTTTAAAGGACTTCGTATAAAATAGATCTTGCTTTTAGTCACAAATAAAAAGGCAATATTCTAAGGTTTTTTTAAAGCACCCAATGACAATTTGCAGTCTCCATGGAATAAGAATTTTATCATGGTTCTTTTCATTTATTGTCATCTGATTACTTGAAATTGGAGAATAAAGCATGGAGAAAAATGAACCGTAAGAAACATGGTTTGTGGGAACATAACTTACCTTCAGAAAGTCACTGTTTCCCTCTTCTTTTTCTTATATAAGAATTTTTTTTTTGTAGGTCACACATACTATCAAATACCTAGTATGATCCCTCGATTAGTGGTCTTGCCATTCAGCTGGTCAGGTGCAGAGATTAAGCTATTTCAATATCTATGTGATACCTGCATGCTTGTACCAAGAGGAGTTGCAGATTGATGTACAGTGTATTTAGATTGTGGTTTGACAATTGTTAAATTACTATTTGGCATAGTTAAAATTATTTATAAAAGTGTGTAAAAGTAATAGGCTGTTTCTTGTGAGTTTTTAGCCATTGGTTATTAGTAAGTTTAATTTATCCTCACTAAAAAGAAATTAAATTACATAAATACATATCTCTGATAAATGCAGATATGCTTCAATGAAACTGTTAAAATCAAAAAGAAAAGGAGTTAAATAAAGTGAAAATATTTAATTCATAGATATTTGAATTTTGGTTTGACCTGTGTTTGTTAAAGGCAGATATGTTTGTCATTTTGATGAAGATGCATTTCTTCTTACCTTGCTGTTGACAGAATCTCACCTACTTTTCCCATTTATTATGATAATAGTCTACCAGATGTCATATGTCACAGCCTAGTGAAGTTGTCTCTGCCTATTACCACTTATATATAATGTGCATTCTAGTTTTTCTTTCCTTAATTTAGAAAATTTTATATGCTCTTTGGCATCCCCTGTTTTATTAGTAGAAGAATAGAGGCAAACTATTTAAAATATTTGAAAGCAAGTTGAGAAAGAGCAGGCTATTTTATTCCTATTTTAAATAGCATTATGTTAAAAGTCTGCCTTTGTGTGCATGGATAACCTGAATCTCGTACAAATGGTCATACATCTTAAAACTCTAATAAGTTACGCTTCGCAACTTTTTTTGAAAGCTGCGGGGTTCAGTGAACAGATACATAGGTAAGTGCAAATAAAAAAGGCTGGAAACACAAATTACTGTATGTTATGGATACATCTAGTGATAAGAGCAACAGAAATCTCATCTCTTTAGCTAAAACACAAAACTGGACAATAGTCTTTCTCGAAAGATTTATAATCTAAAGGACAGGATAATCTCTTGCACGTATGTACAGATAGGAGAAGAGTCAAAATAAGTTTTAGCACAGATACAGCAAGCTGTCTTTTGATTGAAGGTGTAGCATTGTACATCCCTGTGTGTTAAAATCATATGGAACTCACACCACGCTTGTGATGATAGGAGCCTCATGTTGCAGAAGAAGTAGAGCTACCTGTGAAAGCACAGCCAGATTGGGGAACTAGCACTTTTCAGTTGTATTGGAAAATTATATTTCCGTACAAAGCTTTGTGCTGAAAAGGTTCATATCTTGAAAAATGTGTATTTTTTACAAGTGTGAGCTGTGTTCATTTTGCATTGTGTGTCAGCAAGGAAGATCACATGGACTTTTTCTTTATTCTGTTTTGTTTTTATGTTTGGGTGCTTTTTTCCTATTAAAAAAAGGTAAAAGTTCCCCCTAGATTTATGGATTGTTGTGTTTACACACTAGAACCTACAGAATTCCGTTTAAGATGTTCTTTTTCTTTCAAAACCAGTATTCAGAAGTTTAAAGGCTTTTTTTTTTGTCCAGAGCAACAACGAGAACATGCAACAATCGGCAACGTAATGTAGTTTGTTTTCTTATGTTTTACTGTGGAATTGTTGATACATAAGGGTAACTGTTGCATGAAAATGCTTTTGTTCTTCTACAGTAATATTTTAGATGAAAGAATGAGTTCTTCTCTGTACATTCCTGAAGAGATCATTGTAGTCCTTAAAGCTGCATTACATAATGTAATATAGATGAATATGACAAAATTCAACATAGGAAACTTACGCTTGAGGTAGAAGAAATCAATATGAAGCCTGATATTTTTCTTTTATATTCGCAATATCTGTGCAACCAGAATTGACCAAGGCTCAGAATATTTGTAATTAGACCATCCTGAAAACAAAAATTTGAAATAAAAACTGGGTCACTATGGGAAATCAGTATTGTACTCCTGAAATTTCTTTCAAAATGAGTTTTAACTTCTCATTAATAAAAACCCAGTACTTAGGTTTAATTTATGTGTCACTTGAATTTTTCAAGTGACTGTATTTTAATTTCAAAATTAAAGCAAAGGAATATGTTAAACTGTAAAGATGAATTTTCTGTAAAACTCAAACAAAACTGAAACTGTATGTTCAATAGGAATCCCTCTTTTATTGAAATGATTATCCTTCAGATGTCTGTCTTTGTAAAATGAAAAGTAGAGGAGAGAAATTTGTCTAAAATAACTGGTTTCTTGGGTTGTTTTTATCCCTTCTCCTTAAACAAAATGTAGATGGGAAATCCCAGTCCTGCTGCAGTCCTGTTACACTGAGCAAATGCAGACTTGGTGCACAGAAAGAAACTTTTTATTCAGTCTTATGTTGAGAACATTTTTCTGAGTGAGCAAAGTCTATACTTAGAAAATATTTCTACCTTTCTATAGCAAAGACATCTGAAGTATTTATACCAGTTTTAATAATGGAGCATCAAACAAGGATATCTTTAGGCAAATGGAGCCGATATGGACTAGTTGATGAGCTGTCTGCACTTCTGAATTCAACATTTAGACATGATTCAAGGATGTACACACTTTCTTCAATCTGGAAGCAGTAGCAGGTTTAATAAAGCTGAAATGACCTTCAGTTTTCTCTCTTTACAGTCCATAATGCCAATTGGACAAATAAATTTCTTACAGAGACCTAGTTCTGAAATAAAAGAAGTAGTTGTTACATCATTTAGAAATAATTCTACCGTAAGTTTTGGTTTAAACTTGTGGTGTAGGCTTGCAGGCTCTGCTCAGTCTTCCAGAGCTTTTTATTTTCTTGTGATGTTAATATGACAACATAATTTTATATGGTCGAATTTATTTTTTAGTATGATTCTTGCTCAGTTTTTTATCCAGATGTGTTTTACATAAACACCAGTAATACAGTTGGTGATGTTTTCCAGCATGCACAGCACTTCATTTGCTAATATCTGAATTAGCAGAATAGGCTTTTTAATGTAGAATCAATAATTTCATATAAAATGAGCCTTTTTTTTTTAATTGTTCAATCCTACTTCTTTATTTTTTTCAAGAATGGCTTAATCATGTTTCGTACTTGATCACTTTGTCTGCAGATTACCACTTTGTGCAAGTGTTTGAAGTTTACTACTTGTTTCTCAGTAGCAACATCAATTCAGCTCTAAATCCAAGGAAGAAACAAGTATGCAGATCTATTTTTATTCTTGCATTTTTTCTGCATTTCACTCATTTATTTTCATTTGATTGGGCCAAATAGGCCAAAGAGAAAACTATGACTTTGTATGCAAAGAGATAACATTAGTTTGATAACGAATTAATATCACTAAAAAAGTCAGAATTTAACTGTTATTAAAGATGAAATTCACAAAATACTGCCATTGACACTCATTCAAAAATATACTTAATGTAGTATCAAAACTGTTTAATTTCCTTTAAAATAATGCCCAATCTCTGAGCACTTTTTACTGAGAATAGGTATGATCTCATGTGTTGTGTAATCTTACTAATTTTAGCTGAAGTAATTCCTTTGCCTTATCAAAGTCGACTCAGCTACAGGGAGGTGGAGGTGTGCTTCTCTGCAGTAGTGGTTTTCTCCTGAGCAGAACTCTAGTGTTACCAGTTCCTGACAGCTGCAAGCCAGCCTCTGGGCATCTTGCTAAATTTTCAAATGTAATTATACAGTAGACTTCCTTTAACAAATTCTGTGTTCCCCGTTATAATTATAACAGCTCTTGCCTCTAGCCTGTTCCTTATCTTACAACCCACCTCCATATCTCCCACTGCTGGCTAGTGTTATCCAGTAGAACTGATGGATCTAGAAAAGCAGAGTTTATTCTCTCTGTTGTCTTGAGGATGGTTTCATCTTTACAGAAGATCCATTTCTTCTGATCCATTATACTCAAATGACATGTCCCTTCAAGCTGAAGTTCTCTGATTCACAGAAGAGCTGTTGATTAGCATGCCACTTTCATTTTTCAAACAATTTTTGATTGTTAATCCGGGACAAGACTTAAGACTTAAGGAATTAATAAGAGCTATCCATGAAATGGCTGAAGAAGCCAGCACAAAGAAAGGAGGTCTTCTAAACATACTTCATTTTCATGCCGTGTGGTTCAGGATATAATTTCTTTCTACTATTTGTGTGTTAGGATTTCATGTATGAAGCTGTTCTGTTCATCCTCCTTTTAAGAACATACATGTAATGCAATAATAAAAATAATCAGTGATGTGTCTTTTCTTACGTGAAACTCTATATAATTTTAGCCAAAGAATGATGCAACAGGAAAAGTTACCCACAGATGTGCTCAGTCTAATATTGGCTCATGATGAGGAAATTTAAAAACAACTGTGCAGAGTAATAATCTCTTGTCCACCTGTCTGTTAGCAAGGGAAGTGTGATGGGTTTGAATATGGAAATCTGAAGGTAGGAGATAAATGAGAGAGAACTTATGCTGTTCAACATCTGCAGAGACACTACCCCTATTTCTTCAGGTTCTTACTGTAGTTGGCTGTGGTAGGTGGGCTGGCATTGAAGCACTGCATTGCCTGGAAGGTGACAGATTACCATTCTTTTCAGTCTGTCCTGCAGCAGGATCAAGTACATTGATCAAACCTTTCAGTTAGTGACATACCCCAGCACTCCTTGAAGTCATGCTCCCACTGACTTTCCATAGATTGCGTACATCTTTCTAAGAATTAACATGTCCAAAACTGTATAAAGTAAAGTAAGAGATGGAAAAAAGTAATTATCTGTTCACATGCAGGTGCTGCCACGTGTGCACACACCCAACCACATGCACTTTGTGTGCTTGCCGGTGTATTTCAGTGAGATATGTTTTTCCAAGATCCAACAAAATTTATTCTTTTGATTTGTGTTCTGCTCTATTCATTGATACCCTTTGTAATGGTTTACTGCTGGTCCATTTTGTGTTCATATCTATGATGCGGCTTTTCTAAATGTAGGACTTTTGGTTTGTCTTTATTGATTTCTGACCGTATCTTCCATCTTTCAAAAGCATTTGGAAATCTGTTCTTTGAGGTGCTGCTAACTTGCTACCAGCATTCTATTGTCTGATTTTAAAAATAGTTACTTGGAGTCAGTAGGATTGTTACAAAAATACCAGATAGAAACAAATTTTAAAAATGTCCCTGAGTTACATTTGTAATATATATATATATATATGGTTTGAGAGAGCTGTTAAGAATATCTTTTTTACAACAGTTGCTCTCTGATTTCAATAATTTTTATGTCCAGCTTATAATGATTATGTCTGGACAATATTTTGTTATATATGGCATCGACAGTGCAGAATATGTTTAAAATCTCTCTAGTCTCAAGCTTGTATCATATCCACTGTTACCTCCCATCCATGAAGCCAGTTAGCACCCTCTCAGAGAAGTAATTCAGATGAGTTTGAAAGGATCAGTAATTTTTTCTCTATCTTCTTTTATCTTCTTTTTGAAATATCTTTGTGCAATATTGGGTTCTAGAATCTTTTCAAGTTTCACTGGTAGACTGTAACTTGAAGATGGGACTTAGGCCACCTGGGGGGAGACTGGAGAAGACGTGTTCTAAGTTTGGTTGATTGTTTTTTTTTCTTTTCTACTTCTTTTGATTTTCTTTATTGTGATCTTTTAGAAATAATGAGACAACAGATCCTACTCTGTTACATCTTTCTCCATAATTTTCAGCATGACTTTTCAGGTTGTTGGGTTTTTTTCATTTCTTTTGTTACTTTATTTCCTCTCCTTGTTTGTAGCAATGTCACGTGTGTCTTGTATCACTGTAGGTCTCATTGAGCACTGATACAGGACACGGATGAAAACTTTTTTTCTAGTGAGACAAGCTGACAGGATGTGTAGAAGAAATTTTCTTTGCTTTTGCATGTTTTGTAACTTCAGAAAGGCACAATTAGGCTCATAGCAGTAAGATTTCAAAGGTTACCATCAGAACGTTGTGTTCATTTGTCACAGCTTATATACTAGGTTTAATGGCAGTAAACAGGTCAGTTCCAAAAGGAAATGAGATCCAAAATTTTGCTTCTCTGAAATGTAAAATTAGGAGTGATTGCATAGTAAAATCATCATCATTCTATCCTTTTGAACTGCAGGCCATTAAAATAGATCAGGTAGAAGATTGAGGTAAGTCAAGGGGGACTTTGTCCTGGGTTGTTACTTCAGAGCATATTAAGGAAATCCTCTTCTCCTGAATGACTGTGACTTTGGTGTTGGGTAGGATGGTCTATGAGTGGCCTTTTCTTGGTATTTAATAAATTTGTGCCTCACCAGTTACTCTTCTTGTATATTGCAAGATGGAGAATTTCACCCTAAAATAAAACTACAAAATTAGGAGCAGTGAAAGCAGGATAGATTTTTTTTCAGGTCTGTCCTATAAGCTGAGCCCTCTTGCCCACCAACAGAGAATGAAAACAGAAGCCAGTATGTTTATACCAATTGATACTGTGTCTTTAAAATTCAATGTTTTATCTTTTACCTCTCAGTTTGCTTTATAGGTCACTTAATTTTTGTTACTTTCCTTTGTTATGAGCTAAGAACAGAATATTGCTGAATATGCTAAAATAGATGTATATTTTTTAAGGTTGGCATTTAAGCAGACAAAGATCATGCTTAATGCTGCTGTGATAATAAATAGTACTATAATTGATTGTTGATAGAAACCCTTAAAATGCATTTTTATGGTTGAAATGCACTTTGGATAAACAGTGTTCAGTTTGCCTATTCAAATAATTCACTATATACCATGGTTTCTTTGAGTATTAAGGAAGTAGGACTTTTCCAACAACAGTAATTGGTTGACACTGCTTGACCTTAATGCAAAGCTACAGTATTTAATGAACAAACGGAGAGAATAAAGTTTTGATAAATAAGGCAATTTTCATGAAACCTTTAGAAATATGCTTGAAGTCTTTTAGTGTTAGATTGACGGTTTCTCCTTTTGTGAAAAGAATAAGTGAATAATTTAAGGCTATATTTCATGTTTTCAGATCTTCATTCTGTCATATAAATAATAGACTGTGAAATGCAGCAGCTCCTGCATTCACAGATTTAATAGACCTGTATAAGTGAGTATCTTGCTTGGCTTCTGGCATCTTAAAATGCTCTTTTGTGTGTATGTATACCTGAGAAGCAATGCAGAAGTGAGGCTCTCTTCAGTAACCAGATTCCATACTTTAAACATGCCACATATTCTGTTTTTAAAGGAATTGTTCTTCTTAAAATGCTTTCATTACATCTTGATGTCAATATTAGTATTTTTGGGTTTTAATTCTGTATTATGATGGACAGATGTCAAAAAAGCAGCACATGGCTATTTGAAATAAAAGTCTAATTTAAAAATTACTTACTTAAAGAGAGAGTGTGTGAAAAGCATTCAGGTTTCAGTCCCTCAGCATATATCTTTGAAATACCATTGAATCTTGATGAGAAATTAATCAAATGTATTTACGAAAATACTGAAATATCAAGGTAATAGGTATTGTTTGCTACATGTATTCTTAATTATGTAATTTTTATTTTTTTATTGGAAACGGTATTGGGGAAGGAAGAACAGACAATAGTAAAATTAGACTCATTTCTTTTCTTTGTTCCCATCCCCTTTTCCTCCTCCTGCCCTTTAGTTTAATGTCTGTTGAGAGTGAACTAAGACTTACTGAGAACAAGTGGCAAAATATTGGGATGTTTTCATGTTCTCAGTCTTCCAAGCAGAACATAGTTGTGTGACTAGTGGACCATGGGAAGCATAAATACTTCTTTGGAAGGTATGTGTTATTGTACCTGTTTTGTTACCTTGAAAAAGTAGCTTCCCTAAACACTTCCATATATAGGTTTAAGGCAAATTACCTGGATTTTCTTCCTGATACCTACTCCTTTAAACATTGGAGTAATTCTAGTTGTTAGGAACCTTCTACTAGCACATGATACTGAACTCCTGCTTTCCTCCATCCTATATGAGAATGGAGGCATTTGTGCAAGTAAGGAGATACCTTTCTTCATATATTGAAGATTGTTTTCTGTAAATGATGTTCAAGAAGTCTGACAGATGGTCTGCATTTGCCATGGTATTGATTTATGCAGTCATTATATAGGTTCCAGAAATGTCTAGTAGGGGTCCTTCAAAGTGAGCTGTCTACATGAGGATGCCATCACTTTTGCTAAAATACTGGCAGATTCTTTTTGTGCTTACTAGTAGTTTAGCTCATGTAGTAAATTTACTTTTTCTTACTTTTCAAGAAAAATAATCTTTATCTCTTTTGTCATGATAGTAAAAATATCAATGTAACATTCTATTCTGTTTCATAAATTACTCTGGTAACTTATTAATGTCTTCATTTTTTTTCATTTTCTGAAATAATTTTCTTCATATTTACTTTAAGTCTGTCTTTTGATTTCAGCTAGGCCAAATGTTCAAATGGAGATCATACTTTTCCCATTCTCCCTACTCTATCCAACTCATTTGTAACTCAGAAAACGTCCGTGCAGGCGTAGAGACCATTTTGCAGTCTAACTTGTTGAAAAAACTGTCAAAACTGTATGAATCACACAAAAATCTTTGTGCTGAACTGGTGTGAAATACATTGTCATCACCTCTGTTTTCAGAACTTACATAGAGTAATATTTTCTATTTATTTTGCTACATGAACATTATTTAAGCTATTGGCTGGGGATGTTTCTGTTGTTTCAGTAAGAATTTACAGGATTAGTGTCTTAAATATATTGATTTTATTAAACCAACCAGTCGCCGATTGGGTCCACCTGTGGCTGAGTTGGCTTGTGATACCTCAGCAATGCATTTGTTATTATTCATTCTTGCTTCAGTACAAGACTGTGGTGTCGCTGTAGTAAGTCCTCTGCAAATATACACATACAGAGTTTGGAGGGGAAATGCAGGAAGGAGGGTATAAAAAGCAAAGTAAGGAAATGGGAATGTAGAACAGTGAGGATGCTTTGCTAGTGGCTAAATGGATACATTTGCTAATGCTGATGGTTTCTTTTAAATTCTGAAATGGTTACTGTTCTTTATTTAGTCAGTGTGGCTTTTTTTGTTTAATTTGTTAACACCTATAGAAATTCGAAAGAACAGTAGTTGCGGCAAATGGACTATATAATTTGAAAATTGTATTTTGTCACGTGTTTTAGTCACAGAACCTAGTTGAAATCAATTGTCCAAACATTCACTTAACATATTAATAAGTAATACAGGAATACTCTAAGCCCTCTTGAATTAGATATATTACATCTTGTTACAAAATTTAATGCCAGGCTTAATAACTCAAAGTATGCTCTAGAATAAAAATACATTTATGTTCTAGTATGTTGCAATTAGGATGCTAATCCAAATTACAAAAAAAAACCTAAACCCACTATTCAGTTGGAACTGTTTTATACACTCAAGAGTAGACAATTATCTTTAATTTAATTTCTTACAAAAGAAATCCCAGTTTTGTTATTTTTTTCCAAGTGGGTATATTTTTTGTGGTATATTTCTAAATACTACAACGCTGTAATATTATAGTGTCAGATTACACTGTAATCTGATAACAGTGGTCGGATTTCAGGAGCTATTTGGGTATTTACGTGCAAAATAAGGGTCATTTAGGACTTTTAAAAAAATGTGTCTAGATGGTTGTGTTCTTAAATTTTCTGGTGAAAACACTGTAGAAACAGTGAAGTACAACCTTTTCAAAAAGGGAAGAGGGTGTTTCCAATTCAACAGTATGAGTTTTGCATATTTGTAATGGGAAAATTATTTTAAAATATCATTTTATCCCCCCATGAATAGACTTTAATTATCTCACAGTAGTTGATAAACTGCATAAACATGTTTTGAAGAGGGTTTGGTTGAAAACTTTTTTGTGACTTGCAAGGACTTTGAACAGTTAAAAGAGAATTAATAAAAGATAGATGGCTGATAAGTTGGTGATATTTGATTTGTAAAATTTTTCTTAGAACCGTAGCCTTCAACATTTTTAGTGTGTTTATAACCAGCTGTAGTGTGCTGTTGAATCCTATACAATATTTTGTGGTCTTATTAATAATGAATGAACAGCTTTCTAGAAAATAAGTCTAAAATACCAAATTACTGAAATTTGTAAGATACATGTTTTTAAGAAGTTCATTCACAGGAGGAGAAATTGAAAATAATGCTGAGAAATAGCCAAGAATCACATGTTGATAAAAATTTCAGGTTGAATACTGAATAAGGCTTCATAGTGCTCAAGTTGTTAGAGTTGTCTCTCTGCCATTATTGTCATCTTAGAAATAAATGAATTGAACCACGTGAACTTATTTTACATGTTTCTATCTCTCTTGATACATGATTATGTGAAATACAATACTTACTTGACTTGAAAAAACACAAGCTAGTTTCAGTCACTCTTGTTTTTGTTATATTGAAATGTGCAGAAGAAATGCAGTGCTTTACGTCTTGAATCCTTAACTTGAATCTTGTTAGATCAAACAAAAAATCTAAAACTATTTTTAGGATTTTTTCATCAAAAAACTTTTTATTTTTACATTTATTCTCCGTCTGAAGGTCAGTTCCAGAAGTCTTGTACTGGGACTGCCACTCCAGCTTCCTAATTGTTCCTGGTGGCTAAGCCATATCCCAACACTATTTGCCTGTTGAATGTGTGGAGAATATCCTTCTAAAGACAACTGTCTCCTTTGTGTTTGAGCACCTGCCACTATGTGAGTGCATTTTTTTGTATTTTTTTAAAAAAGCAAACTGAGTTTGCCTCATTTTTATTAATGTCATAGTTACACATTTAACATTTATAAAAATGTTTGTGGTGTGTCTCCTGCAAAAACTGTTGTTGTCCAAAAACTATTTTCATACCATTTCTGTATCAAAAGAAATCTTACTTTACAAACACAGGTTCTTTTCTCCCCCATTTGCCGCATTAAATTTTAAAAGACAAGTGAAAATAAGTGACTGTAGGATTTGGTTTTAAAGCTGACGTATAACTGTATTGCAGTCTGCTTCCCACAGAACTGGTGAAACATAGACAGTGTCACTGGGAGCTTTTCTTTGCTTTTTCCCATAATATGCCCTAAGTCCCGACCTGAAGGGGCAATTCACTCTCTAATTTAAACCTCTCCTTAACATTAACAACATGGCAGTGTTTAGTAATGATACAGTGTTTACTGTTAAAGACTTGCCAATTTGGCCTTAAATAGCTAGACTATATTACCTCAATTTGCCATATTCCCTCTGTTTAGTTTGGAATTACCTTGCAAATGTTAAGGTGATAGTATTGAATTGTATAAAGGAATTATAAATTGGAAATCCTAGCAATGTGGATTTAAAGTTCTAGTATTGGTCTACAGAAACACACTTGTTCAAGTAGTTAAAGGTCAGTAAACTCATTTTAATAGGTTTTTTTTTGGTTTTTTTTTTTCCTTTTACTGGCTTCCCTCAGTGACTTTAATTAGTTACTTTTCCTTCCTATTCTCTGGATAATTTAAAATTCCTTTCTGAAATGATTTTTAAAGACGTATATGAGCTTGTATATGTAGTTTCTGTACCTTTTAAGTGTAGTTAGTTTTTTCCAGTGTTGCAATAAAGTACAGAACACTATGCAGTACATTAAAGAAATAGAGCCTATGCATCAGAACAATTTTCATGCCTCACTCAATTCTTAATGTAAATTAGTAGGAACATTGGTTATCCATTTGAGAAATTGAGTTGGTATAAAAATAAAAATGCACTTATGGTATGTGGTGCTTTGTGTATCATCTTGGGAGTGTTTTGCTGTTTATCTGTCACTTGCATTAGAAAAAGCAGTCACTGGCTGCAGGTGACATTAAAAATTAAAGGTTAACCTCAATTTCTTTACTGACCAGACGTGGGGCAGTAAGTTCTTCTGGATGTGTGCCTGGGTTTTGGAACTGTCAGATAGAGTTGAGAAGTAAAGCCTGGTGCTTTTGGTGGCTTAGTCTTCTTGTTATGTGCATGTGTGATTATACGATTTCACCATTTCCAAGTGTTTAGACTGCTTCTTATAGGTTATATCAAGATCATTTCTCATTGCATCCAACTTTGTGAAATTAAAAAATTACATTATAACACTATAGTAAGTAATTATAATGAACTCATTTTACTGATCTACATAATTTTAGGAATATATTTTTATTTTGTTGCTTAGGAAAACTAATTAAAATAGCTGTCTTTCCTATTACTAGAGAATACGTGTCTTTCAAAAACTAGTTAAAATTGTTCTTGAAAATTGCCTTAGAAGCTTTTGAGTGTTCTGGTTAACTCATTTACGTGTATTGTAAGGTAAGCCTTATATACTCATGAACAAACCTGGGAGATCTTTCTTTAAGTTTTTGACAAACTCAGTTTCTCCCTCATAGTGCCTTCAAGGTGAACCAAGTTCAGTAGCGTGAGCTTCCCTCGTCTATCATTCCAAATGTTGGAGGCAGCCTTCAGACTAGTGAAGAAGGCTTCAGGCAGCAGGGGTTTCCACGTAACCTGCCAGATATCTTTCCTTTGTTAAAGTGGTATTGTGCTTGTTCGGTGGTAGACCAGACTACAGGCAAGTCTTGATATTTGAGACACAAAATTGAAGCTGTGGCTGCTGGTCTTACCTTCCATTTCATCTCTTAATTTTCTTAGCCATGCAGTAAGGTAGTATGCATATAGTGAGTAGATCTGGTGCTTCTTGTTGGCTAATGAGGGAAAATGAGAAGGGAAGAAAGAAAAATGAAATCGTCTGCTCTTTGTGATTAAAATAGACTGCCAAAATGCATCTTTTTTCCTTCCCCCATCCTCCATTTACCAAACAGTGAATCTCTTCTGTCCATGGCCGTTTCCCCTCTTACAGCTCTTCATAGCAAAACAAGAAAATAGGAATTTCATTAAAGAAAGCAATGCATATTGCTGATTTAGAAAAGAACACTGCAACTGACGTATTTGAGGAACCCTAGTATTTCAGATGTGAATAATGTTATTAAAATTATACATCTATGTGCTTGCTTCATAGTAAGCTTGGCACAGTTGTTTCAGGACTGGTATACTGTAGATTGTTCTGACTACAAATGAAATCATGTTAAGAATTCTTTGGTGGGAAAGTGATAATGCTCATTTAGTGTGCTTTACTTATTATTCCTAATTTGTTAAACCTATATTTAAGACAGATAATTTCTCTGAAGACGAAATATTTTTAAATGCCAGTTACTGATTTGCCTGTATTTCCCTCTGCTTGAAATTTTTCCAGTGTTCTCTGTGATTGGTTTCACTTAATACTTCTTGGTTTCTTGTGTTTCAAGTATTTTTATGTTGACGTAATACTGAAACTGGTCAAACAAGTTTCACTATTGAAGTGATTTATAAAGAAACTGAAATAATACATAGCTTTAAACATAGTTCCTTTGACTGAGTGAGTAGTTAAATCCCATATAATAGTTGATAATTGTTGGCTTGCAGCCTGGTTCTAAAGTCTTTGTTTTATAAACTGGGTTATGAAGCATCAAGAAAACTGAATGTTGGGTTTTTTCAGATGAAATATCTCAGGTAATTAAAGACTGCAGGAAGTGTTTATAATTTGAAATGCAGTACTTTCTAAGAAGAAATCTTTAAGTGATTTTATATATTGTCTTACAGGCTCTAGAATAGGTAGCATGTTATAATTTGTCAGTTAATTTAAATTTAAGTAAACTTCTGTATCAGTCTAAAAAGCACTGCTGATTTGCAACTGTATTACATATGGCATCTTTTCTTAAATACTACATAGTCTGTGTTTTGTGGAGCAAGTGAATTACCCATTTGTTACACTGTTATGCAGCTCGTAGAGGTCATCACACATCTGTATGAGCAGAACATATAAGTATTTAAAAAACGCAACACCAATTCTAACAACCCAGTTCAGTGCAGTGTTTCTGTTGCTGTTCCTACAGGGTTGGTGGTCCACTCGCTTGTGTTTAATTTATGGCTGTATTGCAGAGATGGGCTCAAGAAAAAGAGATATGCATAAGATAAGGACTTTTTCCTCAGATGTAGCAAAACTTGCAGGACGTGCAGTTTCAAAGGGTGGAAGAGCAGATCCAGGATCGAGAGTTGTTTTGCAGAACACTGAAATCCTTTTTGTTTTTCCTCTTTGTATCATGTTAGATTTACCTACTTTATGTAGGTGACAAATTTGGTACTGCTTCACATCCTTGTTAGTTCAAGTTGCCTCTGGCAGTGGTCTTTGTGCACTGCATCTCCCTTGCCCTTGCTCCTGCCCCTGGCGTGTTGCCCCATTTCCCTCCTGACCCTCCTTTTGGGCAACGTGACTCTGAAACCTGAGCTGGCCATGGACAGAACCCAGCTGATTCTGGCAGAGCTTTTTCATTGTACTTGGTGCTTGCTTTGCAGTTCATCTTCATTTTAACCATGAAACCACTCTTGCCAGTACAAAGGAAGAGCTAACTTCTGCCTTGCAATACTTTAAAGTGGGCTTTATAACAAAGATGGAGAGAGACTTTTGACCAGGGCCTCTAGGGATTTAGGCCTCTAAAAGTAAAGGATGGTACATTTAGATGAAATCTAAGCAAGAAATTCTTTACAATCAGGGTGTAGAGACATGGAAATGGGTTGCACAGAGAAACTGCGGATGCCCCGTCCTTGGAATTCAGGGCCAGGTTGGATAGGACTTTGAGCAACCTGATCTAGTAGATGTCCACCTCTCTGCCCATGACAAGAGGCTGAACTAGGTGTTCTTTAGAGGTGTCTTCCAACACAAACCAGTCTGTGATTCTAATTGAGAGCAGCTTCTTGCCTTTGTTTTACCTGTTTAGTATTATGTATGTCTCTTACATAGTTTCATTATATAATGTTTCCTCTGCATTTTGTTGACTTTGAAACCTTTTCAGAGACATTGAAGTGGATACAAGTTGTATCGATTGAACCTGGTCAAAAGACTTCAATTCGTGGTTTGGTTTGGTTTTGTTTTCAGTAAGAGATAACTGCTACCTTAGATGATCATGAATGCTAATCAGAATTTGTTAAAAAGGATTTGTTAAAATTGTTCTTAAAGGATTAAAAGTGGCAGCCTTAAGCATTTCTGCATGAAGAAAATGATGGAGGGGAGAAACAGTTGGGTTGCCAGCAGTATATATAGTTAAAAACAAGATTGTAATGATGTTTTGGTGTATTTGAAGTGATCCTCCTACCATAGATGTGACAATCACAGACAGTTGTCTCTGATGTGTTTAGAGCTGTGATAATGTTCCAGTAAAGTTTTAAGGACAAAAAAATTTTCTAAAATACTGGCTGTAATTTCCCTTGAAGGGAGGGGATGCTATTTCATGGCTATCCTTGGCTCCCTTTTCTTTCCCTCTCCTCCTCCTCCTCAAGAAATTCTGTGGGACTTACAGAATGCTTTGCTCCCAAGACAAATTCTAAAGGACGTTCACAGAATTTTAGTGGGTTTTGCTCTTAAGTTATACGGATTTAAATGTCTGAACATGTACTGAATGATACTGACAGGTACCAGTGTAGATGCCAACCGTGTGCGGTTGGAGTCCAGTACTAGGGACTGATCTGCAATGCAAGCAGCAGCATTTCTCAGTTGTTGTGACTGGCCAGCATTTGTAATTTGATGGAAAGCAGATGAATAAAGCCAAATTGAAGTGACAGTGATGACCAACTGCCTGGTAATTTAAGACCCTCCACACATTGCTTAGTGCTATTTATTCAATAAACACATATAGTAAATATAGAACTTTATGCATTTCTTTAAGGTAATAGAAGCCATAGTGGCCAGAAGTTATTGTGTATTGTCAGTACTCTGTTGTATTTGAATAAATTAATGTGGAACTTACATAAAACTCAGAACTTTCTGAGCAGCTTCATGTGGTTTTGTTCAAGCTTTCTTTTCAAGATGTACATTACATAACTGCATATTAAACGCTTTCTGTGGAACATAATTTCTACAGATTTGTAATTTTTAAAGAATTAAAATCTTGCCACCCACTTTTGCAGTAGTTTTCTCCATAGTATGTATCTGATCCAGTAAGATCTTTTCTCATAAGCATTAATGTAGTAAGAGTTGATTCTGGTATGAATGGTTCAACTAGATTTACAAGAAGTGGTTGAATGTTGTTTTATCATTTTTGTTAATGAGCATGCGTGCCTTAGGGTTATAGAAAAGGTTGCCTGTATACTGAAACTTGCAATATTTATCATCTTTTGCAAGGGAGTTGTAGATCAGATGCAAGAATTTCTCTATATTATAAAGGTTCTAAACTTGTTTTGGCATATTAATCTAGATTATTTTAAAATCCAGAAGTGTACTTCGTAGTGGGATCCAAGCTGGATCTGAGGAAAAAAATCATTATTCTCTGTCATTTGGCAGAGAGAAGTAAGGAATAGAAAAGGAAGAAACTGCTCTTCTTTTTAAGTGAATGTATTCTTCCCATAAAATGTACCAACAAAAAGTAGATCAAGACACTCTTGCTTGGAGACGCTCATACCATCTGACAGGAAAGTGATTTTCATTAATTTAAAATCCAGAAGCAACAGTATTTCTTCCTGAGTAAGTGTTTGGGAGACCTTAATTACACATTGCTCTTGAAAGCACAGATTGCACTTAGTTTCCTTTTGGTCTTTTAGACTCAGGCTTTGGAAAGTATTTAGCTTACAGGAAGTAACGGAGTACTTTCCTGAATTGACAGGCTGTTACTGAGTTTTCTCAGAATAAATATAGCTACTTGAAAAGAATAGGAATTTAGAGGAATGTTTTGGGGTTGGGTATTTTTGTTTTGGTTTGGTTTTTGTAATAGAAAAGTCATCCAATACCTTCAGCTGGATTTTGGCGTCAAAATTTTAAAAAGCATTTGCTGTGTAAAAAGTAAGTTTTGACAAAAGCAAAGGAAATGGCTATGTGTTTAAGTTGTGAATCAGTATGTAGTTGTGTCTAATCATGATTTAGTGCTCCAGTTGAGAATATTTTATAGTGTGAAACTTCGGTCTAGGTGAATAACAACCAGCTAGAGGAATAGTGAGTGACTAATTGTATATCTAGCTTCGTTTCACTTATTAAATGCACTTTTATGAATGAAATGTAAATGTTGAATGAAATTGTGGTTACTTCTGTACATTAAAACTATAGTTACGAAAGCTGCATGGTTTTGTAGCATTTTAGGGGGAAACAATCATGGTTTTGTTTAATATTTAGTTTTTAGCAAAGACACGTGATAGAAAAGCATAGGTATTAAAATATTCCCATACAAAATATATTTCTTTTTCCAAAAGATACTGTATTAAACATCATGAAAAGGATGGACTATTTCATGTAAAAAAGAAAGTTACTCATTCATGGCATTTTTACTCTACACAGGGATCTTATGCCTTATGCTCCTAGATTCTTTGAAAAGAAAATTTGGCTAATGCAGTTTTCTTAATTTTTCTGACACTACTTTTCAGATGTAATTCCTTTCTTGAATATATCATTAGTGGGCAATGCAGGAACTTAAAACACAGAAGATTTCATATGCTAGCTTCTTTGAAAAATTGTAGTAAAAGCTGCATAAATGACTTTGCCAGTATTAAAATAGCTTCCAGCGTCTCATTTCTTGTGACTATTTTAAGTTTTGTAATTAATACTGAGGTTTCAGTATTTTCTTTGTGGCAAGTACTAAGGAGTGGTATCAGATTGACTTCCCTGTTTCCTGTACAAACAAGCTCTGAGTTTGGGAAGATCTTCTCAACATCCCTCAAGGTTTTGCTTTTAAAAGTCCCACAAAACAGCTTTCCCTTTTCATTTGTATTTGTAAGGTGCTAAGAGGAAGGGTTTCTTGTTTGGTAGCCATAATTTGGTCTGGTGTAGCAGTGAAACTGACTTCCCTATTGCCAGGTATTCAGCAGAAGCTTGGGAAATTTAGTACTTTACACAGAAAAATAAATTGGTTCAAGTAATTGGGGAAAGGGAAATGATATTTAATGGAAGAGACTGATGGTTTGGGCCATTGTCCGAGTCTATACTTTCTCCACTTGTCAAACTGGAACAGAATCTTGAAGTCCTTTTAGATTCATTTTTATTAAAAGGCACAAAGCTAAGAGACACCAGAAAATTCACAGTTCTTTAAAATATATCTCTTTGAATATATACACAGTCCATGCATTTCAAGTTGAGTCTTCTAATGATTACATGTTGAGTAACTTGAAAAACAACATATATAACCAGCAATTTCATTATACACAGAACTGATCCGACTTGTCTTACGTGCCCAATTTTACTTCCTTAAGATGTGTGACATTTTTTCATTCTCATGGTGCTTCTCAGGTATCAAGGAATCACCTCCTTAAAAATAACATATGTATCTGAGATTATGGTAGTTTGAGAGCTGTTTCATTACATATGTTTGCATTTGCAGTCTGAAAATGTCACAGTAAGCGCTTACCAAAACACACAAAAAAAAGTTCCTCATTTAAAAATATGTCAGAATATTTGGACCAATTTGATTTACCAGTTTTTCATTCTGGAAGCATAGATTTTTTGAGTCAGAGTTGCATGTTATAAAATTAAAATAAATACTTAGCTGACCATCACAGAAAAATCACGATAGTGTATGCATAGAAATACACAGTTTTTGTGTGTTTGTGTGTGTGTATGTCTCACAAGAGGTATGAGAGATGAATGTTCTTCTTAACTGAAAAGTTCTTTTTTCCACTCCAAGGATATTTAAAAATCATTCTTTCCATTTGGTCGAGAAATAGCTTAGTTAATGAAATTTGATATTTTGGAGTTTTTCATTCTTGTGTAACATCTGTAAACATGTTCCCAAACTTTACATGCAGTTCTGTGTGTGTCCGTGGTGTTTTGTCAATGAATAGAAAAAATACTGTTTATACAGATGGGGGGAAAAAAATAATTTTCATCAGCAATACAGTTGTTAGATTTTGGTGGGGTTAAAATATAAGCCATCAATGCAAAATCTGGTTTTGTTGTTACCTGCTTAAAAACCTCTCTAGGTTTTACACACTCTGAATGAGCAGTGAGGTGTAGTCCATTCCCCTGTCTGTACAGGGGTAAGAGCAGTTAAGAAACAAAGCATATTTTAACTTTTACAGAAGACCTGTACCTCTCTGATCACTGCACTTAGTTTCTTTATTTTCATTAGTTTTTCTCTCCATGTAATGTACATAGAAAGTTAATGATAAAAGAGTAGTAAAGTATTCATTGAAACTGAAAATTATAGTATTTGCAAATATAAAATCATAATTTACATAAATTTTATAGTCAAGAACATTATGAATGTAAATATGCCATCATCTATTCTCAGTCTTATAATGCCATTCGTTGTCCAGTGGGAGATGAAGAGTGATGTTGAGACTGCCGTTTAACCTATTATAGCAGCCTAAAGAAATTAAATAGCCTTGATGTAAATAAGAGGTGGGAAAAGAGTATTCATCTCCATTAAGTGACATAGAAAAACATGGTAAGAATAACTGGCGGGTGGCTATGCATTAAGCACTGAAGTCCCTAAATCTGGACGCTAATTATAACCACAAGGACAATTGCCTCCCACGTACTTAAACTGTAATTTCAGTATGTGTTTTCAGACCAAAAATATGCTTCACAGTTCTTTAGGCACTATGTATGGATTTTCTCTTGCATTCTTTTTCATCTGATACATGATTCCTTTTCCCCTGCTATTAAATGAGGGCCTAATGCTAAAAAGCTGAATGCATTATGTTCTCCTTGGTACAATTAGATCTTTAGACCTTGTATTTTACTAGATCTCATAACTATGCTGAGGAAGTCCTACCCATTTTACAGTGCCATAAGCAAATGTTGCACCATTATATTCAAATTATTTGGAGCAGTTGTTTCAGCTTAATATTAATGTTACATACACCTGTGGATGACCAGTAGCAGCTTAACCTGTTGCACCACACAATTCACTCTTACTTTGTTTCTCGATGGTGGATTCTTGTAAAGATAGATAATATACTTTCACTCTGTCTTAAAATTATTTTTATGTTACCTTAGATAAAGTAATTTTTATATTGAGTAATTTCATTAAAGTATGACCCATGGAATCATAAATGAGAAAGAGATGTTGTATAAAACTATCTTTTAAAGTTAATTGAGTATTGCAGTTACTTTAATATTAAACTGTTTTCAGTGCAGGAGAGATCATTTTGATTGTTTAGCCATTCCACCTTGGATATAAATCAAGGTAAAGTATTAATAATTTAAAAAAAAATCCAAATCATTACTTCACCTTTACCTTGATATTTAAGATACAAAAAGAGATGCATTATATCACTGCCTAACCTGATGTAATAATTAAGACGTGGTATTTCTAGACCAAATTTGTCTGCTGTTTTTTAGTAATTCTGTCTTACTATCCTTTTCTATGCTTGATTAGATATTTATTGGCTATTACACCTTCTCCACATGTACTAAGATGTAGATCTCAATCAAGTCACCTCTAATCTTATTATAAAGGACCTAAATATACTGATTTTTTATCTACCTCTCTCACACACACATCAAAAAGAAAAATTTCCTGACCGTAATTCTTGTAACTCCTCTTTTGGCCCTTTTAATTTCAACTTCCTTTTAAATTAAAGATACCAGCCCTGGTTATAGCATTCCAGTGATGCCATATGTGCAGATAATTTCAGGTCCTTAGTACTACCATATATTTCCCTGTAACGCACCCAGGGATTGTTTTTAGCTTCTTAGCTGCAGCAACATAGTAAGAGCAAAAAAAAGCATTTGGTTATTTACAATGACTCGTAAGTTCTTTAGGGATTCACTTCTTTCTAGGATGTAATCCTCCATTTTATGTGGCCTGTCTTGTAGGTTCTTAATGTTCTTAAGGTAAATAAATTAAAATAATGTAATTTCTACTCCAAGATTTACTTAATTTATGCAGCTTATTGGAAGGATTTTTACTTATTTTTGTCATCATAGAGCTTCAGCTTTTTGCATAACAGTGAAGAATCAGTCATCAGGTTTTATGTGTATTTTGTGTGATTGATATTTTTAAAAAGACAATAAAGGGGACTTCACAAAGCATTAGAGCATTAATACAGCACGAAGAAGGCTTATAATGTGTTTGGCTTCTGCTGATACCTAATAATACGGCAAAAAAACACTCTTCTGCAGGGATGCTTTTAAGATACAAGGGAACCAGAGGAATTGTTAAGAATAATAGCATATCTTGGATTAATTTTTTTAAAAATTGTTTTTAGGAGCAGAAGCACAAAAATCCTGTCTTAATCTTTCTTTTAGGTATGCTGCTTATTTAGCTTTTAGTAACTTGTAATTTAAGATCACAGTTATTAGGTGTATTTCTGCATTTTATATATCGCTCCCAGATGCTACAGTATTAGTTTTTATCACTGCATATTTTATGAAATGTCAGCCTTCTGTTGGCTGTTCATGCAGCATTGTTAGTGATCAAAGCCACAACATAAAGGGGAGGAATCTAAACAGTTGGCTTATCTTTGTCCTTCATTGTGACACAATACCATGAAATTACTTTACTATATAAAAGGCAGGCAAAGCTTCGTGTAGCACACTCTGAAAAGGTGAACTTTTTGTTATGCTCAACAAAATAGATAAACTCTTCTGGGTGATATTTTGTGCAAGGAAAGTAAAGTTAGCAGTGATATCTTTGGGGTTTGGAAAAAGTTTTCATCTTTTCCTGCCTTTTTAAAGCACAGTTATATATGTGTGTGTGTGTGTGTTGTAATGCTATTATAAATCTATCCTTTAAAACCTTTCGAAATGGAAGAAATGTGTCCTTTGGAGTAATCTATATGGGGTGTTGTGGAACTTCTTTGGGATACAATTAATCTAAACATGTTATACCACTTGAAGAGGGATAATTGGGAAGATAATAGTCTTTACATTATGAAAACTGCTGGTGATTATAAAGTATATATGGCTTTCATTTGGGTTTTTCACACAGGAGATTATTTTGTGTTTATCCAAATTTTTGGTTAAAAATATCAGAATATCAGCCAGCCTTAATTTTTCTGCTTGCCTAAGTGAGTTGTGTGTCAGAACTAGAATAATAAAGTAGTAAAAACTCTACAAGCTTTGGAGATATTCTAGGAATAAAAATCTTGAATGATTTTGATCAGCTGTTGTGTATGCCCTGCACAGCAGTTGGTTCAATCAATTTTATGTTTTGAGATGGTTTTATTAAAACGAGCTGCTGCTTTCAGTAAATCATTGTAAAGATGCTAGCTTTCTATATGCTTTTTGGGGGCCTGAAGCTTACCAAGGCTGTCTCTTAATATAAACAGACTTAACTTGGCTCCTCTAGAGGCTAGGCTGAATTAGTAACCCCCTTACCATGTGGAGTATTTATCAAGGTGGGACAGAACACAAAAAAGGAAATACAGTCTCCTAATATGATAGTGGTACAGGAAGTAAAAGAGCAAAAGTATTTCTATCATATCGTGGGGGCCTATGACAAGCATGTCAGTCAGCAAGGCTCTTGACAGTATCTCTTAAAAAAGATGATGATGCAAACTACCTGATTGCATGTGTTTGTGTTTTTGTCTTTCCAACTGCTGCTGGTCAGTAACTTGTATGCATGTATTCTCTCACAGTATGTGATCGTATTTTGATAAATGTTTCAGAGATTTTGAACAAACCAACAGTGGTATTTTCTTCATGGTGTTGTGATCAAGATGGCCACACTGCTCCACTTTAACTTGGCTTTATGGATGAGATGGTCATTTCATCCATTTTCCCTCAAAAGCAAGCACAGGAAAAGATCATTCCTATGTACTTTCAAAGGTTTTATTACTTCTTTCTTGATGTGCTTCAAAAATACAGCAGGTGAAAAACAAACTGTTATCAAGTGAGTTAAGGTCGAAGATGTTTAGTATATCAGAAGCATTAATTAATTAATTTTGAAAAGTGGAGTTTAGGAAAACAGAAAATCTGACAGTGGTAGGTGGTTCATCTGTCAGCTATCAGACAGTAGTGTGCTCAGTGCAGGTCGTCCTTCCCATATGAATATGGCATCACACAGAGTCTGTGTAGCTTTCTATCAGCATCAAGTTTATGACCCTCCTCCTGCCCCTCACAACTGAAAGGGGTGAACATTCAAAGCTACAGACCTATTCCCCATTTTTCTAGATAAGGCGTGATTGTAATATGCTTCTCTTCTGATTTATTGAAGAAGCAGGTTCACCTCTATGTTTTCATCCATTGTCCACGTGAGTAGGTGAATTTTACTTGTCTTATATTTAGTAGGATTCTGGTTTGCTGATGAAGGCAGAAAATCTCCAACGTGAGCTGGCCATGATGAAGGATTTAGTCACCAGAAAAATTGTGATGCTGGTAGCAATTTTAGTGTCCACAGCACGAAGAGATGTGCTCCTCAGAGAGAGTGATGTGCAAGTGTGTATAAGCAGTCTGTTAGGTGTCTGGGAATCAGAAGGCCAAGTATGTTGGCACTTCTCCTTGCAAGTCCAGAAGTTCAGGTGACCATGGAGAGAAGACAGAAAGCAATAAAGACGGTCTTTAAAGAGAGCGATTTTCCTCTACTGATCTTAATACCTTTAGCAGATGTTTTAAACTACTGTGGTGGAAGTGTAAACGTTTTGTTCAGGGCTCCTTGTTATTTGTACATCCAAGACCACTTCAGACACCTGATAAGATGATACTAATGACACTTTAAGAGCTGGAAACATGCAAACCTTATCCAAGCAGGTTCTCTTATCTTTACACTGGTGAATCTATTTGATTCCCTGGCCAAGAAGCCGTGCATTAAATGCAAAGGTTTCGCGTATCCGTTTGCAAACCTAATATACCCCAACTGCAGTGACCAAAAGTCTTCATGAAGCATAGTATGTAGTGGTACTTCCTTCTGTAGTTGGTGCTTTGTGGTCCACAGTTTCATGAAGAGGTAGTAAATAGATGGGATGATAGATCTTTGTTAACATACTGGATATAATCAAGGTAGCTTGGTGCCTTTTAACCTGATATTCTTGAATATTGATATGCACTCACACAGGTGATATGCTTTGGAAACTTAATTTCACTTTACAGATGTTTTGTATATGTATATGCGCAAAATATTTTGTGGATTGGTCCCATAATTTGTGAGCATATAAATATTTCCATAGAAACAACTTTCATGACTGTTTTGACCACCTTTCCCAGCTAGTTCCAAAGGTAGTCTTCACTAGGTAAATGAATATAGTGGTTTGTTGAGCATTTGTCAATGCTAATACCAGCAAAACTCAAGGTTTTTCAGCCTTTTTTTAATGCAGTTATCCTCAAATCTCGAACTTGAGGGTTATAAATGTGACAGAGAAAATTGAGCAAAATTGATAGTCAGAAATTTCTTAATAAGATACAAATTGTTGGTTTGGACTTGATTGCTGGCCAGTGAAAATTGTATTTCTGAAATGTAGCTATATTATTTTATGCAAGGGTTATCACAGTGCTTGTACCTATGGGGTGTAGTAGTCAGATTGCTGTTCTGCACTGCAGAGAGCTCAGTGAGGGTGACGAGTACTTAAAAACAAAGTTATGTACAACAGACGCTGCAGCTATATATTTAAGGACTTCATGTTGACCCCATTCTCTCTTATTAGCAATGCATTTTTTGGATGCATTTTGCATTTCCATTTTTTTGTGAGCTTGTGTCCCTGGCAAAGACCCAGGTTTCAGTTTCACTGAAGTCTACCCCACCTGTAAAAACTGTAGTCAAGAGTTTGCAGTATTTATATATTCATCAGGTGCACTTTGTTTAGTTGTGATATTAAAATGTGTCAAATTGCTATTCAGGTATGAATGGAGAGTTCATATTCCTAATTTTTATTGTACTCTGAGAAGATTACAATTTCACCTAGAGGTTGGTTATTGTGTAAGAGTGTTCAAAAGAAATTTGACATGTCCAACTTCTGATTTGGGAGCATAAAGACTGATTGTTCCTTTCATAGCAATTCAGAAGGTTACTTTTTTAAAATATGTGTGTGTCTGAGGTTGCAAAGGGTTTAACGAGAAGAAAGATAAATGCCTCCTGCGTTTAACTGTATGTAGTGCCACTCCCGCCAGTTCAAGAACAGGTTGCTTAAAGCTGGGAGGTGCAGCCCTTTTCTGGTCTCCTTGTTGGATCACCTGCCAGTCAGTGGGGTACTGTGGCTGTCTTCCTAACTTTGCATCTCATGAAACCTGAAGAGAGAAGGTGCTGAGATAAGATAGTTAAAGCTGGTGATAGGGAGTGATCATGTCTTCTTCTTACTGGTGAGTTGGCAAACAAGGAATGTGTCTCTCTCTTCATAGTGGCTAAAGAGGAATGAGCTCAGGAATGCCTGAACTTTAGGTGTGAGAGACTTTCATACCCAAGAGGACAAAAATGGGTGAGTGTAGGGTTGGACAGGATGGCCATGCTGTCTGTAGGGATGGGGAGACTTCTGCCATGAAGAGCAAAACAGCAAAGATCTTTCCTTCCCACCTCCTCTTATGTTTTGGATTGCATTATGGCCTTTAACTTCACACAAATGTAGATGATATACAAACAGTGTTTATGTAGAGAATATACAGATAAGATGGTGTGTGCTTTTATTGCTCTTCGTTTTTGATTTGTGGCAAGATGGGAGGAGGAAGATGGACTAAAACATATTTACAGTTCCAAGGCCTACTAAGGAAGATCTCAACTGTGTAAACATACACTTTTTTCTGCTTAGTCCTGTAAATGTAATGGGGTAAATTATTTTCACTCTTCTGAATTTATTGTCTTCTCAAGGTTTTAGATTTTGAACTTAATTTTAACAATTTGGTATTATGTGAACAGCACAATGTAATAGCAATGTTTGCTGTGTTTTTAAATATGTTGCTGATATAGCTGATTTTCAGTGCTTTGTACCATTTAGTGTCAAGTGAATATTTTAAGTATTGACAATGAGAAATGAAAAAAAAACCCACAGTTGTGGCATCTTATAACACTAAAATATGATTTGCACAGGCTCAGAGTTTTACTCCCTGCTTTTTAGTACAAGCTGAAAGTAGAAATGGTGAAAGTTTAGAGGCTAAACTCTTGATGTATCTTGGGCAGGGGTGGGGGGTCAGTGACATTCCACTTTTGATTCATGAGTACACGACTAGATTTTTTTGGAAAGTCCCTTTATTTTTATATTGTAAGCCATTGTAGCCCATTTTTTGATAATTTTCGTAGTGTATTTTCTTTTTAGATAGTCTGAAGTATTTTCTTTACTATGCACCCGCCATTCCTCCAAACAAATTTAATGCTTCATCTAGACTGAGCACCCCACAGGAACACATGACTTAGGAAAGGGAAAAAATCAGCAGAAAAATAGGTGGTCTGAGCATTTATGCGTTAAATATGCATGTTAATTAGAAAAAATTAGAAAAAATATGAAAACAGATGTTACATAAATTATTTCAGTCTCAGGATAGTAGTAACTTATACACTGACAATAACTTTTATACGTGCATGTATATGTGTATGTCTTTATCTGGAACATTTATGCAACTGCTGCATGGATAGCACTAGAAAAATAACTTCTAGCTTAGATAGGCCTTCTGAATATCCCTTGTATTTGTGGGTGTTTCTCTCCTCTGTTGTGCTGTCCATTGAGCTCCTGAAAGAAGGTTCCTCACAAGGGTGCTGCTGACAGAACCGGTCGTATCATAAGACTCATGGAGAGTGTTTGAGGTAACTGGCATTAAATATATGCAAAACATTTTTCTCTCATATTGATATTGCGTTAGGCAGCAGAAATTTTAAAATTTAAGTCCTTCATGTTCTCACATACCCCTTTCTTTACTTTGGTCTCTTTATTTCTCTTAGCTCCTCTGCAATGGAAAAAAAAATTCCTGAGACTTTCTAGTAGAAGGTACTCCAGCAGAGACAACTAAAATGTTGAGAATGTGCTAACAGAAGAGAAGATTTTGTAAGTGGATATTCATGTTAGAATTCATCTGCTCTTAGTGGAGTCATTTTGTCATTTTACAAAGAAGACACTTCTGACTGACAACCAATTTTCTGAATATAAATTCTGATATAATTTGAATAATTACATAATTTCTGTCCACGTTAAAAAAACAGACATATGTGCAGTTCGTTTTCTAATTATCACCACCAGACACTGAAAAGTTAACTTCTCAGAAAATGAAGGCAATATAACATGAAGTAAGGAGAAATGTTGAAAAATAAAGACCTGTAGCCTTCTGCAAATTTTCGTATAATTATTTCAGTATAGCATTCTACTTTTCTAGTTTGATAGCTTTCATATTCTTTGAAACCTTGTATGTTTCTGTTTTGTAAATTTTTTTTTTTTGTAAAATCCAGCATATGCTGTAGGAAGGTAAAAGGCTGCAAGATGTAGACAATGAATTGTGGAAGAAGATTCTAGCAGATTGGATTGTTAGCATTGAAGACTTTTTGAAACAGTGTTCAGGGTACGCAATTGCTATTCTAGCAGATGCATTGCGCTAGTAAATGTATGAGAATGTGGCACTGTAAGAAAATGAATTACAGAAAACTATTAGGAAATCTTATTTATGTCGTGAAGAGGAAATATATTACCATAAATCCTACTTTATACCAATAAATTTTGTTGCCTACACAGAATTATTTAAACAAGAAAAAAAATCAGTGATGTGTTAATCCTTCACTGCACATGTATTCATTCACATTGGAAGAGTCAGATCTCATGGGGACAAAAGGAAATTGTATAAAAAGGAGTAAAATGGTTCCAGCTGTGTATCTTAAATTTTCAGGAAAAAAACTACTTTGGAAACTTTAATATTCAGTCTTAAACTAATAGTAGTCATGACTTCAAAGCCTGTTTGAGCCACCATTTTTCTCTGAGATATTGTTGCCTTTTCTTTGCTAGACTTACGTATTTTCATGAGCAGGCAGCACATACTGATGATTCTTTTCCCCTGGAAGATATTTCTGTTAGTTTTACTTTATAATGGAACAACAGTAACCTTAACCTCTGAGCCCACACCTGTTAGAATACCTCCATGCCATTTCTGCCCTGGTCATTTTAAGGAAGTAACTCAGTCGTGCACCTGCATGGGTACTGGCTTTGGTGGAAATGTCCAGGTTTTTCTCCACAGTCAACTGAAAGTAAAAACCTGTGGTCATTGTACCCTGGTACTTTTACTGTTGCCAAAATTAATACAATAATAATGGCAAAATTGTAATTCCAGCCCAAAATACTAACCATCAGTTAGTTTTGTGATGTTGGGAGGGAGCAATACATCTGCGTTCAGCCATCCTTGTAGCTGGATGTAGGGTGGATATATGCAATTCAAGTGCATTTCCACAAGTATTATGAAACCCCATGATTTTGCTTCAGTAAAAATATATGGCTACTGAAATTTTATTTGGCCGTAGATGATAGTGAAACTCCTTTCCTGCCAGTAAGCAGTGGTTCATTCATGTAGCATTCTCAATTATTCCTTGGCCTAGTGACTGTCTTTCCAGATTCTGAAAGAAATTAGGAGAGAGCAGCTGCTTTGCTTTGAAAACCACAACCTAACACAATCAGAACCAGACCTTCCAAGAATCTCTGCTACTATTTAGGCATCAATGAATAGCAATAAAAAAGAATTAGGAAAAGTTTGTGAAAGAAATTATGACATCACTTTGTTTATAAGTTAAATACTGTCTAGTAACCCTGTGGGCCCTAGCAGTGCCATTTGTTTTGGTCTGTCTTCATTACTGTCCAGATATAGTTAGACTTGGATATTCTTGTTCTGGTGTGGCCATCTAGTTCTCTGGATCTGTGGCTAAACATGTGGGTCATTAATGATGCTGAAGTTTGCATTCAACCTCCTCTGCATCATTGCTCTTCTGTTTAGAATTCTGTAAGAGGATAAACACAAAGGATGAAATGTGAGACCTGTAGATAGAAATGATAAAACCTTCTGAGTCAAAAGATATGAGAAATAATGCTCTTAAGATATTTTGGCTTTCAAATATTTCTGTAATCACTTTTTTATTGTAAGTAGTGGTATGAACAAAGCATGGAAGCTTGTGTTCTGTTAAAACTTGATTATTCCAATATAAGACTCTTTAAATAGCTGGATAGCTAGAAAACATAGCAGGCTTTCTCACTTTTTTATATATCTTGGTTTTACCCAAGCTGATTTATATTTCAGAGTTTTCTCATTATTATGAGCACTAGCACATTAAACACTTGAGAAAAAAATAAATGTCTCTGATCTAAAAAAAAATATACATGTATACATACACATATATATAAATGTTTCATTTTCACAAATCCAATTGTAGTAGTAAAGATGATATTGCTTGTATTACAGTAAGCGTTTGTATTTCCTGTGATTCTTTTTGTACGATTTTTTTCCTACTCTCGTTAATAAATATCAAGGTACTTTCCAACCCAGCAATATTTCTTAGGATGACTGGCTTTAGTACTACACCCCTATTTATTCATACTCGTTAATATAACTAGAATTTTTGTATGGGGGAGTTCTCTCTCATTCACTTTTCTGGGAAGGCTATGATTTTTGTAGGTATGTGCTTCCATCTGTCAATGCTAGATGATGCCGAATTGTAGGAATGTTCCTTGTGTTTGAAACAGAAGGTAGTAAGGCTTTTGGCTATAACTTAGTTTTTGTTGTGAATTTGTTTCATGATTTCTGATTGGCTTTTGAGAGATCTCTGTCTGGTGTACCAAAAAAAAAAAAAATCTTGTCATAGAAAACTCTGCTTTGGTTGACAAGATGTGTGGGAGAGCAGACGTAGCATTCAGCAACTTTAGGCTGTAGTACTTATTGTATTCAACAGAGATAAATACTCCCTTTGGTTCCTGTTGATAAAGGTGATCCTGTAGTCTGTGCTGCTGAAAAGATGCTCTGAAGCATTCAGTACTAGTTGACACTTGCAAAGAGCCAGGGGTGGCTCTGAGGGGTGGTGTGATGCGACAGTGGTCCCTATGAAAGCTGATGAGTTTGTGCAACCTCACTAGTGCAAACCTGAATCCCAAAGGTGGGGGTCGTCAGAGGTGCTGCTTAAGGAGCTAGTATGTGAGCTTTTGTTTCTGTATTGTATCTTAAAAGGCACTTTTTGCCAAGCATTCTTTTGTAAAGCATTTTTAATATTTTTGGGTTTTCATCTTTATTCAGACGAGTAGTAGTATCTGTGCTGCAGTATCTTGGTGTCTCTTTTGAGTGCATATATATCTGTATGCAAGTTGTGTGGTAGGGAGAGAAGGTGCAAATAAGTGATGAAACTCGATGCTTGAAATATTTTCCCATAGAAGCAGGTTCTGTAGTCTGAGATACGTCCAGAAGAGGAATATAGAGGAACATTTTTGTTCCTGGAGAAAGTTGCTTCATGTCCAAGGGAAAAGGGTTGTAAGGAATTATTTCATCTTGAGATTTTCAGAGATCCTGAGGATTAACCCATATATATACAGGGCTAAAAAACAAGAAAGTGGGAAATTCATTGAATTATGGGAAATAAATGCAGGAAAGCCCAGGATGGTATTACTGCCTTAACAGTAGTTAGTGGTATTACTGGGGAAACATTGTAGAGCATTTTTTCCACAAGGTGTATTGTAAGCAGTGAAGGCTCAGGTACAAGACCTTTTGGAAGTCCAGCTGGAGTGAGGAGTAGTGGAAATTCTCTGCATTCATTAGTTGAATGAAAATGAGAGGGAAAAAAGTGTGTTGTTACTGCAGTCTGAATGTCTCACAGGAGCAACATTGCCAAGAGTACTCTTAAAACAGGTACTGAAGTGACCGTGTAGTGTTGTAGCAGCTGATGAAGAGTATCATTGAATAGCAGAACGTACATTATTTTTCTTGATTTGCTACAAAAATATTTGAAGGAATTTTTTCAAGCAATACAGGTTTCCAAAAAGAGTTCTGTAATTTTATGTATTCCTGGTTTCTCTAAACGTTTAATATTTTGATGACTAGTCCAACAGGA
This sequence comes from Cnemophilus loriae, assembly GCA_013397755.1. Taxonomy (NCBI): domain Eukaryota; kingdom Metazoa; phylum Chordata; class Aves; order Passeriformes; family Corvidae; genus Cnemophilus; species Cnemophilus loriae. Next base: position 2,353,819 of record VZTF01006404.1, on the reverse strand, counting down.
AGGAAAGTTATTACAGTAGTTTAATAGCAAGAAAAAAATGATCGAAGGTAGGTAAAAATGTTCCTCTTGCTATGAATAATACAGTACGAGTTACATAGGCAGATGCATCGGGCCCTTCCTTTAATATGTAATCTGATTTTCCATACATGCTTGTAATTGTTTAGTAAGAAATTTGTCAGAAATACACTGTGCCTATAATTAAAAAATAATATACATTAAATGTAACAGTGGAAGGTCTGCTGTTTTATTGCATATTAGCAATCTGCAAAGTAAAATCTTAATCTATATTTTTAAATTACTCTGATAGCACCAGGGTCTCCATAACTCTTGAATATCCTTGTTTTCAGGTATTTTTTTCCCCTCACTCACATTGCATACTTAATATAGAGAATAACACATTCCAGTACATTGTGAAACATATTTAAAGCAAATCTAAAACTAATAATGAATAAATTACAAACATCACAATAATTCTAATGTTCCACTCCTCCTAATCAGGTACTGGGAGTTGCATATCTGGAGAGAAGGTAAAAGAGTAGTTTTCAATACCTCAATTTGATAAATAAGGTTAAAACCTGTAGTTAAAACCACTTCTGTGAGCAGTTAATCCCAGTATGCATGAGTTTGTAAAGACTTCTGTTTAATGACCAAGTTAGCAGTGAATTATTTTCTTGCTGTAAGCAAGGAGGATGCATTGCACACTTGATTTTGTCTTTCCACAGTGTGCCTCAGCCTCAGAAAGTAGATAATAACAGTAGAATAGTATTTGGCAAATGTTTCTTAGAACAGGAAAAAGTATAAATTGGGCTACTTAAATGTGGAAATCCTAGTAAACACAGGCTGGTTAATATTTGTAGTTGGGAATCTTGAAGTGCTTTACAAACAAGAGTGGGTATTAGTTGTACTGTGGGATTCGATTGAGGATACTGGTTCTCCCTAGGAACTGATCTGAAGAAGGAGCTGAAATGCCAGTGAAGCATTTTCTTTAGTTCCTGAAGTTTCTAGCTAAATTTGATGAGTTTGTAAATTTACCTTTCAGTTGTCTCTGAGAAGGATACATGCTTGTAAACACCTTCACTGACCTGAGACTCAATCAAGGGCTTCCAGTTTGTGAAACTTAGAGAAATGTCGGAAAATCCATACAATACTGCAAGCACAAGGATGCTCCAGATGAGCATGTGTTGCTCATGTAGTTAGCCAGCACCTCAGCCTGTGCAGTGTGCTTACAGTGTTTGCATCAGACTCAATTTCCTCCTTTGTGGTTATCCTTGCATTGAAGCCAATGTCACCCAGAGGTGGTTTGTGCTTTCCTGATAGCTTCTGGGTCACCGTCACATTTATGGAAATAACGTTAAGAAATTTATGCCTTACTTACTGTGGATTTTCTCTACAGAAAATGGCAGTACAGTATTAAAATTCTAGCACCCCAATTTCCGTGGCTAAGCTTGCCACATCTCTGAGGTGTGTAACACGAAGTGATGGCACTGTCCCCAGGGTGAGATTGCAGGGTGTTGCAGGTACCCTCCTTGCAGCAGAATGCTGTAGGTGGACAGCAGGGTCAAGTTACAGAGGTTTTCAGCAGCCACCTGTTAGTTCTTAGACTTTTCCTACAGCCGAGTAGGAGACGTTATCAGCATTAACTTGTTTTGGGGAAAAAACCCAGCGTGATGGGGGAGTGGGGGAACGGGAGCAGCTGGACATAGGGGAGGCCACAGAGCAGCACAGGGATCTGGCCAGTGGGGACAGCTGCAGGCCAGTGCCACCGGTCAGTGCCACCGGTCAGTAACAGGCTTACTCTGGCTCCCAGGCACTTGGGAACTCTGACGTGGATTCTTCTCTCCCACAACAGCTTGTCTCTAACTGACACAGCATTTTTGAAGGATAAACGTTGTTTTCTTTCCTAATACTACAATCATTTAAATGTGGTGGGGTTTTTTCTGGTTTGGGGTTTTTTTACCTGTGGGAATCTTTAGACAGTGCTTGACATCAGTTATTCTTGTCTCTTTAAAGGCAGAAATAGATACTCAAATTCTTAGACTGGAACTTTTTAGAAAAGGCTGTCAGTTCTCTGATGCTGTTGTATACAGCCTGAGTCTGTGCAGCACTGTCTGTTACTTCCATGATAAAATTTTGCATTTTTATGAATACCTTCTTTAAATGGAGAAAGTTTTAAACAGGTAATTTTTGCATTTCTCATTCGATCATGTGATCTGTTTGCATAGTGAGTTCTGTATTCTATTGTATTAAACACAGTGATTTTTATTAAATGTTGATTATAAAGTGGTTTGACAAATGTTAAGCACTGTTACGAGTACAGTCCTCTATCAAGAAGTTAAGATGTCTAAACAAATTCTCAGACATTTAAACAAACTATTTATATACATAAGTAGGATTTGTTGCAAACAGATGAAATAGGTGTAATTTTAAATGAGTTGTTTGGGGATTTTTTATTAACTGAGCTTTGATATCAATGGAAGCATTCTTGTTCAAACATCCTGCTTCTCTTATGCTGTATTAATGGAAGTGGCTGTATTGTCAGGATGTTATACTTCTGATAATGGGAGATATATTCATATATACAAATACATATATTTTTCTTAAATCTGGTTTGATACTCCAATTCCCTTTGTTAGGTGCAAATTAGAAAGAATTTTGCTCTGGTAGGGGGTTCTAAAGCCTTGACATTATTTTAATCTGATAACGAATGGCTCTGAGTTCATGTTCTTTCAGTTGTTGGCAACAAATCTAAACCTGTGTTTTTTGGATTTATGAGGATAAGTCCTGCTTTGGCAATCTTGTAGATCCTCAGGAGAATAGTTAAACAGTGATTAATCATTGTTTCTTCACTGAGTGTGCAGAAAAGAATGGAAAAGCTGCATTTCACACTTCTGAAGCAATTAATCCCCATGATCTTAGCCAGGTTTGTCTTGTAGATAAGTTGGGATACAAAACTGTACCTAATTTATCAATGTATGCATGCCATAAAGTATAAAACACACAATTTATTTCATATCATTTATAGTCAAATGTAAAAAAAGAGTGACTTTGCCATATCCAAGAGTGTTTCTTACATTACCTTCATATAAACTAAGTACCAGAGATTACAATGGGATTCCTGTTTATTGTGCACATCTGGTGCAGTCACTATGCATTTTCTCATTCACTTGCTGGCATTTTTAGTGATTGTGGCATAAATCACCTTGCTAATCAGAAACATAAGTGACGGGAAGTCATCTCCTTTTTTTGAACAATGGGAAAAAACATATGGCTTCTTAGACAGGACTTGGCTGTTATACTATTTATGTGGCATTATATTCTGTATTTAGAATTTCATATTAATTGCTGTGGTTTGATTGAAGGCACAGAATGCCCTGTGGTTTTGGCCAAAGTATTTGTTTTCTGATCTACTCATGATGCCTTCCACGCTTAATATCTGTTGTATTTGTGCGTATCAAAAAATGGAGCCGAACACGCAGGCTGTATTTTAAAATGTGATAAAATGTTATAAAATGCTTTTTAATCAATATGAAATGGGTGTTGTGTGTTCTGAGTGACACCATATAATAGAAGGCTGTTATAAATTGTGTGGCGTAGTAAACAAGAGAAAAGAAATGTTTGCCCTTATAGGAAACACATATACTCTAAACTTCTCTTCCTGCACAGAAGAGGGCTGTAGAAAATCAAGACTAGGAGATGAGACTGGTAGTTTTTGTGAGGCAAGTTTATTGATAATTGTGCTTCTGAATTAAAATTCCCTGTGGGATAAAACATATAATAAGATGCCAAAATTATATTAACATGTGAGGAAGATAATTGCACCCAAAAGCAATTCATGTACAATATCATTTTTGTGTATCTAGTTCTTCTTCTTACGTGAATATCTTGCACTTCATTTTGTGTCACTTATTTTGTGATTCATGACAGTGTTTACTCCTTTAGCCAAATAGTTTATTATTAATAATAATTACTATGAAGAATTTTTAGTAGCCTTTTCAAAGAATATATTTATTTATGGCCAGTGGTTCAGAGTTTTATTTACTATTATATTATTTCTTTTAAATAATTAATTAAGCATGTAACCTAATTCAGTAGTGTTATTGACCAAGTTTCTCTAACCAGTGTGGAACTCAAGGTTATTGCATTGTATTGGAATACACTAATATCTGAATTGTCAGGAGTTTGTGTAGAAGATCTTTATTCTCTGTCAGGAAACTCCTAAATAATTACAAAAAATGCTGAATTAAGTGACTTATGATTAAGACTTTCATATCAGGCTCTTGAAAAAGGAGGTAAGCAGGATGTAAAAAGAGACCATCCCAAGTGAGCAGTTATTACTGGTAACAACTCTCTGGCATTACAAATTCTGCCTCACTGGTAGTAAAGAAAAATAGATAATGGAAGAATGCAGAGTAATGCCAAGAAGCACTTGTTAAACCTTACAATGGTTGTCTCCATCTTCTTTGCTCAGGTGTGGGTCTCAATGCACATTGTAGAGATGCTGCTTTTGAAAGTTTGTCAGAAAGGATGTTTTTGCCCAAGAATTTGATCTCTACTGGGAATTGTGAAAAATCCTAGAAGGACACCTGAAACTAACGGATATGACAGCCTTAAGATTACTTATACAAAACCAGAGGAACTTCAAAAATAACAGGACAGCACATCACCCTAATTTTTTTAATAGCTGCTCACTGTGAGTTTTCTGCTGTTTCTTCTGTTATCTTACATAGTAGAACAGTCATTTCACTAAAAATTTTCAGATTTGGTGTATTAGTTTAACATGACAAATTCTTCAAAATTACTCTGAAATAAACAAGTACCCCTATTAAGTTCCTTTAAATGCTGAAAAAAACCCTCTCATCTGTATAAAATATCCCACTAAGTTTCATTTCTTAAATCTTATATTTTTAGCATTTCTTTTTCGTAGTTGCTTCTCACTAAAAAAACAGCCTAAAACACATGCACGTAAGCTTCCTGACTCACTCAGTATTACTTTAGCATTTTTAGTGGACCTTTATGTGCACCCTTAAGTAAACCATTTAATTGAAAGCATCTTTGATTTCCTGGTGTGGTCCTAGGTTAGCCTTTTAGTTTGGGTCAGGAATGTATCTTTGAAACAGATTGTCCCCGCTGTGCTTATGTTCATACTGCAGAGTTGTGCCAGCACTGGGAAAATGGATTTCTTTTGGATTAAGCAAACTTGAAAGTTGCACACCATCAGTGTGTAAATGGGCTTCTTTTGTAAAAGATGCTAGGGGACTTTTGATCTTGAACATGACCAGTTCAAGATAAACCACCCTGAAAGATGTTTTGCTTGAATGTTGGTCCTCAGGATTAACTATTTCCTTCTACCTGTCAGCTCCCGTTGAGCAGTTGCCACTTGCTGACATAGATCCACCTGTTATGAATCTTGTAGAAGTACCCAATGGAACTCTTACTGGTTTGTGCAAAGTTCTGACTGATTGTCAGGCTTGGATGGGTAACATACCTATCAATGCATATTTTTTTAATTATGCAAGTGAAGTTTAGTTATCATATTTCAATACTGAGTGGCAAAATGATCTCTTCTCCTTTGACATTGTCCAGGAGTGAAACCCAGAAGTCAGCATTAAGTGCAATGACAGAGGGCTAAAAGCGAAAGAACAAAGGAGATGCTTGTATAAATTGGGAGATGGAAAGGAATAAAGCTCTTGTATGATAAATATAATTCAATATTTCTTCACAGGCATAAATCCACTAGTGCTATAGTCTTTTAAGGGACAACTGTTTTATTTACTTGCATGAATTATGGACAGAGGTTTTTACTTTATGCTTTTGTTACTGGTAATTTAGACATTTTCTGTTGGAAAGAATTAGGTGAGATATAAACTGTAGACTTAAAATTTAAGGCTCTTTTCAAAATGGATAATGGTAGAGTTCCCCTCTTCGCCCTAAACCCAGGGTTACTTTTGCCCAACATAGTGTAAAAAAATACTGTGGTTATCAGACACATTTTGATGAGACACATTTTAAAACACCAGTCAATGAGCTGCAAAGTTCACTTTCTTTGATAAGTAGTCAAAAACAACTCAGGAGAGGGTTAAAGACTGTGTTAAGATAAATTCATTCTTCTAATGAGGATGGTGGATAAAATCATTTACTTCATGTTAATACAGTTATTTAAAACTTAAATTTTGAGTTTACAGCCATCTGTCTCAAGGGCTAAGCTCACTATAAACTATTATAATCATTTAAATAAATAGAGGAAAAAACAATCCGTTCAATATGTTGAATCAATATGTCATGCTTTGAATATCTATATAATTTTCCTCACATTAGGATCCATGGCACATGTACGGTACAATATGGTCTATAAATAGGCCTGGAAAGAGAATGACTGTATCTTGGGCTGCAGAGGGAATGATAGTGCTCCCCAGAACTTGGTATGTGGTTTTGCCTAGCAGCCGTCTTTCCCTGTAATCGGAGTGTGGTTCAAAACATAACCTAATGGAATTAAAAGAAGGCAGATTTTAATGGCTGCAAGGTAGCAGAGCATATCTTTGTCCTTTTTTTGTGTCCAACCCAAGCAGAATTTTCATTTGGTATATGCATTTCATTCCTTGTTTGGTCTTGGGAGAAACATTGTCCTTTTCTGCTCGCCCCAGGGCTGTTCAGTGTTCCCACCTTGAAATGGCAGAATCGTGCAGTGTTCCCATCCAGTTGGCTTGGCCAAAGGAATTAAGTGCACATAGCTAGAGGAGTCCATGGTTGCTTTCAGCACCCAGTACAACAGTGAATGCATGTTGTACAGAGTCTTTTATCACTGTGCCTCTGTATAACAATGACTCTACTAACTTGGAAAATGTGGATTGGAGCATGAGCTATAGTCCTGAGAAGCTCAGGAGTACTGATGAAAAGAAAAAACAAAGAGGAAGTGATGGACATGGCTGAAATTCATATAAATATGGCTCTTAGAGAGATTTCTAATACCTAAGTTTCAAGTCAGCATTTTAATCTCTTTTTTTTTTTAGCAATTTTTGTTCTTTTACTGCTAAGGAATTATCTAATCATTTTAAAATAGGTTCACAGACTGTATTATGAAAATATGGTGAAAACATGGATATTGTTAAAATAAGTGGCTTTGCAATATTTCTACAGTCTAAAAACTGTAGAAAGAACAGCATCCAAGTTTGTGTAACTGAAAATACCAGCTCAATTATTGTAAACTGCCAGTGTACTTCTATCATATAGGAAGAGTAAAATTATATCTATATTGTAGGAATGGGACAAAGGACAGCAGTGAGGAAGTGGTAGAAGCAGAGTAGGTCCTAAAGCACATTCTGGATCTCCAGTCCATTAACTACATAAGTTGAGAAGCTGCCATGTTCTTCTGAATTATGGAACAAGAAATCCCTTGAGGCTTTGCAGTGACATCACAAACTATTACAGGTTTGGTTTTTATGTCACTAGTATCCCTTGATGAAGTCATGGCCCAATAATTCATTTGTCATCTGTATTTATGCTGAAATTAAAAATTTTAAAGGCTAGATGGATGGATGAAGCTTCTTTATGTTCTGTTCCTCGCTGTTGGAAGTAACATACCATCTCAAGGATATTTAAAAAGATAAATGCACTATTTCTCTCAACATCGTGTCCTGCTGTTCTGCAGTTGAATCTAAATTAAAGCAAGTCAAATGTGTATCTGTTGTGTGGATGGAGAATATTAGGATTAGAAGAGAATACTGAAGATAAGAAATCTGAGTTCTTGTTTCTCATGTGTCACTGACTCAGGCCATGTGAGCCTGTAGGAGCCAAGTCTTGACTGAAACTATACTGAAATCTTTGTGTGCTTCCCTTAAAAGAGTTCCACGTGAACACAGAAAAGCGTAGTGTTCCATATACATGGAGTGTTTTACACCATTGGAGCCTTGACATATGGTTGTGGGTGTCACCTAGCATCCATGTGCCTCAAACTCAGTATCCGTACGATGAGGGAAGTGCTTGGCAAGGTAGTTCAGCTCAGCACTATTTGGAAATCATTGTGGTTTACATATAAAACAAAGGTGTGTTGGTTTTTTCCTGAAACAGTGAAGTCTATTGATGACTGGTGAGCACTGTTAAACACCTAGAATCCAATTGCTGGTCAGAATGCAAATATTCAAAATTGCTAGTACAATAATACCAACTGTGCTGCAATAATATTAGGTAAATTCCAACTCCTTTCAAGCTTAGAACCTTTTTAACAATGTTTTGTGTAATTCTGTTCTCAGTTTTATTCCTATTTCTCTCCTTTTGATATTTAAGAAAATCTAGATCATCTTACTAAGTTAGATGAAACACCTGTTTTTTTCAGCATTTTGTTTTGCTAGATGGCTCAGGCAAATTGCATGGTTTTACTCTGAGGTTCAAAATTCTGTAAGTAGAATGTAAAAATATCCTAACTTTTCTAGACATTCTTTAGTTTCTTCAGCAGCAAAAATACACATTTTTTTATCTAGATCTGTTCAGACTTATGCATGCGAAGACCCATTTGAAAGATGAAGTCTCTATGTAATTTATTTTCAGTGTGTAGTGTAAACTGTTGTGCTGTATATACATTTTATATTTATGTCAGAAAAGGGTTGCAAAGGGGTACTTTAAAACCACCTTTTCGGCTCTAAATAGCTATTGTGTACATATGGTAAGGTACTGCTGCTTAACAATTAGTAACTGCTTTGATGAAACTAAATTACATGTTTAAGTTCCCATCAGGAAGTCGCTTCACATATCTGTATTAATGTATTCAAGGCTCGAGAAGGAAAGTTAATTTTCCAGCTTAAATATTTAATTCAAGCTTAAAATTTAGTCTGTAATTAGAGCTCCCAAATGGCAGGAACATGGAGTATTTGTCCATTTTAATTAGATTGTTGTTTACCTATTAATTATATATCATATCTTGTCATATAGTTTTGATGGTAACAGATGGTGCTAGGAGTTAGTAAGGGTTTGAACAAAATAAGATTTCACATGATTTATTAAGTTGCACTTTATTAGTGAGTGGTCTGCTTTCGTCAGGTTATTCTGTGGAATAAGAAGTTTGAAACATATCACTAATTTTGGTGATTACTCTCTATGTGAAAATATCGAACTTAAACAACAATTCCAAAAGATGCATTCTTTTTTTTAGAGGAAGTTGTAATACACCTTGTATTTCTCCAAAGTTATAGCCTCTATACTATGCACATGACAGTAAGCTTACGTATTTTTTTTTTCTTTTTTTTCTAAATTTTGTGCATAGGATTTTTCAGGAGCAATACCTCTTTTATCTGTGAAGAGTACTGCAGTTGTTTCAGAGGTGAAAGACCTGATTCAACTGTAAAAATGTTAGCTTCTGAACAGAATACATTTTCAAATTTCAGTGGCTGAAAAACTCAACATATCCATTTGTTCATTGGTGCTTCCAAAATATAAATGTATATACATGCACAGGCATCTCTCCAGCAAGCATTTAAATGTAAAAGGTAATTGAGATTTTTCAGAGTTCTGTAGTTGTGGACAAGTCATACCATATACCTTCACCCAGTATGTGAATGTTTTTCCAATACTTTGGCAATATCTACTGCTGATGCAGTTTACTTAAATTCTTGAGTCCTGTATGAAATGTAAGTATGTCTTCTATCAAAGGATGTTTTGATGAAATTAGTGTAGGTTGCTCCACACTGGAAGCCATGTGCCCGCATCTGGAAATCATGTGGTACCTTACTTGAGATATTTTGGGGTTCTCACTTAAATAGTCCGTTTTAAGACCTGGGACAAAGGAGAAAAAAAAATTGAAAATAATGGAAATCTGTTCTGATTTTTGGAACATCAAAATAAAAGAGAAAGAAAGAGACTGAAAGAAATTTCAAAGGCAAATCTCAACTGGAATTTTTGGGGTTCCTGAGAGAGGAAATGCAAGTAGATTTATGACACAACTGAAAAAAAGGGAAAGTCAAAAAGATACTTAAGTAAAAAACATTGTATAGTGCAGGTTAGAACAAGAATACATTAATTCTTAAAAAAAAGAGAGCCTTAAAATGGGTGGATATTCAGGAGATGTGTGTATGAGATGCTGCTGAACACTGGTAAATGGACAATGGCTTTCTCTATGGGGAGTTTGCACAGTGAAACTAATCAGCAATGGAGCTTATCAGTGTGGTGTTTGTGGGTGGTTTAGTAGTGATTCAGGAGTGTTTGAGCTTTTAATTCCACTTTATCATAGATCATTTGATCTATTCTAATTTTGGTCACCGGAGGGAAGAGATCAACGACAAGTTTCTTAAGTCCAGGTCAATTCAGCAGCTCTCTGTTACAAAGCTGAGTAAATAAATCATTATTTTGTGGCAGACCAGTCTTCCTGTTTTCACTAGTTGCTTTCATGATACCTTGATAGCTTAATCCCCTTGGGGCATAATATTATCTGAATAAATGCAGATCCTTTTCCTGTAATCCCCCGTTTTTTTATAAACTAATTACATACTTCTGTTTTCCTTCCTCCTTCCTATTTTCCCTGTGTCAAGTTAAAAAAACATGCATGATCATCAGAACTGTACCTGTTTCTTGACATTGACCATGACTTCAAAGAGATGGTAAGAGTCAAGAGTTTTGCTAGTGAAAAGTAAACAGATGGCCGCAGTACACACACTGATTTCGAGGCTTGCTTCAGTGGGCGACTTGACAAACAGTAGATCTACAAAACTGCCTCCTTGTTCTGGCACTCGCTTTGTCCTCACACCAGCAGCAACAGATGCTTGATGCTGACACTAGTTTGGTTTTTCCCCGCATAACTTTGGTCACATACTCTGAGTTGGATTTACTGTGACCTCTCTCTTGTTTCATAATTGTCCCCATCAGCATGATTGCTACCTTAAAAAGTATTGATAAGTATGTCTGTGTTCAAATCAACTGGAGGTGGGGTGAGTAGGGGGAGGTGTTTGGGAGTGTGTATGTATCTTGGATGTGTTCCCAAGCCGAGGATCGTTTTATCACCACCTACATCTAAAAAAGAACCACTATGCTGAAACTGTGCAGTTTGATTAGCTAGGAAGAGCTAAGTGACTTGGCCTATTGCCTCTTGTATGTGTGAAAAGATTACCTTCTAAAAATGCGACCTTTTATCCTCTTTTGCTCAGATCCTGGATTTTTCCCTGTGATTTGTAGAGCTGTGTTAATAACATAGAAAACGGCATTCAGTTGTTAGCGATTGAGATATAAGTGATTACAAAAACATTATCACAAGATAGAAGTAGTAAAAATATTCTACTTGCTGAGCTTGCACCATCAGAATTTATTTATACATTTTATGCAAAAATACAGGGTTAATTTTTTTATTCCTTTGACCCTGTATATCAAATGTGATAAAATATGCTATCCTGCAGCTAAAAGCAGATGGAAAAATAAATTGAAGAACAGCGTTTAACTGCAGTCTTATCCTAGTTCATATAAAAATATTACAAAAATAAAACAGAGACATAACTGGGTCATTGAAATGTTCTTTAAGAAAGCC
>VZTF01006404.1:1987319-2337319 GCA_013397755.1 Cnemophilus loriae | reverse complement strand
GTGTCTGAAGTCTTTCCCTTAAGAGCTTCTCTGAGGATCTTTGAACCAGATAATCTGGGAGATAGCAAGGTGAAGAATTGAGTAAGTGAGGCTGTTTGCCTCACATTGTGCCCTGACTCACCTGAATTTATCACCAGTGAGCTGCAACAGTAGTGAGCTGTGCCACCAGTCCCCGACAGTTCCCTGTTCTTCTCTAGCATTTGGTGAAATGTCCCCTTCTTCACCTCTACAGCCACTACTCTTCTCACCCATGGAAGGAAGTTGCATTTTGATCCTAGAATTTATTGCACTTGTATAACTGCATCTTACCTGGCTCAACAGGTGCTTTTTCACTAAATTATATAGTTTCTTTGGAAAATATATTCTTTTGAGGACAGGTGGGTGATAGGTAGTATGTTTTATCCACTGCTGGAAGCTTCTAGGGGGAGAATTGCTGTACTCCTGCAAAAGTATGGCAGGGATTCCACTTGGTGCTTTTTCCATCATGGCTTGACCCCAGCATGTTTTGCTCTCATGTTTCTGGTAAAGCTGTGTGCTAGAGCTGTAGGCTTGGCTGCAAAGTGTATTACTATGTTAAAAAGAATACAATTATCCATATGGTAAGTATTTAATTTGATTATATTTGTAATTTTGACCTTCTGCTGTTCAAGAGGCTGTGATGGCTCAAGCAAGTATAAGGCTTTCTGATGCTCTTTTTGTGGTCATTGAGATAGTCATCTGTAAAGAACTTTGAATTTCATGTGTCTTTACCTGGCCACCAAGAAAGCATCCCACAGAGTGCCTGAGAGGATTCTGAATATATGTTAACACAAACACTGATCTTCTTACAGAAAATATGAAATGGAGGGGGTAGAAAAGGGAATATCAGAACTTCTCTGGTTCTGCAGAGGAGATGGGGTGGTGAGAGTGTGTCATCTCTGTGTCTCTGCCTGTGCCTCAGTCCAAAAGTGCAATTGCTCTTTTTATGCAAGCTTGCTTTGAATTAGGAGGAATGTTACAGATGTGGCAACATGGGTTTTCACTATAAGATGTTCAGTGTTTGTCCTTTAGGAGTGCTGCGTGGCTGTGGCTGGATACGTTTTTTTCAGAGATGTTAACAAGGGCAGATTCAAAAAGATAGATGCATGCTTATCTCTTCACGCTTGTGATAAAATCAATGGGAATTTAAGAGCTTAGGATTTAAATACTTACAATTTGGAACTATCCCAAGATCCTTGACATCAAAAAGGCGATGGCCTCGTTTTATGCAGATGTCCTAGCACTCAAAGGGTGCATAAATTATTGCACCACTTATCAATTTCTCTTTAATGTATTCCTCTCTTATATCTGGGACACTGTTAATAGAGGAAAAGGATTTAAAAGCATAAAAATAACTTGTATGTAAGTTTCTTTGAGTTGAATTTATATCAGTCAGCCTGTCAGCACTAACATATGGGAAATATAGTTTCGCTACCATGCATAGCAGGGGCTAAAAGTGCTGTTTAGACCATGTGCTCAACTCCTACAGAAGAGGGACTTTATATCACTCGTGCAGCCCACTCACAAATTTAAGGGGTGACATCCATGGATTCTGAATACATGGTAACCCAAATATTGATCTTGTTACAGAAAATGGAAAATGGAGGGGGCAAAAAAGAGATAAAGAAGTTCTAGATCAAAAAGGAAATTCAGTAAACTTTAAATACTCAATTTTTTAAAAAAGCTTATTATATTAATGTTGCTGTATTGAAATAGTAGTTGTAGATAATAGGGAATTTTCCTGTAGTTTTTCCATATCCTGGGCTAACTTGCAGTAACATATAACATCTCCTTGTACAAATTACTGTAAACTAGTTAAGATCCCTACTGTTTTTGTTTTGTTTTGCTTCCTAAAACCCCCTGCTGCTGTTGATTACACCTAGATCTGCTACTGATTGGAACTGTTAAAAGGCAAAGATAGTGTGGATGGTTTCTGAATCATTTAATTGTTGAACTAACAAGATGTTTTCACTGGGACCTAATAAAACAGATCATATTAATAAGTATGTATACTGTCCATGAAATTTCTGGTTGCTTTTTCATAATTTTTGTAGATATGAATGTAGGCGTCCCGAGCTTGATTACTTATGATTTTGAATAATATTACTGGATCTGATTTCAAGAAGGAATGGGGAGCGTAACCTACCTAAGACGGTGGTACAGTAGAGAGTTTTCTTACTAGAGTTTATATATTTTTAGTGGTTTGTAAATGTTCTGTGGGCATATTGAATTGAGTAGATAATTACACAGACAAGACATATTCAATCTTATGTTAATGCTACTTTTTAATAGCCGTATAATACACGCTGCACTTTGTGCATGTGAGCCTTGAAAAATTGCTTTCCTAATACCGTAATGCTTGCCAAATAATGTCCAGAATTGGCCTAGGGCTATGTTGGCTTATCATGAAAGAGCCTCCTCTCCTTCAATGGTCAGTGTCCATGCAACCTCTTACCTCTGGTTGAAAAGAAATATATGAAAATACACAAGGAAGTCCTACAATGAGAAGAATCCGAAATAGATCATTATTCATGAAAGTTAAAATTTGAATTGGTGGCTTTCCTATAATCTTGGTTACATTATTTTTAATTGGTAAGGTAAATAATTTTCAAGAATAAAGGTGAAATTAGTATTTGGGGAGGACAGGGAAAAGAGAGGAGAGGGAGGGAGTCTAAGGCTGACTTAATGCCTTGTAAATCTGCAGCAAAACTGATAATTCGATTCCTAGCATCCAGAAAATGATGCTGTAGAGCAACTGTTGTATATCTAGGGGGGTGTTACACACAGTGGCGAAGTCCACCTCCCATTATAACTTTAGATTAACTCACTCTCTTTCCAGGACTTCACCAAATTTCTCCCTCTTCCTACGTAAGTATAATCTCTCGATGTGCTTTTGGTGAAGTAGCAGTAGGGACCTGCGGAGTCTGTAGTTTCCAAATTGTTGTGGTCTTTTCAATCCGATCAGCTAACCTTTTCTTTGCCCAGTCATACCTTTCTTCTCAGACAGGTCTATGTCATCTACATTTTAAAATAAAGTTTTCATTTTACCGTGTTGTATACATTTGCCTCTGACAGTGAGAACAAATTCTGTTTTCACCCATATTGCTTTTTTGGCAGCCATTTTACTTTCCAGTCAGCTGAATGCTGTAGAGTTTGAGTTCAGGAAAATGAAATTATTGTTTGTAACAAGTGGTTTCTGAAAATTATTTTCTGCATTTGTGAAAGACATTATTTTATGTTCTGACAGATAAGATCTTGCAGCCTTTTCTTTTCTTGTGGTTCCTTATACTGAAATTATCTTGTAGTAAAAGGAGTAGCATCATTTATCCAGCAAAGGTAGTATTTTACCTGTATAATAATATATATATTGCATTAACACACCTCATACCACATACATGCGTATATGCGCTATTTAAAGAATGGGAGGAAGAAAAAGTTTGAAAAGTCATACCTCGTTAGTCTAAGAACATAGTGAGAGAACTGGAGAAAACTGGTATCATGTAAACTGAAGTGCTTTTTAAAAAAAAAATTAGATACTTGATATATGGTTCAGGGTTGATGCTGGAAGGGGCAGAGCTAATCCCAGTATTGAATGGTAAGGATTGGTCATTTCTGTAGCACCCACATACACACACACTGTTCATGTAATGTAAAGAGTTTATTAAAGTTTTAAACATTAACTATTGAATACATGTTCCCTACAAATTTTGGCTTTAAAAATTAGAAGGCAGCCTGATGCAACCTTGAAGAATAAAGGAGCCGATCATCTACTTTGCTCTGTAGCAGACCTTTAGTTCCTTTGACCAAATGTCCACATTCATTATTTGATTAAAAAGGAATAAAACGAAGCTCCACTGTTGTGTATAAAAAGCTTAATATAGAAAAGAAAAAAAAATTATCACAAGTAGATAGTGTTCCTTCTGTTTTTCTCTACTTTCTACAAAGACAAATGCATTAGTGCAGTGCTCATTTAATGGACTAACAGCTCACAGGACCTGTTTCTTTTCTTTAGCTTGGGTTGTCTTAATTCATTGATCTTATTTTTGCAGAGATTATTTTTTGCAAGACTTGCAGGGGCTGAGAATTTTGAACCATATATTGTAGATAACAGGAAAAATAGATTCAGTTTCTAAACTGAGATAAAAGATTTGAAAAATGGATTTCTGTGGAGTTTTCATTGACAGGTAAGTTTGTGTCAGTCATTCTGTTTAAAATTGGAAAAGTATTTTTGTGAGCTACTTTCACTTATAACTGTATCTGCTAGTCCCTTAAAGGCCAGTGTTTGTTCTTACAGATGACTTCTGCTGAAGATTCTGCAGCTGGAATTTAGTTTCACTGGTCTTAAGTGCAGTGTAATTTATCTCTGAACCCACTGTATTGATAATGTGCACTAGGTTATTACTAGAATTATTTTGAACTGAAACTTTGAAAAAGAGCAGATATGGCTACTTGTGTGGGGTTTTTGCTCTTCTCTTCTTCTCATATAAAGGATAAAAAAATCCAAGTCAAACATGAAAAAAACCCCAACAAAAAAACCCAATCAAACTAAATAACACACACCCCTCAGAAAAAAAACAGGAGAGAAACAAAACCCAGCACATTGCAATTATTTCATGCTTGATGCCATTTAAAATGTTAGAATTTTTTTCTTTCTTTTAATCTTGCCTCATAGTTTGTTATAGTACATTAAAGTCTTGCAAGGGATGTATAACTGCATACTAAAATCAAACAGGAGTGCTAACTGGAAGCTCTCATGGTGCTTTTCAAAAAGCTTGTGCATAAGCTTTCCAAGTGCAGGGAAGCAATGGCAGACCCTGTGCTTCTGCAGAGCACTGTGGCGTCCTTCACCTTAATCCCTGGCAGCATCACCTCCGTTTCTTTGGCTTGTCATCGGCATCTCTAACAGAGTAAAACTCCAATGCATGTAGCAAGAAACGAAGCGTGTAGGGGAAAAACATAAAGATTCTTGACTGAAATAGTTCTTTAACTTATTAACAGACAAGTGTGCATGTCAGGAAAACACACTTGTTTGCCGGGAGTATATGCAATAGCTGATGGGTAAAGAAACAGAAACCTTAATGGCTGCTTGTGTTTAGGTCACTGTTCATTCATTCATTTGTTGCTGGAGCTATGAACTATTCATATGTTGCCACAGTATGTTACTTACACACGACTGGTGGTGAAGGAAGTAAGAGCTAAGATGCTTCACAGACATCGACATCGGGGGGATTAACATGTCTGCTTCATTAATATATATGTGCATACATTAATGTTGAAGTATTGAAACTGTTTCAAATGAAATTAAAAGCTATCTTTTGAGGTCTGCTACAGTCCTTAGAAACATTTTAGATTTTGGCATCAGCCTTACCGGTTTCTTAACCATTTTACTTTTACTTTGCCAGTGGGGATACAAGTGCAGACAGAGTGCTCATCGCTTGCCTGCTGCCTGGTTTTCTGTTGTTTTTCCTTAGCTAGGTCTGCTCTCTGTACTTGCTAGCCATCATTAAGCATATATGAATCCCTGTGGAGTGGCAGGCATGTATTCTGTGAGTGACATTTCTGGCAGCGTTTTCCTTGTATATGGCACCAGGCCTGATTTTCTGAAATTTTAAGCATCTATGATCCCCATTTGCTTCCACTGAAGCTGTAGGTACTCTGTCCTTTTGGAAAACATGCTGCTCAGTGCTAAATCTCAGGCAGTTAAGAGATGAGAAAGTCCTGGAAACTTACTTAGCACTCATGTGACAGCCGGCTCTGTATAGCAGCAATATTGCCTGTGTGAAGGCATTGCCTCTTCTGCTGTATTAGCTGCAGATCCAGTAATCTGCCCCTGTGAAACTAGGTTTGGCGATCAGTAGTGAATTGTTTAGTAATGTTTATTGGAGCTCTTTAAAATATATTTGCA
Organism: Cnemophilus loriae; assembly: GCA_013397755.1. Classification (NCBI taxonomy): domain Eukaryota; kingdom Metazoa; phylum Chordata; class Aves; order Passeriformes; family Corvidae; genus Cnemophilus; species Cnemophilus loriae. Next base: position 2,331,396 of record VZTF01006404.1, on the reverse strand, counting down.
ATGTATAAAACACTTTGATATATAGAAGCTCACATCCTAATAAGATTACATTAAGTATCCTAATAAGATCAAGGCTTGAAATTATGTTTTTCCGGATTTGAGTGATATAAATTAATTTTAGTTTAAACCAGTGTCAGTGTTCTTAGATGTTCGTTACAAATACTCTGTTTGCAGTTTATGTGGGTCTGCATTTAGATTAAAAAAATCAATTCTCCTATTAATCCAAGAAGCATTTTCTCTTCCTCTCCTTCCAGTATGCTTCAGCTACAGATTATCAAGGCAATGCTGTAATTATTAAACTCAACCAGTGAATTATAGAGAGAACAACAGTGGCTGATGACTGAACTCTGTTGGCACTGGCCTTTCACTTCTCATTTAAGTCTAGCCTACTATATAAAATGAATTCATTATTGTCAGTTTAGATCCCTTGTGGAAGCTAATCCACATCATAAAGCCATTCTACACAAAAGTGAATTCTCTTTAGGAAGACCTTACAAGTACATGCAAACTAAAATATGCAGGAAACTTCCAGTACAGACTAAAGTAATTGTTACTTATAATAACAGACTACCAGGGTGAAATGTCGGATTAGTTCAAAAAGAACCCCACAGTCATAGCTCTGCTATGACTTCTGTTGGTCAGAAGTCCGTTCCACTTTTCATTTTATTGCTGTTTCTGATTTCTCTGTAACCTATTGCCCAAAAGTATGGATCTGAAGGACTAACTCAGTCTTTACTTCTTGTAGTTTTCAGTGTTAAAATTTGGTGCATAAAGTCAGGGGAGAGGCTTAACTAGTTTCAGGATCAAGAAATTCCTCTTCTCCTTTAATGGTCTGGTTGGAGATACTTTTGGACTTGGATAAATTGTCCTCCAGGTGTGCCGTACTGGGTAAAGGTATTAGTGGGTTTACACTGAGGTACCTGTACATATGTAACCAAATTATTTGGTTATAATCGCCCTTCCAGGTGCACCAACTGCTATGTCAGACCAAACCTAAAATGGTATTCAGTAACAGTGCATATTCCTTACAGCTATGTCAGAGAGAGTTTTGTTGGGTTTTTTAAACTATCAGCATTTTAGTACACTAGCATCTCTATCAGTGTTTTTATCAGATTTAATTATTTAAATGTAAATTATTGTATTTGTATCTTCCCATCAGCCCTCACAACCTATGACCTGGATGGTTTTGTTGATTTCATTTTTTATCTAAAATATAAGTATTTTTGAGAAGATAAAATTTTAGTATTGAGCAGCTACTTTTATTTCTTGCTACCTTTTAATTCACAGAAAGGTAAAGGTATCTCCTATTAGTGAAATTTACCTTACTGACCTGGTAACATTTCAAGTGCAGAACACAAATATAACAACTCTGGAGAAGGTCCGTTCCAGTTTTATGCTTAAATGCCAAAGTTTTATATGCAGTATAATAGCAGGGAAGAGTAGATTCATAGCATTTACCAATGACTGCCTCAGATTTCGTTTTGTCCTGTCCAAATACAGCTGAGTATGTTTTTATGGATGCCTCAGCATAAGAAAAAACAGTGCATATCACTGTCCATTTGACATGCAGCAGTGGGCACAGTGTAAAATTATTTCTGTACTTGGATTTCTCCAGTGTCAGGCATGGATCTTGTCAAGTTCTTTACTACTTTGTTTGCTTAAGGACTTTGTCCTGAGCTATGGAGCAAGAATAGTAATGACCTTCAAACTCGATTATCCAATATTCATTTTACACTGTAAGCTAGAAAATCCACTTCAATTTCATGACTCTACCTGACTCATTATCAAGTGAACAATTTGTGGTAAATTTTTTGGTGAATTTATTATTTGTTTCTTTTGAAAAATGTTTCTTACAGTGTGCAAGAAACAGTTTATTTCATATTTTTTTCATTGTAAGAGGCTAAGAATGTTAGCGTCCGTGTCTTTATAAACATATTTAAAATTTCAGGGAGAGTTTAAATATTTATGAAAATATAAAAGGTAACTTAAAAATAATACATTTCTCTTAGAAACTGGTGGCCAGAACTTATCTGCACACAAATTACTTTTGGGAAAAGAGAGGAGCATACTTAGAGTCAGTTTTAATATTTTTAATGGTTTTCACTTTTTACTTTGCAGATTATATAAAGCCTTCAAATATTAATATATATTCAAGATTAGGGATTTATAGGCTTCTTTCGTTTACTATACATTGCTTGTCTGTGAAATTTTCATGGTCTTCTGATTCTTCTGAATCATAGATATTGTGCATGGAGATAGACAGCTGATGCTGCTGATAACTTTTGATGACATAAATAAGTGAAACTCTTGGCCCAAAGATAGCAAAAGCCATTAATTTCTTTATAAATAGCCTACAACTGGAAAGCATATATGCTGCAGGAAAAAGACCACCTTTTTTTTCTATTGGTTTCAGTTTCATGGGTTTTGATATTCAGATATTCAAAGCATGCTGACTTTAAATACTTGGTTTTCTGAGATATTTGGGTTCTTTTTGAAACAAGCTCAGTGTTTCACATGGATAATATATCTGGCTATAATAATATAACTGAAAAAGTCACAGTGGTGAAATTATTTCATCATTGTGTATTTTGGGTGGGGTTGTTTTTAAAGAATCTCTGTGGTTTATGTATGTCATTTAACTGCTGATCTCATATTTATATAAAGAAAGAATTTAGATTTCTTTATTGCTCTTCTCAGAGGTGCAGTGGACGTGACTGAACTATGCTCCCATATCCTATAATGAGGCTCTTGTGTGATTTTTCACTGACACTTTGAAAAAGACTTAGTCATGATTCTACCCTTTCTTATCTTCCATTGTGGCACAGGACATTTCAAACACCTTTCATATCAGAAAGCCATCCACAGAAAAGATGGATATTCTTGAAACTAATGTTACTTCACTTTCTGTATATGGAGTATTTCTTATTTTCCTACAGTGCTTCTTCCTTTAGATACAGACAGATTTTTTTTTTTCCCAGAAGTAGATACTTAATAGCTATCCTGCATGGAAAAAAAAATTCAAGGGTTTCAAGGAATAGCTGTAGCAATTGCAGGAGAAGTGTATAAATTACCATCTCTTTTGGGTTTTTTCCCCCTCTCAGTACAACTCTTACTATAATTAGCCAGCATTTAACAGCAAATGTTTGCTTTGGTTAAATTATTCAGAACATTTATTTTACTTGTCAAAGGTTAGATCAGGTTGTTGTTTGAACTGGTAATTAAATGCAGCCTAATACACTGTCATATTTATATGCACTATCAGCCCTGTTTCCTCCTTATTCTGTATAATTTTATAATGTTCAGGGCTGACATTTAGACTTCCAACTCAAATCCTGTTTTCTTGTAAAGAAAGCTAAGATTTTACTTTTCTGTTTTGTTGTGCATGAATACAGTTAAGAAAATAAGAATTAGGGTTGTTTGGAATATCACAGCTATGGATTTCATTGTCATAAAATCAGTGAAGGCCCTTTGAATATTTTTATTTCCATATTTCAGTAAGTCATTGCACAGCATCTGGTATGTATTAATTATTTTCCAGAGATTAATGTGAGGTGGACAAGTGCAGACGTCTCCTTTACTAATTGAATACCTACGAGTCACAGTAACATACAGTATATTTAAATTGCATTCCCAAATCTCTACCAGAAATATGCATAATACTGAAATACAGAAAGGTTCCTAAAATACTTACATACTGGACTCAGATGAGCAAACAAAATTAAAAGGTCTCAAGGTAAGGGCTCCTCATGAATATAGAGCAGTGGCCCTTGCACATGTACACTAGAGCACTGAAGCTGGCTATCCAAGTTGATAAAATGAACAGGAGTTTTAGAGTAGCCAGGATTCAGCCTCTGCACTTTCTCATGACAAGTTCAGAAAGTATTTTCCACATGCTTATATTAGACAGTAATTTAATTGAATTGTCATGTATATAACATATCCATTCCTTTTTTATTTCTGCCATATAAGTTTATTTTCTTAGTCAAATTTGAATAAAGAATAAGTCATGTGGCTTTTTTAGAAAACTTCTGTGATCACTGGATGTGATACTGTTCAATGTCTGTGAAAGAAAGAAGGTTGCTGTCCAGTTAAAAAAGAAATAACCATAAAAGTAGATCATCAGCATTTCAGCAATGCATTTTTTCTACTGTGTTTAGACAAATATTTCTGCCTTTTTCAGTGCATTTGTGTGGCAGCTTTCTCTTCATGTAACTAATGAAGTGATAGGTATACATTTCAGCCTATCTTACTTTTTAGCATTTCTAAAACATTTTTTTTTTAATCCTACCTATTGTACTTAATGTGTTGAAGGTGCAGGTTTGAAAGTCTTTCAGTTCTGTCGAATAAGAGCTACGCTGACTCGTAGCCTTGTTAAGAAACAATCCATACTTAATGGTAGGGAAATCCGAATTTATCCACTGTCATGGTGATCACCCCAGACAGTATTATGTGGTTGCAAAAACTGAGACAGGAGTAAGGGCAAAACATATAAGCACTATCTTAAAAAGCCAGGATCTACACCTCAGTTCCTGCATATATGATCTCAGAGTAGCAGAATTGATTTTTTTAAAGTTGGGTTGGTTTTTGGTTTTTTTTACCCTTTCCTCCCCCCAACCATATTTTTTATAAAACTGGCATAGGCCACCACAGGCCACGAGGTAGAAAGATACAGTAAAAACAGAGTTAAAAGTGAAGTGTATTCTTGATTATAATTATAGCATTCCTAGCGTGACACTAAAGAAACTCGATGTATGGTGCTCAGTTTGTTATTTTGCAGCTTGTTAAATTTTTATACTTCGTGGTTGTGGGAGGTAGCTAAAAACAAGAGAATATTCTGTGCTCTTACAGAAATCATTTTGACCTCTAGGTAAAGTACATTTATTTGTGTATACATCATCTGAACTGTGAGTCGTTTTGATTGATGTAGTAGATTGCATATACATATGGTATAAAGAGGACCTGGGTTAGGCTAAAAGTTCTGGGCTCTTTCATGATGGACTATCTAAATATAAACTAGAATAAAAATGAGTAAATTGATTTTAAGTCGTACAGAAGCGCCATGCGGGAGTAAGTCCTGGGGTGGTTATGGCACACTGTGTGTGCCTTTTCTTCCAGAAACTGATCTTAAATTAAATAATTGCTGTATTAAAGTTTAAGAAGTATCCACACATCTGTTGCACCAAGGCTAGTATTGTTGGGAAGGAGAATCAGTATAGATGTTTCAGATGCTCTCTTGAAGATCATTAATACTATGAACCAGAAGAAGAGGTTTGACAGCATGGCACACATCCATGAAAGTAGCCATTTGTAGGAAATAATTAAGAGTTTAACATGTAAAGTTGGGGTGTGAATAACGTCTAAAGCATCTTATCTGTGAACTGAGGAGCTTGGTGGTCAAATGATGCTTCAGTCATGAAAGAAACAACCCAACAAAGTGAAAATCTTGTTGCTTCCTGCACATCTCTCATGGTCATTCCTACTGGCTTTGAGAATGCAAATAGTTATAGTTAAAATATTCTTTTTTCACCTGTGTTACCTTTTATAAGGCAGGCTGTGTATATGTCTTTGGAAGGCGAGTCCTCTTTCTTCATTAGCTGTTTCTGACATCAGTGCAGTGAGACAGCTACACTAAATACAGAGTCAATCTTGCATTTAAGGAGGCAAGGATATACTCTTTCAAACAGACTAACTTCACACAGACGTAGTAGATGAATTTGTTAGAAATAAATGTTTATGTTAAAAATACTGTGTTCAGTTATTTGAATGGGTGAAGGGAGTCCTCATGTAGGGTTCTTTGAGAGAAAGCAGGCTGACTTGGAGTAGCATAGTAAAGGAGTGATTTCCTGCCTTTCTAAATAATTTTATTTCAATTATCTCTGTGTTTTGACTTTCATTTCTGATAAGATGCTGCCAAAACCTCTAAACTAAAACTGATGAATAAATAATATTAGTTATCTGGGTTTGTTGTATTCAGTAGTTTACTCATAAGTGTGACTGCTAAAACAGAACAGGATTTCCCTTTTTCTTCCCCAGCAAAGAACAGGAACTTCCAAAACACAGGAGTTTGGATGAGTAGGCAGAGGATCTGCTGCCTTCAAGCCTTCCTGGCAACAGGTGGAACTGTGATATGTGTTTGACAGAATAGTCATCTCAGCTAGGCAATCTTTGTTACCCCTCTTTTGAAGAAAGATCTATCCCCTTGGTCATCTTCTTCCTCCTTTTCCATCAGGAAGCTAAGAACACCTGCTACTGCCATCTTCTGTTTTCTCCTGTTAGGAGAAAAAGATGAATAATACATGACCAAAATTTCAAAAGCAACTACTAATTTTAGGTGCCCCAAGATGCACAGCCTTACTATTAAGTAAGAAAGAAAAGTGAGAACAGATCACACCTATATTCTATATGCTTGGTTCCTTTCCGTTTACTTCTGGATGCAGTTCAAAATTCTGATTCCATTCTTCTTAATGCGCTGAGAGAGCCTGGCCACTGTTAGGTCACTTCTCTGCCTCAACTAAGGTACTTCTCTATCTCAACTATTACCAGAAATGCAACAACATAGCAAAAAGAACATTTTTTTTAGGCTTTTGCATGTGGCCAGGTCAAGATCATACAGTCTACATCAGGAAAAATAAATCTGAAAGCTACCTTTTTGCAAAATGGTCTTTTGTGTGTTGGGCGAGAAAGAAACTAATAAATCTGTTCAGAAGGACAGGAAACGAAAAAAAAGAAAGAGAAAGATTTGGAAAGAAGAATGTGAAAACAGCTATTTTGTCCAGGAGGATTCAGAATGCTTTCATGATTCAGATATTGGGATATTTACCTTAAATATTCTTAATAAGTCATACTGGTCTGTCTAGCACAGACAAGAAAACTATGTGAAAAGGCTTTCTAAAAACGAGAAAAATTTAATCAAGGAGGTTTTTAACCATAATTTGTTTACGTCAGTTATATTTTTTTAATAAAATGGGCTTAAAAGCTTAGCCTCAAAGGTGTTGTCAGCTTTCCATGAGGTATAATGACAGCTGTTGTTCCAATACAATTCTTCAAATATATTTACTGTTTTGTAGGAATTCCAGGTTTTTTTTGTTGGTTACATACAACAAAACTTGGTATTCAGAGAACAGTGGGAGATTCAGTCATGTCATAATAGTTGGTGAATTAGAGAGAGCATTCAACTAAGCCTAACTTATTTAGGAGTCATCAATCTATTGTATTATCTAATAAAAATGAAAAAGCTTTAGAGAATCTGCCTGCTGTTCTGCTCTCATTCCCCAGAGCAGAGAAGCATGTATAAATCTCAGGGCAATGGATCTCTTAGCCACCAAGGCCTAAGGTCTTGTCCTGCTACTTACATGTTGTCCACAAATGTCCTGCAAAACCAGGCTTTTGTTTCTTGCTATGTAGTATGTGCTGACCCACTTCTAAAGCAAAATAAACCTAGGACTTAGGGTAAAGAAAATAGAACTAGTTGGTGACGACAAATTTACTGCCAAACCAAGAAGCCCTTTTAATTGCAACTCACACTTATTAATATTTCCCCCTTTTAACACTGCATTTCTGAATTGATTCATTTTACGAATTCTTATTGTTACTATAAATTGATGGTAAAGTTCTGCAGAATTAAATACCTTTTTAATAGCCAGTCTTCTGCTCCTCTATAAGCTTGCAAAGTACTGCTGTCTTACTTGCTGTTTAAGAGCTTCATCTGTTTCAGGTTTTGAGGTGGTACAGGCAGTGTGCTTGATGTACCATGCTGCTTGCACTGGGGACTTCTGTGCCTGTGTTTTACATGCTCTGGCAAGCAGCAGGGACTGCCCAGAAAATATTTTAGGAATAAATGCCTCTAAGTAGCAGTGCATTACAGAAATCATTATGCTACAGGGGTTTTGTCAGCCTGGCTTCTCTGTGTCTGAAGACTTCAGCAAGACCACTTACTCCCTTGGGAGTTTGATGTGCGTGTACAGGAAAGCAGAGAACATTTCATCCAGCTGCTCAAAAATTTTAATGAAAAATATGAGAGTAGGAAGAGAGAGGAAAATAAGTTGTAGCAGATAACACTGTATTAAGAGATCAAATTATTAAAGAAGGAACAGTATTGCACTATAATTTTCTCCCATTTATAATATTACTAGCCCTGGCAGGAATTAGTACTAAGAGTTCCTGACTACCAGAAACAAAAGCAGTGCATCAGGATGTACTGAGGAGCAGAGTAACTTTATGTGAAAGGAAGAACCTGTCTTGTCATCTTTTTAGTGGCATGGAAGACAGTGATACATTCCTACCACAAAAACCCTGAGTAAAATGTTACTCATAGCAGAAGTGGTATCGTGATGTCTTCATGCAGCCAAGTCATGCCCGCTGAGTTAGCAGGTTTCATCTATAGCTTATGTTTCCAAGTCTTAGAGGTTTCCTTTGCTTGAGGTATTTTATTTTATTTTATTTCATTTAGATACTGCTGTTTGAAACTCACTACATCCTAGGTATGAATAAGCATTGTACAAAAATATTGAGCCTCTGGAGGGGCTCCTGTGCGTCCTGCTTTTGTTACTGCTGGTGTGGCAAGGCTGAATAGAAGCAACGTGAGCAGGCAGTACATGACAGAAATGCTGTGCCTTATGCAGACTGAGCCTTTGGGTGCGAGAGGGAGCATTCAAGGGAAGAAGCTTCAGCATATTTTTTTACCAGGGGTAGCCCTACTTTGAACCTTTTTTCCTTTGACTATGACTATGACATGAGTAAGCTGCTACTCCTGTCAGCAGAAGTAGTGGAAAATCCTTGCAGTCTGCAGTCATTGCACTGCAGCAGAATCAGATTTCAGGTTTTCCTATGTAAGTCTGATTTGAATTCACTCATCGGGGTTGGATCACATAGGTGAACACAGGTTACGGTTCTTCACGTTATATAGAAACTTCATTGTATGGTACGCAACAAATTCTGCCTCTCTCTGCTCCTTTGAAAGTGCCTATGAAATTCTCATATTCTTTAGCAAATGAGGTTTACACCAACTTTCTTTATACCTCAGCATGACACCATGCCGCTTTAGCATCTGCATATCTAGAAGAGAAAACTGGAAGAGAAAGATTTGATGTAAATGCTTCTGTGCGTGCATGAACATGCTGGTGTTTCTATAAAAATTCTGTCAACCCCTGTAGGAAACTGTTTTCTAAAAATAGTGAAAGAATAAAGGCTGAATCCAAGATTAATTGCTTACTACTTTAAAGCTGTGATATCCTAGAAACTTACTTTGTTGAATACACTTTTAGTGTCTAAGCTAGTTACTATCATTTTGGGTAAGGCTGCAGGCTAAGCTGCCATTTTTTCCAGTTCACTGTTTTGATGATTTCTTTCAGTCTTGACGTACTTTGGCCCTTTGAGTTACATATATATTACTAAAACATAAAGTGTGTAGCATAGCATGGTGCCTGTGTGTTTCTGAAAGTAAAACTCTTAAATACTTAAAAGCATACCATAAACAGCAGCAAACCTAACTATATTTGGAAGAACAAAGCTTTAATTTAATTTAAAAGCTTTAATTATAATTTAATTTAAATGACATTGAACTATTTTGTAACCAGGTAGATAAATTATATTCTAAAATAAAACAAACAAAGAATTTCTCTCATTTAATGAGTTTCCAGTTGTTTGAATCTTTTTTATATGAATAGGGTTTTTACCACCTCTAGATCACTATAAGAAAAGGGAGTAGTTTTTTAGTTGAATGATGTAAAGCTTTGAACTCTTACAGCATTTTTCCTTCTTCTCTTTCACCTTCACTAAGGCAAAACATTGTTTCTTTCAGTTTTATGTCATAAGTTATATTTTCTAGGCTCTTAGTAGGTCTTCTTGCATCTCAGTGGAATGCAGCAGCTGGTCCTTGTCCTGTGCTGACTAAAGATGGATACAGTATTTCAGCTCAGGCCTTAGCCATGTCAGACAATGGGAGAGGATTTACATGTCTCATTTTTATCAGCTGTTCTGAGTACGGTGAACCTTTATCTGAGACTTCAGTTGAAAGGAGGAAACGTGAAAATGCATCAATGTAATGTTTTCACATCTGGTGCTAAACGTAGTTTCTGTGGGTGGAGAAATGTTCAGGGCACAGGCTACATTTAGCTGTTGACTTTGGATCTTTTTTGGTTCGCTGGTGTTTCTTTTTTGCAGTCAATGTTAGATCAAAGATGTGTTCTCTTAACAGCTTCACTGTGGATCTGTCACATAGGTTTGCATTAAGAATAGCTGTAGTTCTGTGTTAAGGCTGTGGGATTTCGTTCATTTTTTTTGGCAGATTCAAACTGCAAAATGGAGACTGGCTTAGGCTGGCTATTTTGTATTTTATTTTGGGGTTTTTTTTGTGAGACCATACTGAACACATAACTGTAGTGCCAGGTATTTAAGATGGTTGATGCTCTTTATACTCATTGTCATCATTTTCAGTGCAGAAGAGACAAGTCGTTCAACCGTAAATGTCAGGTTACACTGTTCAGAGCATTACACCTTGAGAAAAATTGTTGCCCAGGGTGAGCGGGAGCTGTGGCTATCGAACTTAGTGGTCAACATGACATAAGGATTTTGATCCTCTCTGCATTATTCAAGTTTTTCTTCCTTAGTCAAACTAGTGTTTCTTACAGAATCACGTAACCTCACAAAAACTGAAAACCAGCAAATGTGTGAACTTGTTCCCTGCTTGTAACAAATGCGTAGAAGATTTCCTATCTTTGAAATCAATAGAATTTTAAGTTTTTATTTAAGGAAAAGTTTTTTGTCTTTTTTTTTTCTTTTAACTATCATGTGAATTACCAAGAGAATACATTGCCATGGTCCCAGGCTATTTGTGTTGTTTCTTATCCCTGACATTTTAATTCACTACTGAATTTATACTTTGCATGTTTAAGTACTGGTAAGACATGAAAGTTGTAGGGTTAAAACTGTAGACAGTGCTTTAAAGCTCCTATGATAATTGTTCTTAGGTATGTATTCCTTTACTGTGGCTCTCGAGACAACTATTTAATAGACAACATTTGAATAATACAAATGTGCGGTTGGTAAAAATGGATTAGGGTTTCAGGGTGGTACCAATGGGTGATATTTAATATTGAATGACATGTATTAAGACAAATGCTTTTATATATAATTTATTTGGCATTGTAAATGCATTTATCTTGTGAGATACAGACTCCCTGTTGCCGCATGAAGTATTCTGGAAAGGTTTGGAGTAAATAAATAATAAAACCACTTTGATATACAATCTAACAATATTAAATATTAAGACTTTCACATGATTGATTTTAATACTTAATTAACTTATTTAAAGTCCAATGTAACTCTGTTTTTGTATTAGAGATCAGACAGGCAGAAGTTAAAATGCAGGAAATGTTATTAAATGGGACAAAATTAATTGCATTTCATGACCATCAGACTTGCTGGCTGTTAACCTGTCCATCAGTGGCATGATCTTGTTTGTTTTGTTCTGGATCCCAGCTGATGTTAATGTTAATCTGCTCTACCATGTCAGACCATTTTTTATGTTTGCGTCATTCTATTTTAATGATACATAATCTGATACATTTTATAAAAGAAAACAGACTTGCTTTATGCTATCCAAAGTTTGTCAAATTGTGCACTTTTCTTCTGACTTAGTAAGTGTTCTTCCTTAGGCATGTTTCTTCAGTGGGTGGTGGCAACCTGTGGAAGTGGCTGAGTAGGAATCTTAGCTGGTTTTGAGCTGCTCTGTGTGTGTAGGAGGGTTGTTTGGGTTTGGTGGCGGTTTTTGGTGGTTTTTCTCTTGGAGGCACTGGAACTAGTATCTTCTGTATTTAAATGGAGATGGTTGTAGTAAAGGGCTCAAGTGATGGAGAGCAGAAGATCACAGTGCTGTGAGATAGATGGTCCCTGTGGCCTAAGTAAAAATCACTCCTAGAGCAAAGAAGAAAGCAGTAAATATTATAGGTGAGAAAAGATTTTTCAAAAATGCCTATCAGTGAGTGTCCTGGCAAAATATCCAGCTTGAAACAGATCAAATGGTCCTCATTTCCTCATATGCCAAAGTTCATGTTCAGGACTGTCTTCTACTTGGCCCTCTAGTTAGCATGCTTTTTTTGTTTTTTGTTTTTTTTTTATTCCTGGTTCAGGAGGAATAATTTAATTTGGCCAGTGTAAGAAAACCCATGATCTGGGACTGCTTCTAGATTATTTGGAAGACATCTGTGCTTCATTGCTTTAAAGAAACACAATGCATGTTTATTCTCCTAATATTTAATTTCTTACCTACTTTAAAATGTTTTCACATTCTGGAAAATCCTCACTTCTGTGTTCTAACATGCTTGATTACTTCATAAGCCACAAATGAGGGGCAGAGTTGTGAACCCTCATAACATGATGCTGTCAAACTTAACAAAACATGCATAAGACCATTACCACATCAGACACTTGCTTTTAGTCAGGTCATTTTAATCAATTTGACTTCACAGGGCAGCTAATTTATCACTTAGCTAAACAAGTATTTCCTCTACTTGTCATCAATTTAAGTAATTAAAATGGTAAACTTTGCTATATGGCATGAAATAAATGCCCAAAGATAATTTGGAGAAGATGGTTGATACAGTGTACTAGAATGAATGCAAAGTATTATTTAAATACTTTGGTACGCCTCAGTAGTTTTCAGAAATGTCATCTTCAGGTAGCTTTGCTGGTACTGATGGAAACTGATTTTTATTTTTAGCATATCCAAGATTTAACAGCGTTGTTCAGCTTCGTCTTCAGAGTTAGCGAGTTCTCGTTTTCCTTTCTTTAAGCATAAAATGTTTTGCTCTGCTGCTTGATTGTTTAGAGGTAAGAGGATGTCAGAGAGCAAGAGTGAGGCAAGTGCTGCAGCTTGTGCAGTTCTTCAGCCCTCATCCTGAGTGCCTCCCCAAGCCTGCAGTTCCTCTCCTTCGGTTTTACCACTGGGGGAAGGGAAGAGAGGGAAAATGGATGTTGTAAAAGCTTTGCCTAATTCTGTTTCCCCTACTCAGTTACACCTTCAAAATACCCTTGCTGAGACTGATTATATTTTCTCATTTTGCCCAAACAATATGAGTACTCTTCACTTCTTAAACATTAATTTTATATGTTTTGGTGTGTTTTATGCTTTGAGTAAATAATTTTTCAAGGTCCATATAAACAGTGATGGTTAAGGGAAAAATTTTAGGTGGGTTTAGGTTTTTTAAATTGAAGTAATTTAGTCAGTATTTTTGAAGCAATGCTTTTCATCCATAAACTGCTTATTTGAATACTGAACATTTTTATTCAGTATCTGTGGCAAGTGAAGACATTAGAGAATGTCTTATGACATGAAATAAGGTACAGTATTCATGTTCAACTGTGGTATGTTTTGTTTATGAAATGCTGATTTATCAACTTTCTTGAGATTAGAGTAGTCTTACAACTTGCTCTTGTGGTAGTGAATAGTCTCACTGCTAGAAGAATTCAACAAATTTTGTTTTTATTTTGAACTTTCCATCTTCTTAATGGACATTGATTATAATCACCTTATTATATGAACATTTATTATAATGTTATTACAGATGAGTCTTCTGCCTTGTACAGTTCTGTGTATATGTTTTTGCAATGTTTCACCCAGCTCTAGTCCAAAAGTGACGGGTGATTCACTGATGGTACAGCTAATGATAGAAACATATCTCACTTAGACTTTTATCTTTGTCTTGTATTTCTATCTAGCTAGATATGTTTTACACATATTAATGGCAGATGAAGTATGGCTGAATTGAGGCTGTTGACACTGACAGTCTGGAGAAGAAGTGGCTTTTGGTTTTGAGTGTTTTAAATGTAATTTTGTTTAAGCATTCCGAACTCACAGGTTTGTGTACAGGAAAAATGGCGATGCTAATGAAGGCATGATTATATAAGACTCATTTGTGGCTAAAGGTGGTAGAAATCACATAATGTGTTAGAGTAGCTAATAGGGAAGGCAGAATATTTGTAAACTCTTGGGTGAATAAACCTTCTCATGTCTAAAGAAGAAGCAGGCAACTTCCAAGTAAGTGCTAAGTACTCACCAAGAGTAAGTACCCAGTGAGAACAACGAAAGTTCTCTGAGTTAGAATGGGTATGTTAAATCAGACTATCTAATGCAGCAAGCAGTTTGTCTCTGCTGTGTAGAAAGAGGTTGTTAGTTAGGTAGATGTCAGTAAACATCAGTTAAGTTTTTGCTAATGAAAACAGGTTGGTATTCTATCACCTATGGAATATGGAGGAGGCCATGGGAGAGAGCATGATGTGCTGTGAGCGGGTATCTCCATAGAGCCCTTTTAATATCTGGTGGAGTTCTGAGTCCGTAAGCCTGTCTCTCGAGGGATTTTTGGTCTCTTTTGGGAACAGATGTGCTGACAAGCTGCCTTCACTGAAAGGCAGACTGGATTCACCTCCCATGTGTTACTTGGTAAGGAACAAACCTGTGACACTGTTCTTGGTGGCACATGAGGGCTCCCCCTGCTACTTAAGGACAGTAGCCAGACAAAGAGTCTCTATGCCTGCCTTTTTCTTGGGCTCATTAGTGGATTAGTGTTTCTACTAATTTCCCTGACTAGATAAATGTTTCATACATAGCCTTAATTATTTTCTCATGTATATTACAGAATAGTTGAACTCCCAATTGTGGGAAGCATGCCTGGTGTTTGAGTTTTTTAGCCCTTCATCTTTGGAAGTTTAAAAAAAAAGTACAAATAGGTAAAAGTGTCACTTCGAGCTTTCACTGGGATGTTAGGGTTAGCCACTATCAAGTCTTGTAATCCAGTAATTGAATTTCAGAGTTTTATAACATTTTTATTGTTTCACATTGAGAATCGTTTTAAATTGCATCTTATTTAATATGAACAATATGTTATAGGCCATTACAAATCAACCACAAACCTGTAAAGAATTAATCTGTCTCAGAGTATGATCCCAAGTGTAATCATAATTGTTTAATAGTTCTCTTTGCTCTTTATTAGAAGAGCAGAAAAGAACTTAAGTATAAAACTGTGAAGAAAATTGCTTGGACTAAGAAGTGAAGACTAATAGGTAGTGATACTTTTTTTAACTCTAACTGTATTGTACCCATAAACAAACAGAAGTAACTGATCAAATCACTGTGTGGATATCAAAAGTAAATCTATTCAACTGTTTAAAACTGCTTTAACAGTCTGTAAAGTAAATTATGGTTCATGTAGATTGTAAAGGTATGGCATTTGGGGAGTATTTAAAAGTAAAGAAGGTGGATACAGAAGAGGAGGATATAGAAGAGCAAACTCACTAGGGCTAATTTGATACCATGTTATGGATGTAAGACAGAATAAGTCTGAAACATACTGTGTCTTAACTAAGTGGTGGCTGCTAAAACTACAATGGCTGGTAAGGTCATTTTGTGCCTGGTTCTCAGTTTGAAAGACACTCAAGGGTTGTGCTTTGGTCAGATTGTGTAGCAATTTCTGAATGACCATAAATATAAAAAGTTAAACTTAAGCAGCGCAGTTTGAGATAAGCTTGCAATTTTTGTGAAGACAAAATCAACAGATCAGTAGAAAGATATTTACAATTATATAGCAAAAGGAACAAGAGCTGCAACTAAAATTCCAGCAGGAGAAAATTATTTCTGCAAAGTTGGTGAGAGGGTTGTGTTTTCTTTTTTAAAATAAATGATTTTAAAATAATAAATTTATTTCTTTAATATAGCAGGTATTTGTAAACATCTCTCTATATTTTTGTAGCCATAAGACTACAGGCAAATGTTATTTAAGGGGCTAGCAAGTTTGTAAATATTTTTCTTCAAGATAGCATTTGTGCAGTTTTCATTATTATAGTTTTAAAATTACATAGGAAACACGAGAGGTATACACGGGAGGTATATATTCATAGCACATTTTGTTGAGCCCAGTATAGAGTTGTTCAAGGCAATTCTGTGTTTTAGTAGTGTGTTTTGTCATATGATTTTATGATCATAATAATTTGACATAAGAGTTTACCACTGCTCAAGTGATAAGTCCTACCTTCCCTCAGTTCCTGGCTCCTTGTTCCCAAGACCTTCAGATGTTCTCTTCTAGCTAAACAGAAGCGAGAGATAGTGTGATCATTTCAGCACCACAGTAACACAGATGCCAGGGCAAATCAAGGATAAAACCCTCAGAGAATATGGCTGAGAGAGCATCCTTTTGAAAACAGCCTGGGTGCGCTGGTATCAAGGAGTTGCCTAATAGTGGCTCAACTAGGTTTGTTTATTATTTAGGGGTTTTTTGAGTTTTGGGGGTTTTTTTCCACATAACTTGGTAGAAAAATTAAGGTGTAGAGTACGAAAAGGCCTTAAGAATCCCAGTTCCCCTTCATTTATTGACAGTAGACTGAAGGTATAAAGCCTACGTGGTCAATGCCATACCTTCTAGTAATCAAAGGAAAAGCGTAATTGAAGTGATTTCAAATTCGTTAAATGCCAGTCCTGAAAGTGTAGATGCATACCTTTTTCTGTATCTCTTTTTATATTTCTTTCTAAATATAATTTTCTTGCTGTTAGAAAGTTATGATACTTGTAAACAAAGCAGTTAAAGTAAGTGATATTTAAAACTCATCTGGCAGTTGTAGGTAGCTACTTAGTGTGCTTGGGCAAATCAGACCTATTTAGCTGGCTTAGGTTTTTTTGTGTTACAAGTTAATAAATTGCTGTGCAGTGACTAAAATGCAGTCTTGATAAGTGTACTCTTGCACTGTTAATGCACTGGTAAGGTGGTTTCTCCTTCTTATGCGCTGATCATAACATCATCTGCTTTTCACCTTTTTATTGGCATCTTCTTATTTGCTGCAGGCAGTATTAGCTTCCAGCACTCCTCACATGAACTTCTAACATAGTTCTTGTTCAGCTGCTTGATAGTGATGTGAGTGCCATTCAGGAGCCTGTGATGATGAATCTGCATCACTTACTTCCTAAGGTTTCAGTTCTGCAATTACTCCCCTTTTGGCCTTCATTTTTTGAAGACGTCTTTGTTAATGTTCACCAGCTAGT
The DNA here is from genome assembly GCA_013397755.1 of Cnemophilus loriae. NCBI lineage: Eukaryota > Metazoa > Chordata > Aves > Passeriformes > Corvidae > Cnemophilus > Cnemophilus loriae. The sequence goes on along the minus strand of VZTF01006404.1, from coordinate 2,314,370 downwards.
TGATTCTGTTTCTTAAAACACTTCCTTAACATCATCGTTCCAGAAAGCTGTCATGGTTTAGGAATGGTATTCTCCAGTTTAGTTTTCGCACTGAAACCATTGCATGCCATGCACAGCTTGCTTGCTGACTCCCTCTTCCCTCCCTCTTCCCTGCAGTGGGATGGAGAGGCGAACTGGAGGCACAAAGGTAAAGATCACAGGTTGAGATAAGAACAACTTACTGGAAACAGCAATGAGATAAGAAAAATGGACAGTAACAGCAACAATACTAATGTACAGAGTGTACAAGAAAAGAAACTTGGTCACTGCAGAAGCCCCAACAACAGATGATACCCGACTGCTCCCTCCGGCTCAGAGCCATCATTACCCAACCGCTCCCTCTGCCGCACTTACTTGACCAGAAAAAAACCCTTCTTCTCAGATGAGACACCCTTCTCCCTGCCCTGGCAGTGACTTGGCGTGGTATAGAGTAACCTCTGGGCCCTGGCCATGCCACCTCCACCACTGCAAAATGCTGTTCTGGCCAGAACCAAGACGAAAGCTAATATAAATCTTGATAAAACCAAATTCACCTATCATGCCAGTCAGTATTAACCCATTCACTTTTCGTATGTTTGTCTCTGTTATCTTATACTTGACCTATGATTTCTGAAAAAGAAGCGGTTAAAAGAAAGATTTTCTGGGATGAGAGGTCTTGGGCCCAGAAGAGTGATGATGATGATGATCTTTCCTCAGTTTTGCTCTATAATCTTCATCATGCCCAAGAACTAGCATCAGTTGCCTTTGGAATCAGACTAAAAGAGGAGTAGGGAAAACTAGAAAAAGGAAGGAAAGAGGCCTTGCCCTGTTTTACAGTCTGTCAAAAGCACGCTTGGACTTTTACTTGCAGTGTGATATTTGTAGGTACTATAACAATTCTTTTGAACTCCAAATAATACAACATTTACAACGTTCAAGTAGAAACACTATTGTTCTGCTATTAGACAACTAATGATGATGATAATGCCTGGAAAACAAGGGGAGGTTTTAAGTACTTTAGTTCTTGACTTGTGTGATTGAAAAATAGCTAAAGGAATACTGATGTGTTTGTTTCTCTACCTTTTTCCTCCAGAAAAATACTCATCAGTTGGAGTTTACTACTGCCAATATGTATCATTCTGTGTCTGAAACCAGTCACCCTTTGCAAACAGAGGAACAAGAGATAGGCATTGATCCCTTGCAGAGTTTTTTGAACAAGCCAGGGGAAGGTGAGTTTTGTATTTCTGTACTTTTTTTAGAGTTTGTACCTTATATAAGTGTGTCATGATAACTGTAACTGTCATAATTTGTTTAATTTGCTCAATGAAGTTGAACAGGGCAACTTAAAGAACATTTCACAGAGTATGTGTAGAACATTGACACTAATGAAAACCACGAAAAGTCAACTTTCAATTACAGACAGAAGCATTAGCCAAATGTGTAATGTGCTGTCATCCTTTTTTAATCATAAACCAAACACTGACTTCAGCATAAGAATGTTGAAATGGAACATGGCTTTATGTTACTTTCTCAAGCATGGACTCTTTCACTGCTTTGGGTTTAGGGATCTTTTTTGTTTGTTTGTTTTCCTTTTTTTTTTTTTCCTTTTTTTTTTTATTCTGAGTAAAGTTCAGTATGTTATTTTTCATGAAATTATGCGAATAAAAAGTCAGATTTTTGTTTGACTCAACACCTATGTTCTTATTTGAAAAAATATCTCGAAGTTGAGATAGAATGAGTAGGCTCTACGTAACCTTAAGTAAATTAGTTCAGTGCAGTATTTGGAAGACCCTAATGAACAATGAGAACAAACTGCTTGGATAATGCAATGTGTGTCTGCGTTGCTCATCTTTTCTACTTATTTGATAGTACTGACAGTGTAGTTGGTTCGAAGAAAGTGATAAGCTTAATGAGAAAACTCGTCCTTGTCATGAAAACATTCCTCAAGTACTCAGTTATACACAGTGGCACCTTAACTACCTGTAATTTTCCAGTCATTGAACACATGTACCAGGAGGGCAAAATAAAAAATTTATTTTAAATTACAGAGTTGAAACAACTTTGTCACATTTTCTAAGTCCCTCACCCAGATCAGCTACTTATGTCTATAAATCTTCTGTTTACTAGTGCTTATTAAAAAGCTATGTCAATTTTGCGCAGTCAGGTTTATTACTTCAGTTTAGAAGAAGCTGATGTTTTGCTTCAGAATGTATTGGTAAAACTTCATTGTCCCTTGAGTTAATTTTTTCACTATTTCTTCATTGGTTTATAAAGCTTTTTTAATGTTTGAAAATGACATTGTACATCATGGGGAAAGTATTTTAAAACCTGACGATTAAATGGAATAGCTTTTCTAGGTCAGTGTTTCTTTTCTATTATATTTGACATCTTAACGATATGAAGCCATTTTAGCCTGATAAACTAAATGCATTTTTGTACATATTTTTAGAAACTTGAAAATAATCTTTTTCGATAACCTAAAATAATAACCATTTTCAAGAGGAAAAACAGCTTGCTTCGAGTCTACCCCAGTCAAGAAAAAGATAAACATTTTCTTCTGATTTCTATTTTCTTTTTAAAAAAATTGGTAATACTCTCAACTCTGTTTCAAGGAAAAACAAAATTTTCACCCTGTTAAAAAAACCACTGTAAGTTAATTTTACCCTTTATTGTGCCCAGAAGCGATTAGTTACCTTGACTGAAAAGGTTTCTCATTTTTATCCCAACCTTAACATTTCTATGACATACAAAGTTATTAGGATTGAATTGATGTTTAAAAGTGCCATTAATTCATTTACCCCAAATGTTCATTAACAATGTAAATGTATGCTGATGTTCTATGAGACAAGGAAGTGACTAATGACTCTTCGCACTAACAACACTTAAAATGAATAGAAACTTTAGATAGCTAATCTTGAAGTAATCAAGACCCTCATTCAGCTTGGCATCTCTGTATGCTCTAAAACAGCTGTCAACTGTTAAAAATATATACACAACACACACATACGCACATGCGAGGATAAAGATATGTAAATACATGGTTCCCCAAGTCATAAAGGTTACCAACTATGGTACATTTTTTATGTTCTATCTATGTAAATATTTTATATAAAGCATCCATTTCATCTTCATAGGCTTTTTTGCTGTGAAACACATAGTGCATTTTAATTTCAAACTTTATATATCCAGAATAGGTCTTTGAAGTTTTAATGTTTCATTTTAAATAAAGCCTATGCTTGGTTGGTTTTAGCTCTTTAGGCATCAAAAGTATGCAGTCATTCCTGTCCGAGCAGTCTGTCCATCATTGTCTTCACAAAAGTATTTCAAGACAAGGTTTTTCAATGCAGCCTCAAGTTTCAGGGGTGATACAGAATTAATTTGGTGAAAAACTGTATCTTAATTTTTTTGTATCATGAATCACAGAAATACGGTGGAGAAGTGGTCCATTGGAGACATTCTCTGTGATATTGTAGAATATCAGGACATCTGAATTGCATTTTTGAAGCCTTGCTGAATGCTTACCTTGGAGGCAAAGTGATAAAAGCCTTCACTGAGATGAGATGATTGAAAAAAAACCACAGTTCTGATAAGGGTGCTGAAAATAAATATTTAATTACTGAGCTAGTCAGATTTGTTAATCTACATGAAGTATTGTATTTTTAGTATGTGCAATTGATACCAAAACTTGATGGAGAACCAGGAGATGTCATGTCCAGCTGGAGCTATGAAATTCTCTCACAGTTTTCCTAAAATTAAAGAAATCTCAAAAATACACGGATTGCTCTTAAGTATAGCTGTTTGGAAAACTGCATGCATCAACTACTTTTTGTGCATTTGCTGTCATCTGGAAAGCGTATATTGGATGGGATTCCAAAAATATGTTGATTGAGTCTACTAGTACTCAGTGCCTTTATTAAAATTTCAGTGAAGGAACAGAGAGAAAATATGGTTTATTTGGGACAGGGCTGTTGACACAATGGAGAGTAGACAGAAAATTCAAAGTATTCTTAAGATTTTGGAGAAGTGGCCTGAGAAGAATAAGACATGGTTCACTAGGAACAGCTGCAGGGATTAATGTTGCAGATGCTAGGCATGAGACAGTTACCTAGCTGAACAAATGAAAGTAGATCATTACAGATGAGGTAAGTGTCATTTGGAGAAAGGTCTGGGCGTTGGTAGCTCTCCAAATTTTATATAACTGATAAACTTTGAATCTTGAGTTATGATGAGCCATGAGAATGTGCTTGTTTGCAAGTTAAAAAAATTCAGAATAAGCCTGTGATTGTACAGATCTTTTTTCTATCCCTTTAAAACATTTCAAAAAATCCATTAAGATAGTATTTTTGTCCTTTTCTCTTGATTAATTTGGCCTATGTTATTTTCCTTATGTCTGATTTTTCTTTCAAGATACAAAAAATGTACGTGGCATATATGCACTCATGTATGCTTTTTTAAATAGCATTTTTGAATAGTTGATAAGAAATTTATGGCAGGGATTCTCACTTTTGCAATCTGATACTTCAAATGGAAGATTCTAGTTCTTTTAAGAAATTTTAATTTTTGATTGTTTCTTGTGGATCTGGTTTTATTTTAATTTACATGCATCTCTGTATGTGTGCGTTATTATATTCTCTTTTGACTATAGTAGGTTGATGACATCTTGCTGCATTTTCTCTTCTAAGAATCATCGTGCTATTACTCACTTGATTTTAGCAATATTTTTGAGTGATCCCCTCTGAAACAGGGATCTTTCTCAGAGAAATTGATGAATGTTAGCTCTGTCTCCAGCAGAGACTTTGTAAGACCTGAATGAAATTTCAGAAACGTTATTGTTGTACCTTCTCCCTGGGTATTGTGTCTGACAAACTGTTTTTCTGAATTCCAAATGCTTGAGGTTTCTGTTACATTGAAATGGGATAACTAGGTTAACTGCTTCTGCCATAAATTTTTACTCCAAGTTACAGAGTCCACCACATTCCGACATAAGTTTTGAAGAGCATAGTAGGTAGTATTCCCATTTCATTGATATAATGAGAAAGTTGATCCTCTGAGGACAGACTGGAACAATGCATTTAATACTCTTCAATTTAATTTGCTCAATATCACAATTAATACAATTAAGGTCACTTGAAATGAAACTATTAACAAATTGGGTAATTTACTTTAACAATGTCAGTGTGTTCTCACAATTACATTTGCTTTAATTAGTGTACAAGCTTTTATTTAATAGCATACTTCACACAGAAAAATGTAATGTGTTCTTTGTTCTTAATAGAAGAAAAGGGGAAACCTTTAATGGGTCAGAGTGTTTTGGATTTGGAGTTTGGCAGGATATATTTCATGTGTAAAGGCTGTAGTTGGTGATGAGGACAGAGAAGGCTGATGTTGGTGGAAGGACAAAGATAACTACTGGAGTGTGTGACTGAAATTAATCCAGTTGAGACAGATGAGTTCCCCACCTCATACTTACCATTGCATCCCTCCTGATTCTCAAGCCTGCCGTGAAAAAATAAGAGAGATGGTAAGGGAACATTCATATTTCCATTTTGACCATATACTGTGTGTGTTTCCATTGCTTGTCTTTGGACAATTATGCTATTCTGGTGTTAACCTCATAGCCCTGATCACTAGAAAGTATTTCCATGGAGAACTGTACCTTAGGTGAAATTTGAGATACCTGATTTATATTATTGTCATACAGACAACAAGTAGAAAACAGAGGAGAATGAAGTAATAAAGTAAATGCCATCTTTTCCGAACAAAGCATGTGTTATCAAATAATTTCCCCAAACCTTAAGTGTAATTCACATGGACTCTTTTGGCCTTTGACATTCCTTACAGGGTTAAGTGAATTTTTGCTGTCAGAAAATTGTTTTATCTGCTAACTGGTCCTTAGCTGCTCAGTGTTACAAGTTGGGGTTTTTTTCCCCTTACAACCCCCTTCACTCAGATATATAGTGCTAATGTGGATTACCCTGTATGGCGTTTAGTTACCTCCATTTTCAGAGATAATTTCATTTAAAGGATAAAACCACAGAGGTCTACACCACTCTGTGTGAGAAGTGCTTTCCTAGGTAAAAGCAACTGAGAATGCAAATACAGTGAGTTGTTGAAGACTTACTATTTTCTAATCAAATATTTTTGATAGCGTATTATATGACGTCATGTGTGTCATATAATGTGTGTTCTTTCATCTTCTCTTCAGGAAGAGACGTGTACATGAAGTGTAGCATTGTGTTTTTAAGAGTCCTTTTAAATATGCATGCTACCGTGTGTTTTCATTAAAAAGACAAGATTGGAACAGAGAACCTCTTTGCATTATACTGGAACGGAAGAGCTGAGGGTTGTGATTGTTTCTTAATGTCTTCGGGGTTCCATGCTGTGGTTTACACCAGGCCCTGAAAAAGCCCTGTGTCCTTCATTGGCGAGTTTTACCCTTCAGCCAGAAATCTTCAGTGTGCCCCACCAGCACAATTCTTGCTAGTGGTCCTGTTCAAAAGCTTTGTGCTTCTCCTGCAGGGCTTGGCTTCATTATTGAAGGCACAGGTATGCTGGAGGAGAAGGGGCTGTCCTCAGTCTGTTTCACTTCATATTGGATGAATAAAAGCAAGAATGGTTTTTACATCTTCAAACGCCATATGCTAACATAACAAGCACTTTAATATTCATTTATTAATAATAACTGCTGTTTAGCTTGCTTTTAATTGAGCTGCAACAGGATTGTAGTGACAAAGGCTATTGGAGCAACACAGTATATCTTGAGCTAACTCAGGCTGTCACTAGCTGCTTCCCTGCAACTCTTCATTTTCCTCTTTTCTGTATTAGACATTTTTATTAAGAGATGAGTTAACAGAAAAGCTATGCATGTTTAAAAATGCATATATTTAATATAGTTGGTTGAAAATAGCTATCACACAGTACAATTTTTACTTGAAAGACTGTATTTGTACAGGTGTTGACATGCTCTTAGAAATTTGCTGCTTGTGGGCCCTTTGGTTTCAGTGCTTTACTGCAAATTTGTATTTAGGAACTGCAGGACTATTTTTAATTACTTCAGCTGTGGGAGCAAATGTGGATAGCTGCCATGGGCTTGTGAAATACCAGCTTCCAGAGATGGATTTTCCTCTCTAGAACTGGTAGATCAAGGGTTTTTTGGTGGCTTTGCATGAGTTGCACATTGCATTAATTCCAGTTTGGAGGTTATTCTGTGACATGGGTAACTGGCACAAATATCATGTAGGGAAATGGCCTTCAGTGGTTGATATGGCATATACTAGGGAAGACCTTTTGGATAGCGATGTCTGTTCACGAAATGGTTTGGGTTGGAAGAGAAATTAAAGATCATCTAGTTCCAACCCCCCCCACCATGGGCTGGAAACCTCCCACTAAATCAGGTTGCTTAGGACCCCCTCCAGCCTGAACCTGAACACTTCCAGGAATGGGGCATCCACAACTTCTCTGGGCACCCACAACTTCTCTTGATCTAAGTGAAATTAAAAATGTTTGTTTTGGAAGTTCTAAATCATTAGATGAAAACAAGACCATTCTCACATAATGACACTGGCTCACTACCTCAGTTCAGTCATCTAAGCTGGGAGTTTCCAGGTCTTTCCAGATACAGCTCTGCCTAAATACGGGCATAATCACCTGTCAGCCTCATGTCATTCTTCTAACAACTCCTTGTGACCCTACTTTGGGAGAGGCTGATTAGAGCATTTCTTTTTCTTTTCCTAGCTTTTCCCAAATCCAAGTTAAAGATCAACTAGTTGGCTCTCATCTCACTTTCCAGTATACATGTAGCATAATAGTACTTGTAGTATAAAAGGAAAGAATGTGAGTTAAATTAAAAAGAAATTTTAATTTTTTTTAATAAATATTACATGCTAAGAGAACCTTAAAATACCAAGAAGAAATTTCCATTTTAACTATAGTAACCTACTGAACAGCAAAATAAAACAGAATAATCTTTTTTAATACAGCCTCTGTAAATGTAATTAGAAGTGGTTTAAAACTCGTTCATTAAAAAAAGTTATACATAAGCTAACAATGGGAATAGAAACATTCTTTTGAATATTTTACTCAGACTTTACACAAAAATATAATATGAAGGTTACTAGCCATAAACACCTCACATATTAAGTGTTTCCAGGCAATGATCAAATTATGTTAAATGGCTATATCTGCTACATATGGAAAAGGCAGATTCTCTTAGTTTAAAAAAATTGAACTGTACATGTTGGATTGTACTTGTGTATGTATAATAAAAGACTAGTAAATCAGAATTCTAGCTGAGGCCAGCATGATTGGTACAGGATAATAATTAAATGTCTGGGTTCACTTCTGTCCTGACATACAGAAGATTGTAATTTACAAAGCAGTGTATGAATTGTGAGCAGCTAGCTGATGTTACAGACCTCTGTATCTGAGATTAAATGTATGTTAAAACATTTTTAAAGAGCTTAACTGTCACAAATTTGATTGAATTAGAAATTGATTGTTCTATATAACAGAAATATGTCACTACAGATGGAATCTTTCCTGTCTTTCATGTATGTGGACATTTATAAAGACCTGGAATTCCTTATTTTAAAAAGAGAAGGTTTCAACCTACTTTCACTAAAGTGATACTGCAAAGCTTCAATTTTAGGCTTTTGATTGACTAATAAGACATTCTTTAGCCTCCATGGTACCCAGGGTACTCCCTGTCCTCTTCCTCTTCGGACATGCCAAACTAAGACACGTGGAAGGGGAGAGAAATAAAGAACTGTCGTATTTAAGTGGTAAGAAATTATCTGGTAAGATGTGTATTATTTATTGACAATCTGGCCTTTTAACAAAGAAAAATAGGCCCATGCTTAGGTTGCCACTGCAACAGCCGAAACAGCTGATACTTTAATGAACAACATACTGAGGGCCATCCAGGACATAAGGCAAATTAAGCAGGTTACAAACTGCATATCTTCTGTTTAGGTATAGGAGATCTCCCCAGCTCTGACAATTAGCTCCGCTGATCAGGCAAGCAGACAGACAGAAACAGAAGGAGGCCATTTGTATCAATTTGAGGAACAGAACTAGTAATGAAGTAAAATATCTGTACCAGGTAGTTTCACCTCCGCTTTGGAACAGATATTTCTAACTGCTGGTTTCAGCTTCGCAATAGCAAATAAATAAATAAATACGTGCTGCTTAACAAAAGCTTATTTTCTGTTGTTTACAAATTGAGAGCAAAGGAATAATAATACTTCTAACCTAAAGGGTTTTTTAAAAAGGATAAAACATTTTCTGGACATACAAGCAAATACAAATCTTGGTAACCTGACAGCTTTGTTTAAACATTGAATTTGAGTTTCCTTTCATGAAAATCTTTTCAAAGTACAGCAATTCAGCTGTGAAAACCTGAATACATTAATGATGACAAAGAACCTCTGGAATGAGCCAACATTTGTTTTTGTTCTTTTGCAACGTTTCCTGATGAATTGCACATACGAAAGTGTTGGAGGTTATTTTAATTTTCTTTTCTTACTTTGATAATAAATGTCTCCACTGTTTACCTTTTTGGTTAAGGTACCTTATTATTACTAATCAGCTTTAATTATTTATAACAAAATGACTGTGAAAGATGTTTCTTTGATGTCGAAAAAGTCAGGGACCTGATCCTGACCCTATTAAAATTAATGGCTAGGTTCCAATTGACTGCAAAGGTAACAAGCCTGAGTGCCCTTATTGTCTAAGGGAAGCAGTCATTTAGCCCAGGGTACTGGATTGTGGCTAGTTGGGGTTCCTGTTTTGGGAGTGTTCAGATTTCAAGCATTTGGTGTCAAGATTTGGCCATGCAAAGGCAGAACACATGTAACTGACTCTTAAAGTCAGTCCCAATCTTCATTTTGCTCGTAAGATACACAATAATTTAAAAAAGGCTAAATATACAGGATAATAAGAGAACACCTTTCTCTCTAAACATGAGCACTAAAATGGGGGGAGAGTGAGAAATGTGGATAGCCTTTCTGCTTTTGTCAACCTTTATTCACAGTCAACAAAATAGCAAACTAGCTCAGATCTAAGCAATACTGGATAAAGACCATCACGTTTCACAGGCATGTGTGCCAGCTTATGTTTAAATCTTATTTTGTTTAAGTGAACTATCAGTGGGTTTTGTTTCTGACTATTTTAAGCTTCAGATTTATATGGATGTACATAGACACACTCTGTGACAAGACTGAACACTTCTGTCAGATCTAGAATATCTTTTAGGTATTCGTAAGTATCTTTGTACTGTTTCTTCATCATGTTACATGTTTAGTTCGTTACAACAGTAATCATGTGGCTATAACATTTCAGCCACAGCACAAATGACATAAAAGGATATAGCAAATTAGACTTATTTTCACCATTTGTGACAACCACACAACCTTGTGATGCAGTTTGTGCTCCTTGGCTTGATCTGCTTGAAAAGGGAGGCGGGACTTGGGATGTTTGTTTTGCATCTGTCTGCTTACCTCACCCTTTTAGAGGGTGTCATATACAAAAGAAGCAATGAAATTAATTCTCGTAACTGCCATAGGAAGAATAGCCAGATTATCTGTTCTCATGCAAAAAGAAATTTGAAGCTGGTGAAATGATACAGCTCATTCATACAAGAGGTCTTTAGCAGGGCCAGGAACTTGACCCACATCATTCAAGGTGCAGGACACTGCATCAGTGTGATGCCATCCTTCAGCTCTTGCTTTCTTTCAGGCAGTTTTTGTGAGGCAGGTAGCTAATTAACTAAGAAAGCATAACTTTGGTACAGAACACACACACACACAACTTTTTCATGTCTTATATACAAACTTAAATAAGCATATGTCATCTGAAAAATTTGAACTAAAAGTATTTTTGGTAATGGAAGCAAAAAGTATTTCAAAATATGTAGATCATTGTCACCTTTTCAGTATTTTGAGTAATTAAATAAAATGAAAATGTTTTGAATACATTAAACTATTACTGAACCTTTGATAAATGGTGTCTCAGTACAGATATACATGGATGTTACTAGTAAAACATGATTTGGCTACAAATCTAAGGAATATTACTCCACCTTAATGAACTAATTGTCAAAGTTGATTTATTTATGCTTATTTATTTCACAGTTTAGTATCTTAGCATTGCCAGGTCCTGTCTTAAGAAGAGGGAAAATACTTCTCATGAGACTTTTGCAGAGTAAGCACAACAGTGCTGTGGTTTACTTGACATGGTGATGTTCGGTCAGAGGTTGGGCTTGATGATCTTGGAGGTCTTTTACACCTTTAGTGATAAATTCTAAATACCTTATTTCTGTACAAACAGCTGTCAGTTAAATCTTTTGCTTGTATACTAAAGTGATAAACAATAATATACGAACTCTGGGATAGGAAGACTACGCTCAAATTTTTGAATGAATCCCATCAAGTTTAGTGCAACTGGGACCATATAACCAAAATATTAGCAAGTAGCTATATGATAAATTTCTCCACTAAAATTTTGATATCCCATTACAAATTATTATTCTTGATCTTCCAAGAAGTTAAAAGGCACAAACTTCATCCAGATAAAGCTTTCATGGTGGTGATAATTCTTTTCTTCTGAGAAATTGGATTTGTAATGAAATCAATGATTTAACCTTAGGAAAAATGAACTGTATAGTTTTTCAGTACTAAGTGCAATTGAAGGGATAGATCATGTAATACATGTGAAAATATGTTTCAATGATGTGATAATGTCTTGAGTTTCATTATAAAGGGGTACTTTTTTTAATGTTAGTTGTAATTTTGAAAGATACCATTGTTGGTTTTGTTTCTTACAATTTGAAGTGTTTAAAGGGTGGAGCACTGAAACGTAAATCTGTCCATTATTGAGCATTTCTACTTTGCACACAGATGAATTCTCATCAAATTTGATTTGCTGACTTGTGGCCAGAACAGATGTTACCTTAATGGAGGAGAGAAGCATATGGAGCCACAGGGCCACCTCCAAACTTCTGTGACCCAATATTGGTTCATTGTTTATTGAAGTATGAAAGAAAATACTTCTTTGCAAAAGTGTACAAAGCTCCATTCTGAATTATTACAGCTAGGTCACCACAACATTATTGGCTTACTAAGATGAAGATTTTATTGCCAGAAAAAGTGTAGCATCAATTGTTGCTATTCTAAAAAAAGAAAAAAAATTAAAATAAGGTACCCCAGGCAGATGAGCTTGTGTCTTTTACTTATTTGAATTTGAAAGAAAGAAGGGCTGTAAATTAGAGCTTACACTGTGGAAAACTCTAGCTCTGTTTTGGGATTCTTGTGACAATAACTAGTGAAAAATTCTGTTTGAAAAGTTATGGAATTGACATTTTTCTGCTGAATTAAATTTAATGTATTTTATAAATTTGTATTTATGGTGAACATGTAACAGTTTTAGTTGTGGCATTTGCATGAACTAAAGTTATACCCTTGTAACTGTGCCGTTAGAATGACTACTTGTTCAAGTGAAGATTTTTAGGTTTTTTAGAGAAAGTGGTTTGTAATTTATGCCTGTCAGAAGCAAACTTCTGATTTGGAAAAATACCATGTAAACACAGGATTAAATACTCCTTTTCACTTTTAAAAAAGAGCATCTAAAGCCTATATTAAATGGTCCTTCACGCTTTCTCATATATTTAATTTTTATAGGAAAAATATATTTTATTTTTGAAAAGCAACTATATATAAAAGAAAACCACTGATTTAATTCTGGACATGAGAAATATTCTGAGGATTTTTTGTCTTGGAATTAATGTTATATTTATGATACTTCAAGTCCTCTAGATATTACAAATTTAGGAATAGACTTGCAGGTTTTCTGTGATTTCAAAGACACTTACTCATATCTGTCATATTCAGTTTGAGATTCCTATGGAAAAATGAGCCTGCATTTTGAATTTGCATTACTTAGCTAAAGATAGTTTTATTTTTCTGCGTATTACTCTGTTCCTTGCTAAAGCTGTAGCTCAGAGCAGCAACTTGGAAACTTTTGAACATACTTAACTGATAATAATTGCATTAAAATAATACTGAATATTAAGATAGGAAGTGGGGGCATCACGTAGTGAATTATGTGCACAGTAGTAATTTTCTAGTAGCCTAGTCTAAGGAGCAACTTACACTGGATCCTACAGCGCGGATGCTTACTATAATAGTACCAAGTCTTTGCTGCAAGAGAATAAAAATGAACAGTTACTTTGTGATTCCTTCATGCTATAATCAAGTTAGGAAAAAAAAGGCACGATTATTGAGAAATGTTATTAATTAGAGTTTCATAAGGTAATTTAAACCTTTGAAGATCACTTGAAGTGTCAGAAGATCAGCATGGGTCTCTTTGAAAGGAGCAGAATAGTAGGAGTACCATGTTCAGCTGCCTGCTATCACCATTTCTGGCTTGCCACCTAGAAATAACCATTAATGGCACAATCCAGGCTACTGCAATGAAGTTTGTACACATCGTAATTACTCCCTCTTTAGGTCTTTACTTTGACCATCAAGTGATTTTCTGTTTATAAACTGACACCACTTTGCATTAAAGATGATGAGTCAGTCTGGGGACTTTTAACTTACTTTAGTAGTTATCGGTTGCTCTGAAGTCTCTATCTGGTTTCAGTTTCGATGAAGTTAAGGCGAAGAACAATTTGAGGGCTTTGAATTGAGTCTGGTTGTTTTTCTTTTGCAAACCATATGCCAGTGCTCCAAAGGCCTATCTTGTGGCTGGTTAAAACAAAATAAGAACATCTATAAAAGGTCCCGCTCTGAGAAATGCATACTAATTTCAAGCAAAAATTATTTTCATTTGGTGTTTACGAATTACACTTTTAAAACTTTGCCTAGAGGTAGGGAGGAGTGTTTCAAAAATCAGATGTTAAAGTAAAATGGCTATTAAAACATGTGATCTTCCATTTTACTGTATTTCTTCTTCTGAATAAGTAATGCTCTAATAAAAATTAAAGAGCAAGTTGCATTTCGAAGATCAGGTCATCGTAATTCATTGACATTAGGCCACATAACTGAATAATGTCTTACTTCAGTGAAATACATCAAATGAGATCAACAATTATGACTCATAAACATGCCTCGCAGGCATAAAACAGCAGGGAATTAGCATGTGAGGCTGATAAATATGCATGTAAATAAGCTCCCAAAGGAATAACATGGGTTTGATTGATAGGTTTAGAATTGGAACATATGTAAACCCCTTTATTCCTCATTCTGGTGTAGCTAAGTAAAGATGCGTTTTACTTGTTAAAAGTTTCAATAACTTTGTAAATCTTAATGCCACATCTGCTTTTGTGTGTGCAGGCACGTGTGAGTGTCACTTGAGAGATTGATTGAATTGTCTACAGGGTAGATGCCCTCACACTAGGACTGTCGTGTTTGCGTATGGATATTGGAGCGGTTGTGTATGTGCGTGCACATGTATACGTGTATTTGGGCACTGCATGGTAGGGGGTGTTGAGCAAAAGATTATTTTGGGGGTTGTTTTGCTCACAGTTTACAGATTCTAAAGTTTGGTTCTCAAATAGAAAACTAAGTTGCGAGTTTTGGTATATGCACCAGTATATTTACTTTTGCAAATATATTTTGCATTGAAGGTAATTACTATTTATATTACAGAAAGTCCCACAAGTGCTACTACATTTAAGAGTCTGGCAGTGATTCTTTATAAACTTCCAATTTTTTTGGCATCTTACAGCTTGAGCTCTTATCTACAACTTCAAAGTACCTATCACAGCAGTATCTCTGTGTTGATCAGCACAAGTGTTTATGCTGTGCAGAGATTTACACCCCTATTGTTAGAAAAGTATAACATACATTGTGTTTTTAAAACATTAATACTTTGCCAAATACAGACCAATTGGTTGCCATTGTCATGTGGCCTGGTGTACATCTGCTTTATTACCATTCCCTGCTATTAGGCAATAAAAACTTTTCCAACTGATGCACACTTACTGATGTTGCATCAAGCTGTAATTATGCTAAAGTGATCTTAGACCAGTGGCAGGCAAGATGCAAAAACATTTTCAATAGTATGGTGTGTGCATTGACTGTAGATTTTGGTTTTGGCTGGTTTATAGCTAAAATAGTAATAGAGAGAAATTGGAGATGGAGCTCATATCAGACATCACAGTTGTTCACATGTGAAAACTCAATTCTGTCATACCTACCTTTCGCTTAGAGATACCTTTCTGTGGACATAAAGCTTCAGCAAAACTATTCCCTTCTGTTTAGATTTATGGGTAGCAGAGAATGTATTTTCCAGTTAAGATCAGTAAATTCAGGAGCTGCCGCTTAGTTCTGAGAGCTGGCTCTTTTTCCTGCTGAAAAATAAATAAACTTGTAGCACTTACAGACATCACATCAAATCTCACGTGGCTTCTCATGAAGCAATTTATAGCTACCTTGTATAATTTGTATAGAAATGTTAAGTTGATCCCTGATCCAACAGCATCAACTGCTTAACCCAGAATGTAACAGCCTGTGACACCAAGAAAAAGCAAACTCTGTATACAGACTAGGGGAGGGGATTTTTCATAACAGAGCTGAATAAGCAGATTTCTATCAGGAACTCTGATGGGCCATGTTTCTATCTGCATAGCACTGTCCTTTTTCACAGAGGATGCCTAGATATCTCTTGACCCAACAGAAATACAAAATAAACCACTTTTATTTTTTTTCTTAACAATGTGCCTTTTTTTTTTTACACTCAGGGCCATAACAGGCCGTCACTCAGTTTCAACTCCCCACAAGAAATGTCCTTGAATGGTTCAAGAGAAGCCAGAAATTTGTTGTTAAGTATTTTTTTTCATTCACCTCTAGAATTTTCCACATTTTCTCCAACATGTGTGAAGCCACTGGGAAATATGGTTAAATGAGTTAAGCAGACATCACCCATCTGTGCATCTCAGGGAAAATAAAAACAGTGCTGTCCCTCCGAGAGCTTTCTTGGTACATAACCAAAATCGGAAGAACAACCACGCTCTAAAGCTAAACCTAGGCAAGGCTGTTGCAGGAGAAAAGGGAGGAGCACTTTGAAGTAACTGCTTCTTCTGGCTTAGCCCAGTCTCACTGGTGTGTGGCCTTTGCAGAATGTAAGGTAGTCCTAACACCTATGCTCCTCCCAAATGCCTGAAGGCTACTGGACAGCCAAGAAAACATGACTGTGCATCCTATTTGCTTCAGACAGTGCTAAAAACCTGGCATTCAGCCTCAGCTCTGAATTTCAGTCCCCTCACAAGCCAAAACAATCACATTGCAGCTTCCCCCTTATTTGTATAAGTGTTTTATAATTTTAGATAGAAGGCATCACAAGAACCTTACTTTTGCTCAAGTCTTGATTTACCCTTTAATATTGTTCACTGCAGCTCTTTCTACTACTCAAGTGATTTGTAATTTGTATCTCTCAAACAGTTCCCACTTGGATTTCTCATGCACTGAAAAGTCAGATGCCTGACATTACCGTGTAAAGTTAAGTGCTTGGGGTTAATGAGTGGCATTAAATTTTATGAGGTCATGTCCAGTAGATGTTAAAAGAAGCTTAAGGGAACTTTATCAGTGATAGAAATTAACAGCTGGCACAAAAGAATGCCTGAGGGAGTTCAGTTCTAAGCAAAAATAAAATTGGTGGTATAAAAACTAAAATACAGAGTGATTGTGATTAATGTAAACATTTTTGTTAGGTAATTGGTTACTTGTTGCAGTAAAAGAAATGAGACCTCACAGTTTGAAAGAATATTATTGTATTTAGAAAGCAATTAATGTTTCTAGTCAAATAAAAAAAAATCTACATCACCTACAATATTTATATTCTTTCAGTAAACATATAACCTTTGGGGCTATATTTATCAAATAGTCAAGCCTCCACTTATTTACATTAGTTTTTTCTTTGGGCAAAATATGTTTTCCCTGGTGGAGTATGTTATTTTGTTTCATTAAACCTTTATTTCTACTCTCATGCATTGCTTATATTACAGACCAAATGAGTAAATTCTGTGTACTTAAGTCATCTAAGGTTTGTGTTTTTGGGTGACTGATGGATGGCATGAAAATTCTGTTTCAAAAAGAAAATGGCTACATTAACTTAGGGATAGATTTGTTTTGCATAATTATGTGGGGAACCATTCAGTAATTACACCAGTATTCACATGCTGTAATTTTCGTCATCTTTATTCACTGTCATTCCAATGGGAGGAAACGGAAGCCTTGTTCAGACGTAGATATTCTTTCTTGCTCTGTCTTACAACCTGCAGTCACAGCACAGAGTGCTTTTTCAAATAATGCCTGTACTTGAGTAAGACAGCTATTGTATGGAATCTCACTCCCACAGTATGCATGAAAATTCAGCACCTCCTTCAGGATCTCTAATACCACACTATGGAAACGCTGAATGACCTGGTGCAGGCCTGTTCCTTTCACATCACTTGAGCTCTGTGCCCTCTGGATGCTGTGCTGGGGGAGCAGTGTGAAGCCTGCTGACAATGCAGAGCTCTAGTGTGGAAGAGCCAAAGTCTCTAGTACAGAGCTTTTTCTGCTCTCCAGCCTGACAGAGAGGTACCATGCTTGTCATAAAGCAAATGACGGCCACGTCCTGAATTGACGTGCAACTGAAATAAAAGGGAAAATACTTCAGAATTTGTAGACCCTCGGGACTGTTCTGTTGCTCTCCAGATAGTTATTTTTTAGTTTTAATATGAATTACATACATGAAATGCCTTCTCACGTTTTCCTTAGGTGGTATTTGATCAAAAAATGGGAAATCAAAAAGCTGAATCTCTCCGATGCTGGGTGACATTTTTGTTGTGCACACAGACTGTTTATTGGACATTTTTTGTCTTAAAGAACTGAGGTAACTGTTGAAAAGAATTTACTACTACTAAATAATTTCTCCTATTATTGTGTAAATTAAATCACCAAACTTTTGGAAAACTTCAATATAATCTTTTATATAATTTGATTTTTCTTCTTAAGTACAAGAAAAATCTAGTAATACTTGTCGCATTTGCATTTTAGAAGTCTCATATGTCGTACGTCTTCAAGTGCTTTGTACTTGCATCCTTAGTTCCATTCTGAACTGCCACTAGGGATTGACACTACTCATCCTCCACACAGGAGGGCAAGGGTAGAGAACAGAAATCTCTCCTGTGATGGATTACATACTTTTTTGCAAAAATGTTTTGTGGGGAGTTTTTTCCTCAATATCTACAACAAAGTGATAGTTGTTTGACAAAGCACCTTGCACTGTAGTAAATAGAAGTGTTTTGTCATTCTTGCTGTCAATTTGATATATTTTTATATTCTGATGTAGCTGTGGACTTTCATCTCTTAGACATCTAGAGTTTACTGCTAATGCATATATACCTTTGCTCTTCAAATTCTTCTAGATCTGTCATTCACAACATGCATCTGCTTTTGCACCAGCAAAGTGCACAGTTGGTACTCTCCAAATTGACTAAAGGTTGATTTACAAGAATTTTGATTAAAATCTAGTGTTTTCATTATTCTTTGGCACATTTTGATTTGGCAGCTTAAAAGCTCCAGCTCAGTACTTCTTTTATACTGTTTGGTGACATGTTTTTTCTTTGGAGAAATTTATAGAAAATGTAGGGTACTGCTCCATTTCATGTTCTCTCAGTTATGTGTCTACTGGATGCACAATGTAGTCCAAGAATTAACAGCCTTAATTAGACAGCCTCAGTGGTAATCCAGGGCTTTCTGGCTTCATCTTGTAAAGCCAAGCCAGGCAGCTGTAAGCTCAGTTGTCCCTTCCTGGTGCATGTTCCTGCTGTACAGTTAATTTGATTAGGATAAGGGCTGTTCCATCAGCAGTAGTAACACCCTTTAAATGTTGAGTATTTGAGTCCATGTGACAGTTTTGGTTGTCTTCAGGTTTGGGGTTTCTTTCTCAGATGCATTGCCAGGTACTAGTACTGCCGTAAGGTGAAGGTAACATAAATTTATTTTTTTTTAAAAGTGTGTTTCTGAATTGTGTTACCTCTAGACTCTGCTGCTATTGGAACAGATCTTCAGTTTTACCCAGATAACTTTAAATGTGTTACTTAGCTACATTATTAAAAACATGTTTACTAAATAGATGTGAGGAGGATCCTATTTCTAACTAATTTAATCGATTATTCTGCAATTTATGTTAATATAAATCCAAAGTAGCCTTTTGGACCTACGGATCTGGCTGCTTCCAGCAGTGCTAAGAGGAGTGGTGGTAGAGAAGGAGGAGGCTGCAGCTGGAGGGAGTTGGCGAAGCTGAGCTGGGGTGACAGGGATGCTGTGGGTGCCCAAGAGCCTCTCCCTGGCCCTCAACATTTTAGAGACTGGCTGCTTCCCACATTCCTTCACACGGGACTTTGTACCCTTCTTGCTGTGTTCTTTTAAAACTGTAGCATTTAAGGAAAGCCCAGGCATTGCCGAGTCTTGCATCTCAGTGACAACTTGCTTACTTGAAGGTTCTCATCTGTTTCCGCTTCCTCGGAGCCAAACCCTGCAGTTCTGCTGCTGCCTCTCAGGGGTAGTGCCAGCCCTTCCACTGGATGCCAAGTAGCTCCTCTGCCCTTCAGTTTTTCGTGTGCCCGAATTTCTGTGTTTCCATTTATTCTTTTATTCATTTATTATTCCAAAATTCTTTTATTCTTTCTGGTTGCCTCCTAGCCATACATGCTGTCTGTTTTCCCATTCCAGACAAGCAAGTAGCTAATTACACACGTCACCACGGTAGCCACATGGGTGCTCTGATGTCAGGCTGTCCCTCTTTGCAGACATGTGCTGAGCGAAGGAGAGTGGCATGATTTTCACGGTGTTACTAAACACATTTGCACTCCTGAAAGAAGGTCCAGGAGAGCACATTTTGCTTTCAGGAGCCTTTCATATCCATCAGCAATGCTGTAAGTCATAACCTGCTGCAGCAGCATCCTTTGATAAGAAACAGCAAGGAAGCAAAGCTCTTCTTAACTCCTGGTCCTGGTTATCATGAGACCACCTCTACAACCTTACTACATGAGGCTGCATATCACTGCCACGTGGCTCCCTGGTCAAGCTGGCTTTTCTCCTGATAAACCTGTTATTCTCAGTTGCAAATCAGCTAGCTCCTTGTTGAAAGGGCAATTCTATTTCAATAAAAGAGCACTTAATCCTTTCTTGTTTGTCTTCTACTATCATTTAATCTTGGAAAAACAACAGAATGCTAGAAAACTCCTGATCAATCTTTTTTGGTTCTTTTTTTTTTTTTCCCTAAGCTCGATGGAATATGCATTACTGCTTTTGAATATGAAAATTAGACTATACATCCATATGATTTATTATCTCAAACAGAAAGATTGCAACAATCTATAAGATAGAAATGTGGTTAAAGATAGGGTGTAATTGAAGTAAGTTAAAGGACGATAGTAGCCTTCAAACATGTAAAGAGATGGTATGTTTTTCTTATTGTCAGTGTAAATGGTCTCTGGAGACCACCTTTTTATAGTGATTGTGCATGTCTAAGATTAAGCAAAGCTGCATGACCAGTGCTATCTCAGGAGGATGCTGAGTCATTAACTCATGTTTATTGCCTTTTGCCATCTTTAGTTTATTGCAATTTATAGCTCAAAGGCCTTTTAGGCTGTTTATAAGTTAAAATTAGCTAAATTCTTCTGGATGCGAGTATAAGTCACTCTGCATTTGTATATCATCAGGGTGTAAATTCCTAGCAATGATGCCAGGCAGCTTCTAAGATTGTTTTCTCTTTCTGTGCAAAGTCTAGTTATGCTGCTTGTCCCTAGTTAAACTGGATTACTCTATCCTCTGTTTTAATTTTGCTAATTTGTGATTTTGAAAATGGTGTGTGCTCTTAAAGAATTTACTGAAGTTAGAGATGATATAATTTATTAGGTATACTAATATATATGTATTAGTTTCCGCTTCAGTCAGACTACACCAAAATGTCTGTATCTTGTTCTGGAGTCTTTTGAGTCACACTTGGTGAGATGACCTAGGAATTTGTTTAGGTTACACATGATAAATGGTCAGCCTGGCTACGTAGCAGATACAGGCTCTAGTGCTGAGCGTACGAACGGAAGTGGACATAATATACTGTGGACCAAAGACAGGTGCACTGGGAGAAATAACTGGAAAACACTTAGAAGAATCACTTACTACCTTACCCTGTGGATTTTTTTGTCCTACCAGTCTTATTGCTGCTGGTAGCAAATTCCATTCAGGCATTACTGGACTAAATGTGTATTGACTTCAGTGGAGTCACATTTGCTTATATAAGCTAGTATTGTGTGGTTCTCACTAAATGGGAAGTCAAACTATTTTTCCATGTACATGCATTTTCTGAAGTGTTTAAATCACTATTTCCATCACAGTTAAACTTCTTTCCTTCCCATCATGCCTAGAGAGATTATATTAAAACACATCTGGATATAAAGTATTTGGGATTTTGGTAACTTGCAATCACCTGGGAATTCTTCGGAAGCGCTCGTATGAATTAGTTCAGTGCCCTTCGAGTAAAATTTCTTACTCTGTGTATTATACTGGTTTTAGTTCGGAGTACAGTGTATAGCTCAGTCTGTTTTCGTAAATGCAGAGGCTTCAACAGGAAAAGAAATATTATAAATAAGTCCCTTGAATGTAGTTATTGTTGAATTTATTTTAAATTGAGCTGCATGGCACTACATTTCTTAAACACTGGTGCTACATTCTAATTTCAGAATCAGTCATCTAGACCCTTGTATATCTTTTTCCATCCACACTTTTTCACATATACATTTTACATGGGGAACGGTGGCATGTTAATTTACCGACTAACCTAATGACAGGGTTGGTGTTTAGATTTGTGAACACTCAGAAGCAGTTTCACTTAAAATGGAAACCCTCTTACTTCCATGTGTCTTGATTTAAACAGAAGTGCATAGACAAAATTGTTTCAAACAGAGATGTTGCCTGGAGAATACACTGAGTTTACTCATATATGCGTATACACGTATGCAATTGTGATTTTACAAGCAAAGATCGTAGAAGGTGCCACTTGATTGTCATAAGTCAGCAATCCAAAAGACACCAGAACTGACTGGGTTTGAGCAACAAGCGGTACAAGATATTATCTCCAGAAGTTTTTGTTCCTAAATGCAAACCAATGTGTCTGCCTATCATATTGTTGAAACAGCTTTCAGCAGGGCTAAAACAGGCTTTGATTTTGCACCTTGGTGCCAGTGTTCCTTACCTACTTCCAAATGTGACCAGCTTTCACTATCACAAGATTGGCATCTCTGTGGGTACTATATTGTGCTTTACAGTTGTCTTCCTTTAATAATTCAATTAAGCTTAAAGAGGAAAAAACACTATTAATGCTTAATATATTCTTTCATGTCAGTACTGAAGATTAAACAAAGTATTTCAGCCTCTCTTAAGACTTTTGTACTTCAAATGGCAAGTTCATTAGTTCATCTCACAATTCATTATCTTCATGTATCAGTAATTATCATAGTGTGTAGGTTTTTATTTCATTCATGGCAAAATATAATATTTTAGGGCAGGGCTGATAAAACTAAAATGCTATCAGAAATCTGTGGTGCATGCATTCAAAGTGTGCTTCTAATGCTAAATGAACTTGAAGTGGGGGATAGAGAGCCAGGTTTGTACGCAAAAGATTGCTCAACCAAAAGTTGCGTCATAATTATTTCAAAAAACCGAACTTGCTCACAGTGAAACGTTCTCCAGCTTTCCAGCCTAATAATTGTTTAATAAATATCAGAAGTGCAGTGCGCTTAATTCTTTAGCTGAAGGCATTATTTTCAGTTCCTGTACGCTGCTCCGAGCGCGCTCCATTTAATCACTTTGAAGGCTGACTTGGTGTGCGTTGNGCGCGGCGGCGCCCGGCTCCTCTCCCGCACCCCTCGCGCCGACAGCCGCAGCTCCGCGGCGTTTCACTTCTTAAACGTCTAGTTTATGCACTAAAATCTCAGTTTGCCGTATGTTTTCGGGATTAGTTCTCCTTTTATTTTCATTTTTCTTTTCTCCTTCCACTGCCGTTTTGGTCTATCAGCGGACCCAAATCAGAAAGCTTCAGGCGTCTTAGGCTTTTTGTATTTTATTTTATTTTTCCTTTGCTGCAGAGATCCCGAAGACTTTCCAAACTGAGTATTTGGTGCTGTAGAAATACAAATTGTCTGCTCTTTTGTAAACCTTTTAGTTGTCAGGCTGTTCTCTTTCAAAATAATAGAGGAGCTTGGATCGCCAATGCTAAAATTAAGAATTTATAACTGTATGGAACAGATGTTTTCATAAACATTTGCTATAATTAATTTCAACTAGGGGATTGAAGGAACAAAGCAGTTTTTCCCTCTTCAAAACTTTATTGCCTTTTCCCCATACAGTGAACTCAGAAATCTTTGCTTTAATATTGTTAATGAAACAAATTTACTCCTCTGTTTGGTTTTCATTGTGAAAAAGGAAAGCTTAATTTGGACAAGATACCGGTCTTTGAAACAACGGAGAAATACTGAGAATTTCAAACATCTCACATAAAGGCTTAAGATACAGAGCATAAGTGTTTAGGTGCTCATTTCTGAGACCACAGCTCTGTAGTGTCAATTGTAAGAGATGCCTACGTGTTAGAATAAATTTTATCCAGATCAGTCTGATGAATATCTAACTGTGGAGTAAACAGTACAAAGGAATTTTATGTTCGAAGAGTTGTGAACCTTGGCATTAGAAAAAGCAAAAGAATCTTGTGGTATTATATATAGTTTTAATGCATAGTAAAATGCTTATTGTATGTTGATTACCCCTTTATACTCACAATAAAGGTCTGCAATCTGTTAAGCAATTTTTTTTTGTTGTTTGTATTATATGAGGAACACATTTTGACTAAAATTATTCTTCCATATTTGTATTGTCACTGTTTTGGGGGGGATATTGTTTGGAATTTATATAGTTTAGGGACAGCATTTTGATATTATTGTGAAGAAGAAAAAATATCCATGCTTTATGGTTTTGTTTTTACTAGTTTCTCTATATTATATCAATATCATTTGAGAAAAAAAAAAAATGTTTAAAGTTTTAAAAAAAGAACAGCTTAATTGTTTTACACCTGAAAGAACCAGTGCAGCTGCAAGGATTTTTTGAGCAAACTGGAATTCCTGACTGATCTGTCATCTATAAAGTGTGCAAAGAAAAATAGGTAGCTGTCATTAAAATTACATTTCAGCTTTCAATAACCATTTAATGAGTAGCGTAATTATATAAGTATGGTACCTCAAGTACTTCACTCAATAATTAAAAATAATCTCATCTTTAAAGTGAAAGCGCTATAATTATTATTTGACTTAACCAGGACCACTGTTGTGATCTCCAGTGGCACCTCAGATTGTTCAAAGTGGTTTTGAAAGTATAAATTAAAATTGGATAAATCATTAAATTATTAAGCTTTAAATATGCTGAAAATTAATATAGCTTGGAATTTTGAAGTCATGTTATGAGAATTGACAACCTGAGACTGCCAGCATAGATTTGTGTTAAAATTTGACTTGTCTCTAATCATAAAACACTGCATTAATGATCGAGTGTTTATATCAACTTAAATTTTCACAACTGTTAAATAAATTTTGTGTTTTAACAACATTTTAACATTTGATCAGAATACAAAGAAAAACATTAAGCAGAGTGCAAACAGGTCAGCAGAAGGATGTGTCTCCATTATGACCCTTGTAAGCAGGGAAATGCACAGTTTGGTTACCTAAGTAGGATCACTTTTATCACAAATTCCTAAACTGCCAGCCATAAAACCCTTTCATAGGTGACACAAGGTTGGTAAATCGGTTTGCACTATATAAATACACGTGTGCCCACATACAGACATGCACATCTGCATTTATACATGCATACAGAAATATGGATATATTTAAAGACAATTCCTCAGTATCAAAGTATATTTTCAAAAGAAAAAATATAGGGTTTGATTATTTTTTAAATTAGGAGTGCAGCCATCAAGCAAGGCCATGTCACTCAAGCTTCGTGTCTTTGTGGACTTGCAGCTGGATATGATGGTATCCCACCCCTTCTCCTTAAGAAGTCCAGTGCTGAATTTTTACATCTCACGGGAAATAGCTGTTTTCAAGATGTAATGAAAGAGATGAGGGAGAAATGTCTGATCCATACATCATTCTTCATATCCTTTTTTACCCTTGCTGAGCACATGCTTAAGCTCAGTGTTGACTGTGCCTGAAGTGTACCCAGAGTGTCTTCCCACGTGTGAATTGGGGCTTTGAAATGCTGTCCAGTTTCTTCTTATTACCTGAAGTGGAAACTGTGCACTGCACCTTGGAAAAGCTCTTCTGTGAGTAAATACCCTATTGGCTGAGTCACCATCCCTGGAGGTATTTAAAAGACATCTGTTTTTTTTTACAGATGTGGCACCTGGGGACATAGTTTAATGCTGGACTTGGCAGTGCTGGGTTAGTGTTAGAGCTCGATGATCTTACAGGTCTTTTTCAACCTAAATAATTCTGTGATTCTATCAGTGTAATAGGCTGTTAAAAAATAAAAATACCAAAAAATGGTGTGCAAGTTTCAATCAAGCTTCTCCTTGTTACAATTTCTGCACATAGTTTTCAGATAATCTTCAGGAAGTGAAGGCATCTTCCGTATTCTGGGTTCTCCCATTTTATGCTATGCCTATAATCTCAAATATGTTCTTGACAAGAAAACAGTTCCTGCAAGTGACAAGCCCATGTGTTCTGGGTCAGTTTAGTACCGTAGCAAGTGTACAGTTTGCAAATCCTTCTCCATGCATCTCAGAAGTCTAAAGAAGCCAGCATTTGAAATGTTCTGTTTTGATTAGTTAGTGAAAGTGTCAATTTGGAGTTACACATTATCTCTTGAAACAGCCTCCAGCAGTGTCAGGTCCCAGCTACCCAAGTCCCAGCTCCCTTTAGCCCTTGGTCTCTGTGCACAAGAACAGACTTCGCTAAAATGGGGCAATTTCGGGAGAAAGTTTTCATTCCCAGGAGAAGGAGTTGCTACAGTTAAAGAAGCAGCAATCCCGGTAATTTTCAGCCCCTTTGGAAGGATACAGCCTTATTTTATTATTGTATTAAAACCAGTAACTGCTCTAGTGCTGAAAGCCATACTTACTTTGATACAGATGCTTGTTACACTATTGCTCGTTTCCCTTCTCTTTCCTCTGAAAGTATGATAGGATTTATTTTACCTTTTTTCCCATAGCTTGTGCATTTGAAGTTAGGAAAGCTTTTCACGAGGTGCATGGCAGGGTTAGTAAAGTATACTCTGTTTCTTCAGCAAAATCCTTCTTCCTCTAACTGAGTTTCAGAAAGAAATTAAAGATTAGGATAATATCGAATCAATTTTTTAAAAGAGACCACAATTTTTGTTACTAGCATCATGAATCTTATATTCATAACTGTTCAGTATACATCCCAATTTTACCAGAAATTTGGGTCATTATCAGTGAAGAAGATAGAAGTAATATATCTGTTCTGCTGAGAGTTCACCATATCTTTCAGGAGGAGTAACTGGAACATTCCTGAGGAAAGGTGATCCAGGGCATGGATTCCCACAGCTTAAAGTCATTAGTTAGTGAAGCAGCAGTCTCGCTTGTCCTCTCTATCGCTAACTATGGAAACTTAATAGGATTTACTAAAAAGCCTTTTAGACAAAACCAGGTAAAATTTAGGGAGTCTTCTGTTCAGAAAATGAATACTTTGCTCTTTGCTTTATGATTTTTATCACTTTCAATGAAAGACATCTTAATCATCTTTCAAGGTGTCATAACAGACATACCCATCTTAAAGGGGATAGAGCAAGGGAGCAGTCACAGAAGGGTCTGTTCTACTAAATCCTGGGTTTGAGAGCTGAATATACAATTCAAGCCCTATCCAATTTCAGTAGCTGCTGCAAATGATATGATGAAGCAGCAAGACCAGCTTGCAAAAAAGCGCCCAAGCAGTAACTTGTATGATTATGAGATTTATTAACAATGGGTATACAATTAAAAATGCTAAAGTATTTTGGCGATCATTTAAATAAAGGAAATTATTGTCTTCAGAATAAAGCAAGCTACACTTATAGCAGTTTGTGAAGAACAGCTCAGTGGATGTAGCAGACCCAGGATTCTACCAACGGTGGGGATCCTGGTAAAAGAACAACTATTATCCTTGTTTTCTTTGCAAAGTCCTGTTCACTCTTTGAGAAGGACAAATGGTTTTGTTGAAAGATGATAAAGTCCCTGCATTTTATGAGATAGTCTTAAAGTTCATTCTTCAGAAAGGAGGAAGATTATGTTGCTATTCTAGAAAAGACATATTTTTTCAGTATATCAACAAATAAACTCATTGTGAATGAGTTTTCTTTTTCAATCTGACTAGTCTGGTAGGTGAACGCTTAGTTTAAGTATAAATAAACTGCAGTAGTGCATTCAGGACCAATTTTGGTGTGCTGTGTCCCTGTAGCAGTTGCCCAGTATCACTGCACCTGGCCATATGGCTTTAACAGAGACTGAACACAGTTCAGTCATTTCTCTGAATGCTCAGGATCAGATGTGGAGATGGGTAATATATGAAAAAGCGTATTACTGAAAATTGTCCCAATATGGGAGACTATTTTACAAGATATGAGGAAAAAAAATGAACAGATGGTTATTAATAACAGGAGGGTCGGCTCCTGGATGAAATATCTGGTGTTGTTAATTTAGTTAAATTTAGTAAACAAAAAGCAGATTGATTAAGTAGGATTTCCATTTTCAAAATAAATTGAGAGAGCTAATTAGTGAAATCAACTGGACTGAGTGATTTTAGACTAAGATGTAGTAGAGGTTTGGGATTTATTTTAGACAAAGGTACAAAAGTTAATAAAAAACCCTGCATTCCAAATTAGATGAGAAAAGAAACACGTGGAAGTTCTATGCCGAAGTGAATGATGAGTATTTTTTTAAGGAACGTCTGGAATAAGCAAAGATCCTCAAAGAAACAGAAAAACAGCTTGATCTGCAAAGAAGGCCAAATCCTGGATATTAGAAAGTATGGGGTTATAGCAACAATCAGCAAAAATTAAGTTGAAATAGATCATAAGAAGAGAATTTAAATAAATAGGAAAATATTACTTGACTATGTAAAGAAGCTTTCTAGAGAAGAAAACTAGAACCATTCTGCAGTGTGAATGGACAAATGATACTAACTGTAATCCAGGTATGGTCTGAAAGGGAAAATATTTAATTTTCAGTAAAAATAGAATTGCAGGCAAAGGCCTGAAAATAAATTAATAAAATAGATGGGAGTGTTGGGTAGATACTGTAAATTAGCCAAGCTAATAAAGATTAAAGCATCTGACTTGCAGAGTAAATGTCTTTCAGGGATACTGACAAATGCTGCTGCATGGAACAATTTTTTAGTATTTTAGTTCATGGCTGATGAGTGGAAATAAAGTATCTGTACTTAGATTAACAGAGGAAAGAAAAGTGATAGCGAAGCACCTGCATAGGCTGACCATTATCTGTGTAGGGCTTTAGAAAAGTTTTTAAGAAAGAAGTAAGAGAGAAAAGTAAAGCAAATGGCATAACTTTTATTGCAGGGGGTTTTTGTTAAATGGGAGATTGTGGCCAGCTAACCTGCTTGCTTTTCAAAATATATGTTCAGGAAATACATTAAGTCTATCTGGACCTCAGTAAACTATCTGATGTAGTACCACAGGAGATGTTGTGAAATAGAAAGGATAGGAATTAGTGAAGTATAGTAAAATTCTAGCATGAATAGAGAAATGCAGATTTTAATGAAAGAATTATTTTTAGTGAAGCTTGGGGTTGAACCAGTCTTATCCAATATTTTCATTTATTGTCTTGCCACAGAATGAGAGCTGATGGACTTTTATTAAGTGAAATTATTAGAAGGTAATGTCTAGTGCAAGCGTAAATAGAGTATTCAGGCAGTACTGGTCCTTTCTGAAGAAAAGAGGACGACAAACAGCATGGCATTGTGTGAACTGCAGTATTGCACTAGCAAGAATTTTTAGTGTAAACTGCAAAATTCCTTTTATAAATAAAAAATTAAGAGTACATGTGCAGGCATGTTGGTTAGGGACAGCTGTGAAACTGCAAGATGGAGCTGTGTGACTGTTTGCTATATCGAGCAAGGTTTTTTTAATGGAGAAGAAAACCACTGTCCAAATTATCAACTGTCTAAACTTTTAGTACGCTGTCTACAGCTCCTGTCCCTTCTTTCTTTCCCATAAGAAGGACTGAGTTAAAGAAAACGGGGAATACGAAGCCTCATTTAGAAAAAAGACTGAAAGAACTTGATTTCAGTCAGCAGAACAGAGAACAGAGGTGTGCAGTGCTACCTGTAAATTAACTAAAGAGGCACACAGGAACATAGAAGAATTATCAAGCTAAATGACGGGACAAGAATAAACAGTATGAAACAGGACAAGAATAAATTTGCCTTGAAAAATACACGACTCCTGGCTTTTAGCAGTCTTTCAATAGAAGTAGTTATAGAGAGGAAAATTTCATTGTAATCCTTGATTTCTAATAACATCACTGTTCTATGTATCACCAGCCCAGAGGATGTAAAATAAGATGTTTGGCAGACATTTTAATAGGTACTTTCAGAGAAGCTTTGAACTTGTGCTATCACAAAAAAAAAAAAAAACCTGGTAGCACAAAGTCAGCTCAGAATTTTTCACAAAACAGATGAACTTTTACATTTTTTGGTTTAATGTTGGTAAAATCAAGCTCATCTACTTATATGGTGTACTTCTGTAACCTTGTACTGGTTAAATTGTTTAATAATTTGAGAAGAGCCTCAATCAAAACTTTAAGTGAAATTACGTATCACATTTTCAGAACATTCAGAGTCCAGTTTGAACATGGAGGCTAGTTAAGACAGCTGTAAGAATTTGAAGAGGTAAAGTTGAGATTTGTCTATATAAGTTTTAGGTGAGTTTTGTTGTAACTAAAGTTACCATATATGGTAAAATCAGTTGCAGTCATCATGGATATTGTGTTCTTATCAGAGTTTGTCTTACAGCAAAGGTTTTTTCTCTTATTTTTGTATTAGGAGGATCAAATGAAAATGGAAGCACACCCCACACCTCAGATTCAGGTGGAACTTTTATATCTTACAGGTTGGTAATTTTTTATATTTATTTTCTAATTTTTAGAAAGTTGATTATAATAAGAAGCATAATCTGTTTAAAGCAAAAGAACAGGTCCTATTATTTAGGAGGGTTATGCAGTCTTAACTGAAGCAGTCATTAAACTAAAGACCAGGAAGGATTTAATTAAGGAATGATCTGGAAATTTGTTTTCTGGATTACTGGGTTTTTTAAGAGTTGTTCAAAATGCTTAACTAATGAAAGTACAAGATCTTTGTAAGTTTAAACATTTTTAAGGTTGTTTTTTGTGGGTTTTTCTCCTCCAAAGTATGCAATAAGGTAAACTCACAGCAACTAAGCTAAATGTTGAAATATTCAACTCACCAGTGATCACCTTTCACTGGATCTATGGACCACATCGAACTCTATTTGCTCATTACTTCATTTCAAAAACCAAAGCCAGGATTAGTCAAATTTGAGATTATTTGACAGGAAAATAATATTTCAAATTTGTTGGCAGTAAACACCAGTTAAAGAAACGTTTTCAGCAATGTCACTGAGCTTGAATCTTGCTTGGGTATATACCAGAGGGTGTCTTGTGCTTGAAAGCACAGAAAGCTAATCAGCAGGTATATACTTTCATCTTTCACCCTGCAAAATACTGTCTCTGCTATGAAAGAATCTCTGTCCTTGTGACTAGTAAATTAATAGTATGATTCGTGCTAACCAGAAGGATTGCATCTGATTTTCATGTTTAAATATGGTAAAACAAAACAAGCTTATCACATGATTATTTTGGAATCTTTTAGTGGACTGTGTTGGTTGGCGTTTTTTTCGTTTTTGGTTTGTACTCTGTTGGGATCTGTACTTCAAAGAGGTGCAGGCAAGCAGGAGGAACCTGCCTGTTCACCTTGTCCTGGTTGCAGCCAGCTAGGTGGGGAATGGTGCACCACGGTGCAGGCGGTGAGCTGTGCTGGTCACGGGGAGCCTCGGGCATGGGGTGGCAGGGAGGGACACAATGCTGGAGAACCTGTTGCAGGCTGGAGACGGAGAGATTGCCGAGGACAGCAAGCAGCAAACAGCCTGGTCTTGAGGATGTTGAAAAGAAAGACTTTTTGTAAGGACCTAGAGGGAACAGCAAAGAATTTGCTGCGATTCAAACACCCAGCGGAAGCTTCTGGACTAAGAGCAAGGTTGGAAAAAAGGGTGTGCCTGCAGGGACACAGTGGGACTGGGGAGGGTTGATTTAGGTATCCTTCCAATTTTCTGTATCCTAGTAAGTCAACTCTAATGAAACCTACTTTGTGATGATATAAAACTCTTGTAGGGTAGTTAGTATATTCACTTTGATAAAATAAATTAGAAGATCCATTATAGGGTTCTGCATGACTCTGTTTCTTGTCATATTCATGTTTTCTGCATGCAACATACTGTCTAAGTTAAAAGAAGGGCCAAAAAATACCACCCAGGATAATCTTCGTTTTTTTGGATGAGAAGCAAATGTAGATACAGAGATCACAAAAATAGGCAAGATAGAATTTAGCCAGATCAGCAAAAGAAAGTTGAGAGCTCTCTGCCATTAAAGCCAGGACACTTATTCCTGAAAGTCATCAACTCAAGAGCACAGCTGTTGTACCTGCCAAGTGGCAACACTTGAAGAAGAAGCAGCCAGCTTTAGCTAGGCTCTGGTTCCACAGGAGTGTGAGCTGTGGAGCTGGGGTCTGAGCCCTTCTTCTCACCCCTGCTCCACTCAGGCATTAGCACTCATGTCTCAGAGAGCTAGTCCGGGGAGCTAACCCAGCCCAACCTGTTCGTTCTTTGTAGGGAGAGCTTTCTGACAACTTCATTCACAGTGTCCTCCTGCCAGAGCTTCCCACGGTATCCGTGCCAATGCAGGGAATGTAGCTAGCATGAACGGCTGGAAATAAGTGGGAGGACAGAGCATGGTACCTTTTACCTAAATCAGCCAAAAACTTAGTGAATCTTTAATGCTCCACAGATTAGGTGGAGATTAAAGCTGGTCTTTGTATCTCTACATTCCTTAGTCCAAAGTGCATATAACAAATATGACATTGGCTACAAGTTCCACTGAATAATAGTCGTATTCTCTCAAAGAGGATTACAGCCCAACTTAGAAAACTGAAGTTAATTAGTCTTTTAAGAGGGGTCCCATATCTCATTGCCAAAGTATTATTGATATAATTAAAGGCAAGATAGTAAAAAAGATATATATGTGTGTATGTGTATTTGGGAGGTGTATATGTATACATATACATAAAAGTAACCTCAGACTTTTCATAGTGGGTAAGGTATCACTGTTATTTAGTAGTAGTGTTTGAGGTGTGAAATGTCTGTTTGTTGCTCAGTGGCAAGTAATTCCTATCATATAATGAGACTGGCTGTAAATTTGCTGGTTGGGTTGAATATTGTTTTGATAGTTATAGTTCTGGACTGCATGTTAAGTTAAAATGAGCATCTAAAACCTTATGAAAGATGAAAAGTGAATCCTAAACTACCTTGAAAGGTAATGATGGTAAATGGTTGTTATTTCTTTAAGGACTCATTAGAGATTTTGACTTATTTTAGGATACTGTCAAGGAATATTGTTTTAGTAAGTTAGTAATTTTGTAAAACTAATGATAGTTTTTTTTACCCAATGCATTTTAGTCTATCATATTTTAAAAAGACCAGCTAATGAATTTTTGCCCTAAAAGAGGCAAAGGCATCTTTGGATCATGGTAGATGTCATGCATGCAGAAGGTTAATACATGAAAAATTTTATTGAAATTTTTTGCTGAAACAAAAGTTGCTTTATATTTTATCAGTAATAGGCCTTTACAATTTAATTAGGAGAGATTACTCAAAAAATATTTGAATATTAATAAGTTTTGTTATTAAAGTGCTCTTAAAAACTTTGTTTTTACCACAATAAAAATAAACCCCAGGAGAGGTTACTTGATTCCCACATTTTCTGTTTTAAAGGACAGTTTGACACTATCCAGTACAAGACTCCGAATGTGTGTGTTAATAAAAGATGACATATCATTATCCTTTGATATATTTATGATGCTCCAGAACTATTTACATGGTTTTATTTTTAATACAAAGGTGTCACCTTAGAGTTTGTGACTGTTGCTTGTGTTGATTACGGCACAGATTTAATGCTGCCTGTGTTCAGATAGTGAGCATTTCCCTTTAGGTCGTGAAGTTTGTAAGTAATATAAGTGAAAATCACATGCAACTGGCATATATTTCTAAATATTCTTTGAGTTTGTGAATGTGTCCTGTCAGGTCACAGAGAATTTTCTAGTTGGTCTTTAGGCACTGATGGAGGTATTCTTTATGTAGTAGGGAAGAAGCTTTACTAATAAGAAATTACGAAAATTATTTCCTAGAACCATGTCATCAAAAGTAGAAGTTCACTATCAGAAACATTTGAACAAGGATTTAGACATATAGTAACTTTAAGCTTTAAATTGTAAGGAACTTAAGGAAAATATTTGAGCTCTGCTCTTCTGTATTCTTTTATTGCTATGGTTAAAGCCTTTTCTGGATATCCAAATGGTCTGGGCTTCACCAAAAGGAAAAGAAAAATAGATATTGGTCTTTAGTTTCAGTATCTGCAATGCAGTGCCACTGAAAAGTAGAAATACTGTCTTTCTCCTCCCTTCCCAAGGGCAGCTGACCTTCTCCTCGCCAAAGAGGTGAACCCCTTGCCAGCACATATGACTACAGACTATTACATTAATCTGTTTAGCCTCAGTACCAGCTGCTTGCATGTTTTTAATTATCTTATTAGATGGTATAACAGTGACCTATGAAATAAAATGAAGGTGAGTATTTTTTAACTTTATTTTACAGGCTATTTTTCTAAATATATTTTAATGACCTAATTATGACTTTTAGGGAGAGCCATTGATGCAGACATTCAATTTGGCTGATAGAATCTAACATCTCAAGGACACTTATTTTCTTTCAAGGTGGATTCATACATTAATACCGCTTCTAATAAATATATAGCCTAAAAAAGCTCACTTTTCATACTTGTGTTGTTAACTTACTTTATGATTCAGAGACCCATGACTGCTGTGTTAGAGAATTTCTTAATTCATCTTTGCACATATATATAAGTTTAATTTTTACCCCATGTATCGAGAGAAAGTTCTTTCCTCTGTGGCTTAAACTCCATGACAAATGATAATTCCTCAAAGTTGTGGGTTGTGTAGACAAGGTGTATTCCTTCTTCTGCTCATATTTCAAACAGGCAGAAGATCTAGTGTAAGAAAGACTTTTGTATTCCATTTTCTCCCCCTGACTTCTTACAGATTCTGCTTGCCAGATGTTTCCTTCCTTGCTGCAAAAAGGCAATGTGGTCCTGCTGGCTGAGGCGTTTCTTGTGTGCCAGCCAACTGCAGGGCTGACACTGAGTGTACAGAAGAAAGACCCCAAGGGGTGCAAGCTGTTCCTCCTTGGTTCTTCCTGCTTCCAAAAGTGGTGCTGAAACCAGTTTGGTTGCCCTTTGACCTGTGGCTTTTCTTGGCAGTTGAGCCAGAAATGGCTACATAGCCTCTGTCCTTACATGTTAAACATACCGTGAAGATGTGTGCAACTTACATACCTCCACCTTATGGAACACTTTGTCATAGTCTATTAGGAAGCAGCCCCTTTTCCATCTACACAAGCCTATCTAGTCTTGTTCATACACAGACAATGTTACTTTATTGTTTTAATTTAAGCCACCCCTGTGCAATTATTATCTTATTTTTCCTGATTTTTTTCACTGTATGTCCACACCTAATTGAGAGATGTAAAAGACAAGCCTGTTTCTATGGGTTTTTCGATTATTTTGACATAAGAAAAATTGGGTGCAGAAGGCAATGCAGTGAAGTTGTCACTGCCCCTCCACTCCACAAGGAGAATTCACAGCACTTGCATCTTTTCTCTCTTTCCACAAGGAAGTAGTAAAACTGGCATCCATGTTTATTTTGTCTTATCCTAAACCATTTGCTAGACGCTGTTCCAGTTGATGCCATTTATGTGCAAAGAGGCCTTTTCAGTATGAGTTAATTTTGTCTGGGAGCGTGTAAACGCTCTCCTTGAATTTAGTGATTCTTCTCAAAGATCATGTTCATGTGCTGAGGAGGTTTCTCAGGATGTGGTAGTCTGTGCCAGTACTCTCATTTTGTCAGTGTTCGTGATGTTGTTAGGAATTCGATCTTGCAAATCTCCTATTTCCAGCAAGAGAAGGTGACTGTTTGCACTGATCACAGGTGTCCTCCAAAATGGTTTTTTTTGTCCAAATCCAGGAAGATCACTGTCATACCTATTAAAAGCTTGGAAGATTTCTGATTTCCTCTGAATTCTTTTAAAATTACTTTCTTTTTTTTCCTTTTAAGGAGACTTACATGATTTCCATCTCTGTCTTGTCAAATTTCTGTTATTTACTTCTTCCTTCCATAGCTGATCCTTGCTACATTCCTTGCCTGATGTCCTAAGGAATTGGCAAAGGATATCATAGGACAAGGAAGACTAAATTGTCATTAAGGAACTGAAAACCTGTATTCAGTATACTTTTTCTAAGATGCAAACATTTCAACACATACAAATGATGGATTTTTTTAACTTTTCCAGTGAAAATTATATTACTTTCTAAAGACATAGAAATGGTAATATAGACTTGTTTTCTGGTTTTATGCAATGTAATAAGGAAAAGCAAATTTAAGACATTTACTTAAAGCTTGAGATGCTTTTGACAGAGAATCAGAAAAGAAGGATTGAGTTACCAACATCTTTTGTTGGTAGAATGCTTTTTTTATGGATTGGTTGTAAGAAGGAAAGACTTAGTATGTGAAGAGAGACCATGGAAGACAGAGTGGCAATTTCTAAAATCCATGGAAAGCAAGTGAAAATTTTAGTTTACTCTTAATTTATTCTGTTATACTTGAAAATCAGCATATATGCCATTGACACCATAATCAACTGATGCCATATTTTCCCTTACTAACATTTAAAGTGGTTTGCTTTATGAATTTCTTTTATTTTTCCACTCTCAATAACCTTCAGACTTTGATGGCATTTGGGAGATGTGACTGAGGACAAGGGGGGAGTTTTCAGGAAGGTTTAGAAGGAAGATGCAGGGAACTAGGCCAGTCAGCCACACCTTGGCCTCAGGGAAGGTGGAGAAGCAGGTAATGTGCTGAGGGCTAGAAAAAGGACCTGGGGGTCCTGGCAGGCATCAAATTGAGCATGAGCCACCAATGCTCCCTTGCAGCAAAGAAAGCTAGTAATATCCCGGAATGCATTAGAAGCAGTGCTGCCAGCACATCAGAGCTAGTAATCCTTCCCCTGTGATCCATACCTGGAGTGCTGTGTCCTATGCTGAGCTCTGCATTCCAAGGAAGACATAGGCATACTGGAGAGTGGCCAGCAAAGGGCTGCTAAGATGGTGAAGGAACTGGAGCAGCTCTTCTGTGAAGAAATACTGAGAGGTGGGAATGTTCAACCTGGAAAAGAGAAGGCTCAGGGCATCTTGTTGAAGTCTGTGAGTAGCAGAGTGAAGGGTAGAAGGGACACAGAGACGGGTTCTTTTCAGTGGCACCCAGCAACAAGATCAGAGCTAATAGGCACAAACAGAAGCACACGAGGTTCCATCTGAATATCAGAAGACACTATTACATCTGGTTTTCAGTTGGATGGTTTGTAGAGCTGTAGCTTTTAAATTCTGTTGTGTCCTACAGGAAGCTCCTACCTTTTCTCTTTCTTGACGAATGCATGTCTGTTTGTATAACAAGGCTGCATGCATGCGAACACACACGATTCACAGAGCTCTGCTTAGCTGTGGTTACGAGTTAGCAGAGGGGTAAAACAGCTGAAGAGAACTCTGTAGTCAGGAGAGGTAGAAAGTAAATGTTCTACATGTACATGCAAAGGATTTCAAAGGTATTGGGGGATTTAACATAGAAAGTTTTGCCCCTACAACTGGCAAACTCAGTTACAATACAGAAATTAAAATAGTTGAACATAATGTATGCAGAAAGTAATGAGCAGAGAAAAATGTCCTGGTGAAATTTAGACTTTGAAATGGCTGTAACAAGAATTCTTCTATAAAAGCTAAACTGTAAAAGGGTTGGAAATTATGTGCTCTCCAAAGGCCAAACTTGGTTCTTTGGCTGAGAACTGCCAAGGCAGAGTGGACAATTTGGAATATGGAGAAAGATATCTTGGGGTTCTGTATCAGACCTGGTGCTATTAGGAAGGGTGCTGGCAGAGCATCCTGCTGCCAGTGCAGCCTTATTTCAGTTCCCTGAACCATACTACACACACACTGGTAGCTTAAAGAGCATAGCTAACTAATAACTTTATTTGCTGGAATGTTTGCCTTAAGAAATTGATTTTACCTTACTTCACACAAAGCTTTTTAACTGTATGTCAGCCAAAAGTAGATGAAACCTGAACTGTTCAGAAAAATCTGGCCTTTGAATGTTCAGCCTCCCAGCAACACAGCCATGCATATTCACACTTACATGGCTGTTAGCTCTGCCACGTATCCTGAGGCAGGACTTTGAGAAACAGAGGAAAATACATATATTTTCCAAGCAGACTGATAAGCCTTCACATTAAAGCTGTCAAGTGGATTTTCAGGGTAGCAAATAAAAATCTGTGTGTTTCAGAAATGTTTTTTAGAAACTCTGCTTCTTATTACTTGATAGTACCTTTCAATTGAGTTTTTTTCCTCTGTTTTTATAGAACTAACTCTGTCTTTATTACATTTCTGGCAGTTGCCTCACTTTTTTCTCAACTGTTGATTTTATGACATAATAAATAATACAAACTATGCATGTTTCTTGGATTTATGCAGTATGTTTGAAAGGAATTGTTGCCTCTATTTAAATATTTAAATATAGATACTTGATGTTCCTATCGATAAAGGTCTCATATTGCGAAACATATGACACAATAATTTGAGAATTGGTTTTCTTTCTAATGGTGTGTTCAGTAGCCTGTTGCTT
Source organism: Cnemophilus loriae (assembly GCA_013397755.1). Taxonomy (NCBI): domain Eukaryota; kingdom Metazoa; phylum Chordata; class Aves; order Passeriformes; family Corvidae; genus Cnemophilus; species Cnemophilus loriae. Next base: position 2,276,218 of record VZTF01006404.1, on the reverse strand, counting down.
CATTGAGTGCCCCTGAAGAGCAGAGTTTGGGTCTCAACATTAAAATGTTAAAGCACATTTTGCAGGTGAAAACCAGTATAAAAATGTGAAATTGGCTTTTCTGGAAGCACATGTGCCATTGTTTTAAGATGATTTTGCCAATACCGGCATCACTGCTCAAGAATTTTCTTTGGATCTCTCTGAAGCTATCCATTTTATCCTTTAATATTGGTCTAGAGGATGGAATAAGCTTGAGATTTAGATTGAAATCTTAAATATGTATGCAGATGTTCATACCTTTCAGTAGTATAGCAGTACTCTTCCACAGACTCAGGAATATTCTTTGTTATCTAAATGCTGTTGTAAATATCAAATTGGTCTTGTTTCAGCAAGGACACAAAATAAAAGGGACTTCAAAACTTGGCATGAAATGTTTCAAAAATGCACAAGACAAAATAATGATATTATCTGATGACCTGGTAGATACTGGTTTCTTCGTTAACTGCAGTTTCACCTGAAAGTGAATTACGGACAGTAATATTTACCTGGTAGATCTGAGCCCCTGCAGTCCCAGAACTGAATCTCTTGCCCTTTTTCAGTGACATAGATTGTAGTTCCATGTCGTTCTTCACATTTTTACATTTTTCTGGGTTTTAATGTCTTCCACAGAGTTTTGGTGTTGTCTGAGCATGATAGTATGAAAATACTTCTTACACTAGTTTTAGACTTTGGCAGGATCTGCATTCGTACATTTCACTAGTTTTATCCTCTAAATGAGTACATGCAGAAGCTAAGTAGCAGTGATCACTGTCTGTGCTATACTAGTCTCCCTCAAATGTATTTCTTCCTCTTCTGAACAGAGTATTTATTTTGTAAGGAGCTTTGATGGGCTACCATTGCATTCTCATGCATATCTATGCTTGATGTATTGGTTTTACCATTATGCTGCAGATCAAAATTTAGCAGCAGAGCCAGAGGCCGGTGTTCTGCTTCAGTCTATCTGTAGAAGAAAGTCTTTGTTACCTCTCCCTGACATGCACCAGCTCAATGTTGCTTCAGTAAAGCTTTTGGAAGTCTTTGAATTTCAGAGTTATTTCCTAGGTGTCTCGTTACATTGTTGATGTCGTGCATTCTGAGTTTACAGTTGTTCGTTCCTCTACAGCTGAGTAATAATGGGATTCCAGTGACTTTTACTAAGGTGTTAGACCTTAGAGATTCACATAGCTTTTCAAAAATGCTATTTAAGTGCATGTAGAATTTTACCTAGACTTTCTGGTGTAAAGTCCTGCTTGTTGTGATCTCTATTAAGAGTCAACTGAGAGGAACATTTCTGTTCCAAACTTCAGGCTTCTGTATCTGAAAATCTGATGCTTGTAATTGCCTTAACAAGGATTGTATCCACAAATCATATCCTGTTGAAAAGAAAGAAAAATAGACTTCTGTATATGGTTTACTCAGAGGTCAACGTCATTTCTTATAAGAAAGTTTGTGTATTAGAGCAGACCCCAGTATACAATTCTTTGGCAAAGAGATTTAAACTCTTGTGGTTATGACATAAGTGTATGTTTCAAAAGATGGAAAGGAACAGATGAGAACTATGAACAAATCTTGCAGAATGAATCCCTTCATTGATTTGCCTGCTTTTTCTTTCATACATATTGAGCACTTTTCCCGCTTTGAAGTAAAGCAACTGTCCCTAACTTATGCCAGTAGATATTTTACATTGGACAGTTACTGCAGAGATAACGCATGTGAAATTAAGTTTCTTAAAGAAATATTACTCCAATAATTTCTTTCTCATTCAGGTCTGTGTTGGTTTGGCACAGCCTGGTTTTTGGTAGCAGGGGGCCACAGAGGTGGTTTCTGTGAGAAGCTGCTGGAAGCTTCCACCATGTCCAGCAGAGCTAATCCCTGATGGCTCTGAAGATGGACATGCTGCTGGCCAAAGCTGGGCCAATTAGAAATGATGATAATGCCTCTGTGATAACATATTTAAGAAGAAAAACAAAACAAAGTGGGGCACAGGCAGTTTTTCTTCAAGTCAGAGAAGAGGAGGTGTAACTATATGAGGGAAACAACATGGAGACACCAAGGNTGTCCTTGGAGGACTGCACCCCAGGGAAAGAGAGACCCACGCTGCAGCAGTTTTGGGAGGACTGCTGCTCATGAGACTGGACCCACGTTGGAGAAGTTCACAGAGAACTGTCTGCCGTGGGAGGGACCCCACGGCCTCTCGGGGGAAGGACTCCTCTCCTAGAGCAACGGGAGAAAGTCTCAGTGATGAACTGACCAAAACCCCCATGCCCTGTCTCCCTGCACTGTCAGTGGGAAGGAGGGAGGGGCTGGGAGAAAAAAGGTGTTTTAAGGGCTTATTACTTCTCATTATCCTCCTCTGACACTGTTAGTAATAAATCCACTTTGCAACTTTAGGTTGAGCCTGTTTTGCCCTTGAAGTGTTTTCTCCCAGTCCTTATCTGAACTCATGAACCCTTTGTTAATTTTTTTTTCTCTCCTCTGCCCAGGCGTGGCAGGGGATGGTGAGCGAGCAGCTTTCGTGGGTGCCTGGCGTTGGGCCAGTGTCAAACCATGACAAGGTCTTATATTTATTATTGTTATGAAGACTTTACAACATGCGCAATAGTACATTAGACAGGATACTCAAATAAGAATCTAAAATGAAGAATATTTACAAAATAATCAGAAAACATTAACATTGACATTTGCCTTTAACTGTACCATCTAAAGGTGGTATAACACAGGATTATGCATTTAATTTTCTGGTTTGATTAAAAGTAAGTGCATGTGCTTATTCATAGTTTAGGTGGTTCCAATTAGCTCTTGGAGTCCTTCACTTCAGTGAAGCAAATGGAATGTGGTAGACTTGAGTTCCAATCTTCATTGCTCATTTCACGTGGACCGATGGGTTTTCTGCAGTCCTGGGTTAACAAGGTTCTTAGATATTATTTTACGTAGTAGGGCTATATAATTTTAAATGTTATCCTTTTAGAATTGATTGCTTGTTGATATTATACAGTGTTACCACTATTAAAACAGTCTCTGGAATTGTAAAGCTTAATTTAGTAGTCTTCATTCAAAATAGTTGAGAAATGAGTTAGCAAATGCTGTTCAGAAGGGGTTTTAAATATCATTCAGCTCTACTAAAACTGAGGCAGATTCCAGCTTCCAAGTAATTTCTTTTTCAGTTGCTTATAACTTTTTTTTTTTGTGATCCCAGCAGCCAAGGGGAAATGCAGAGGAGATATGATCTTGCCAAATTTCTTTTGGCGGTTTTAAAAGTAATTTGGTTCAAAACGTGTTTGGAATTGCATTGCTTTTTTTTTTTAAAGAAAAGGCATAATATCTGCACTAATACAATTTCAGAAGTGTTGAAATTACTTTCTTACTGTGTAGCAATCACTTCCAGCAGCTGGTGAGAAAAATAACCTGAAGAGTTTCTTTCTTCTCTGTTCTTTCTCTTCACAGTTGCACTGGTTGAAACCTTTTGCTAACTCAGCTGACACACTGGCATTTTCAAAGACATTGTGGGAATGTCATCCACTTGCAGAACAATGTGAATAGCTTCAGAGTCTGACCTGTTGTGTGCACAGGGGAATGTGTCACTCTTAAAACATAGCTACCTTAGGGAGGCAGCTTGGCAGGAGTTATAATGGCCAATGATGCTACAAAATTTACAATGGCAAATGAAGAATATTATACGTGATAGAAACAGGGGGGTTATTTAGATAGACATAATATACTGTAGTTACTGAAGTATAAATGACTGTGAAAGAAAGGCCCAGATTTTTCTCAAGCTGTGTCTGCTATATACCATACGTTGTATTTAGAGGAGACAGAATCATGGTAAACAATCATAGGCAGCTCCCTGCAGAAGGTGAGGATGTGTGGGAGACAGGGAGACAAAAATGACCAGATAGTCTTTCTGACTTGGAGACTGGGGGATGTGAGAGGAGTGAAGGAAGCTGCCCCACACCATTGGAATGACTTGGTGCTCTTTTGGGTGCTTGGGGGTACTGGCATTTGGGAGAAGCTAAAGGCAGTCCTAAACTCTGCAATCTAACACTGCTGTAGTCGTCTTTGCTGTTACCTGGAATAGCTTTGCTTTTCAAAGTCATTAATAATCACGACCCAGAAGGAAACACTTCTTTTTAAGAATATGGTCCTAGCTGAAAGGTTGTACATTCACAAACACAGCACTTCTGGTCTCAGCATGGATCTTGAGCTTGCTCCTGTCACAGAGGAACGGGACCATAATTTCCTGGCTTGCCAAGTCCATTCCTCTGCAGTTCTCAGCAACTATATCTTACAATTGTGTTTTAAAAAACTCACACTCCCAACTCAGCTTAGAAGGCTGAAAACTATCTAACTTCATCTTGCATATATTTAGGGCAATTTGAAAAACTAGAGTTTGCTGGTATTTAGTATAACCCGCTCTGTGACCCTCCTTAGCAAAGTAAATGTGGTGAGATCTTAGCCTGGAGTCATAATAGTAGTTTCCCTCTTCCTGGTTTCATTTGGTCTCCCAGGGAGAAGTAATAGTCTCCCCTGTGACAGGGGGAGGAGGAGATGTTCACCTTAAGGACATGCATTGAAAATAAATCTGAAACATATTTCCTTGCACATAACCCAGCTCTTTACCTTGAAATTGCCCTTTGGATTTTACAGTGGTTGCAGAAAGTCTGTGAGCAAGTCTTGGGCTACTAAGACTATCAGATGGCTTATACTGTTCTTGAGATTCGTTTCAGTAGAAGTTGCAGGAAATATAGGTGTAATTCTTTTATTCAAACTCAGTAGATGGTTTGGGACAATTAATTTCCAATTGTTTCCCAGTAGAGCAGATTTACTTGTATATTAATGAGGCACAGGTGTTAGGCCCCTGGTGCCTGCATGCCTGGGAGGCATATTTAGGTTGTTTATCTAGTCAGCCATAGGTACTGCAAGGTACTCAAGCTTGCCTTTAACAGTTTATACAGTGAGGCTTTTTAATTTTTTGATGTTTTTTTAAATTTGCTAGCACCTGTTAAAATTTTAAAACTGATCATGTAGAAAGAAGTAGGAGTGATTTCAATAGTAAATAGCACTAAATGTTAAAGAAAGTCATCTTCTATGATGCTTAACTGCCCAGCTTGACATTAAGAAGAAAAGAAGGTTCATTTAAGCAAATACGTCATGTGAAGAGCTAATACAGTCAACAGTGTACTTTTCTGTTGCATATTTTTGGAATAGGTACTTCTTTGTCTACAGCTGAAACATGAATGTGCTTATATTAATATTCATTTTTCTTGTTTATTCACTGAACTGCAGTACCAACATTTTAGAGGAAATGGAATAGCCTCCATAGACATTATGAATTTCAGTAGCTGGCATAATTATAGCGATCTACATATTCATTAAATCCAAAGAAGAAACGTGTCCAAAAAAACAGCCATGCGTTTAGAAGTGGTACACAACTAAATATATACATTTTAAAAAGTTCCTTTCCTCTGCTTATTCTAAATTGTGTAATGTCATATAGTCCTTAAATCAGCTAAGACTTTTTTTTGTTTAAATGTTCATTCCTTTTGCTTTTGCAGTAAAGAATGGGAAGAACTATTTGTAAACAACAATTACTTGGCAACTATACGGCTGAAGGGGATTAATGGGCAGCTGAGAAGCAGCAGGTTCCGTAGTGTTTGCTGGAAGGTAAGAAGAGAAAATATTTATTTACAGTTTGTGGTTGCAATATATCAACACATTACCTGATGCGCTGGAAGATTATTGATGCAAAGAATCATGAATTTTCCAAGAGACTTCATCCCAATGTTTTCCTACTCATTTTTATAATTCATAGGACATTTGCTAACCAGATCGAGTTGCTTTAAAGCTGAATTGCAGGTAATAGCAAAAGAATCCTAGGAAAGAGTATCTTTGTGCTGGTGATATGTTTAGAATTGAGTGCCACACAGCCATCTCTCCTCTCAGTATCTGTGCAGGGAAGTCATGCACTGGAAATAGAAAGGAAGTTTGTCTAAAAAAGTATGGGTTTGTGGAATTTGGGACTGCTTTAGAATCAGTCTGATCCTTCTGCTAGCAGGTTTTCCCAGTGAAATGAGAAAATGAAGACCAATCCCTCTTGTAATGACTGGATGGAGAGGGAAGCAAGGTCTTCCAGTACCACAACTCCTTGGGAGTCTCCTACTGTATATTTTAAAGTAGCAGGGGAAGGAAGAGAGAAAGAAAGCAAGGTAATACTGAGATGCTATATAAAGTCCACACAAATTTTGTTGCAATGACATTAAGTCTTCTGTTGTGCACTAACTCTGATAATAGAGAACATTTTTTCTAGTAGAGGTACTGTGTGTTAACACTGATCATTTAAATTGCCTCACTTGGAATTTCTCAACCATCATTTTGGCACAGAGACCTATAAAAAGAAATTTAAAATACTACTTTTATATGAATGAAAGAAAGGGGAAGTTTGAAATTTGAAATGTATGTAACTTTGAACTAATTTAAAGTTAATGAAAATATTTTATCCAGCAAGCCAGATGAATATATGCCACCTGCATTGTTTCACCAGTTTGCTTCTTTTTAAATGTGTCTAAATTAGGAGGCTATAACTCAAAACCCTGAACTAGCATAAGCATCAAGTCCTTCACTGTGTACTAATTAAATCAAGGAGTGATTTTATTTTAGAAATAAGGCAGGGTTTATTTGCTTGTACCAGTATGGATTAGGCCTCTGTTGTTAAGTTCTGAATTTTTAAAGGTTTTTTTAGTAATTTAGGAATGTTTTTTGTTTGTCAGTACTTCCATTTGTCAGTATTACTGTTTCTTAACACTTTACAATGTGCAAATAAAAACATTGAAAAAGCAAGAAAATACTGGGGTTTTTCCTTCCTTCAAATGCAATTAAATAGTATTTTGCACTGAACTTTTCTTTCTAACCCTTTTTAAAGAGACATGAAAAAACTGAGATGTAGGCATTCTAAAGGGCTTTTTGCAAAACTGACTCTCTTAGCTGTGTTGCAGAATTCTAGAGCCTGTTTCATTTCTTACATAGGGTATATCCTTCAGTGCTTGGTTTCTGCTCTGCATTTGTGGTTCGCTTTAAGCATGTTGCATTAGGTTGTCAGTGTTACATAAATAGCTTCAAGTTTTTTATATTTCTTTTCACCTTTTTCAATTTTGTTTCTGCCTTGGCAGTCACCATCAACTTTACTGAAGCTGCAACAGATAACAAAGCCTGAGTTTGTGGCTTCAGTTGACTTTAATGCTTAATTTTGCACTGTAGAAATGCTGGCTTTTTTAGCTACTCATTTATGGACTAAAAAGCACTAAAACCAGGAATATTTTATAGGTCTTTGCTTTCTCTTTCTTTCTGGGGTGGTTTATGCTGTCTGGTAGGATTTATATGAAAAGCTATGTAAAACTGATGAAACTTAATGAATTTATTTTGTTTTGCTAATAGTTATTTCTGGAAGTTCTACCGCAAGATAGAAGTCAATGGATTAAAACCACTTCAGACTTAAGAACTTCTTACAATAAGATCAAAGAAATTGTAAGTTGGTACAAAATAGGTTCTCATACTTTGACATAGATATTAATTATTATAGTATAACAGGAGAGGATTTGATTTTTTTTTTTTCCTGTTTTTACCTAGCACATTACAAACCCTCGGAAAGCAGGACAGCAAGATCTGATAATCAACAACCCACTCTCTCAGGACGAGGGGGTAAGTTGACCCAACACATGCTACTAAAATTCTCATCTTCTTCATGCTGACCCAAGTGAGTTCTTGATGAAGTAGACAAAATGGAAGGTACTAAAATCTCCCTCCTAAATGTCCAAACTGACTAGTGTTAAAAGTGTCCAAACTGACTTGTGTTAACAATTATTTCACAGGTTCTGCTTAACAACTAGAAATGGTCATTTCCAGGTTGATATTCTGATTTTTCGGGGCTTAACTCATAGAAGGCTGTGGTAAACAAAAAATCAGGGCTGGACTATAGTTACAGTTTCACAGCATATCCTTTCTTTAACTGATATGCTTTTTTATCACTGTATGTTTCCATTTTATACATAAAATGGCTCTAGTTTAAGGGGTGTTTAAACAGTCAATATGAAGTGAATGCTATTAACAGAACACTGGAGTACCCTCCTCTGGAAGACTGTTCAGCCTGAGAAGTTTTTTTTACTGCATTTTGTTATACCTGAAAAGCTTTTAAATATTTCATAGCATATCTCTTTAAGCTTTTCTATTAATTATATTACCATTGATGCTATAAAAATTCTTTTTTATCAAATTTTTAAAATAACTTAATTCCATGAAGATAATTTGTTTGGCTGCATTTGAGAGATTTACACCTGAAAAGACTGTCTCAGATATCTTTGGTGATATTACGCCTTTTTTGTCCACAAACAGAAGCCCATACTTCGTCTATAGTGTGGTACTGTGCTCCTTATTTAATTTAGAAGGAGAGAGCTCTGCAGCTGTTATGACTGTGCACGTCATCAAACTATTCTTGCATCCAGCTGGACAGAAAGTTGTGTCAAATGTAAAAGATTTAAAGCATTTCTGCTGTAGTTTGTGATTATACACAGTGGCCCAACCTGCTTTCTGCCTGTAGTGTCTTTAGGATATAGAAAACAAAGGTTAACATGGCAGAATATGTGGCAGGGGATTAATCTATAAAACAAAGCCACAGGCCAAATCAGGCATAGGAATGAAGAACAAAGTGCCTTTGAGCCTCTGCTGTGACTTAATGTTACACCCATTTAGTGTCCTGATTTTTCCTTCCTTTTCGCAATGCAGCTTCTCTTTGCTTCCTCTGTTTTGATGGGCCAGGGTGGGAGCAGGGACAGGGGAGTTTCAAAATGTGGCCTAGCTGCAAAAAAAGAGTTGTGAGTTAAAAAGGTATTCAGTGTATGTAAGACATTATCAAAGATAAAAATATTTTTGAAGTTTGGGTTTTTTTCCGAGTTGTAACACAAATATAGCAACTAATTAACATGGGTTTTTGTTATTTTACTTCCCTCCCCGTAATAGCATTCATTTACTTTCTCTTTTCTTTCTACGGAGCATAAGCCACCATGGCAAAGAATTGTTCACAGGGAGGCAAGAAATTGTGGAAGTATTGTACAGACTCTGTACTGTATTTCATTCACTGGTGCTGCTGCTGAAAACTTACCTAACCTGCATGAAGACTACTGTCAATTTTGCTCCATCTGTATTTTGATGAAGCTACCATCCCTTTACAGTAAAGAATATAGTTTCCAATACTTTTTCTGGAGCATACAATTAACAGCACTTTCTGACTTCTTTCAGGTTAGCTTTTACAACATATTTGTAAACAAGGCATGGAAAAAAGAGAGAAAGGATGAAAATGGTCATAAGCATAGCTACAGAAGAAGCTAAACATACTTCAAATTCTTTTATGTAATATTTTTTGTTTTGATAGTGAGCTTTAAATACTCTGGCTTTCCCTGTCATAATTTTTTTAGAATGGCCAGTCTGGATTTTCAGTGTGGATTAGAATGATGTCATTTTTGTAATATTGGTTATCATACAGTCCTTGTTTGATTTCGTCTCCACTGAAACAAACTAGCTTACTCTCAAACAATCTCTTTTTATGGATGTTGCAGTAGCTTCCAATTAAAGTCCATACATTCATAGGAGAAATATGGTAGAGTCCAGTTACATAGACCTTTTTCCTTGAGTGAACAACTGAATTTTTTTCAGTTGAGTTGCTGGTTCTGATAAGTTTGACTTTACTCTGCCATTCTAAATATTCTTCCTGGACCCCAAACCAGTAACTCACGGACCTGCAGCCATCCAGTAAGCAAATGCTATGAGCCTAGAACAAGGATCCAGGAACTTGAATGTTTTTGTTTCTGATCTAAACTGACTTTCTCAGATATGTTGTGCTGGTCATCAACATTCTTTATCTCCCATAAAATATTGATATACCTATCTACCAGTAATGTTGAGGATTAATTAGTTAATAGTAGTACCGTACTTTGCTGATGTAGTTTATAAACCTTAAGTATTAGTAGAAGTCTTGGTTTCATACAATTATTTTTCCTTATTTCAGAGTCTTTGGAATAAATTTTTCCAGGATAAAGAGCTTCGAGCAATGATTGAACAAGATGTGACAAGAACGTATGTAGATCTTTAAGAGAAATTTATATATATAAATTTATATTCTGCATTTTTATGTGGTATATATTATATTGTGTTTTCTTGACTTTGGTTACTGTAAATGTCAGGTTTGTTGAACGTGAATGTGTGGAAACATACATTAAATGTATAAAAATACAAATTTCATGGAGTAAAAAATGAGACAATCTAGCTGAACATTAAATCCTGGAGATTTATTGGTATCATTGAAGAAAAGCTCTTCTAAATTAAGATATTAGGAGGTGTACTACTTGTGAAATTTAAAGTAGTTTTCTGTACGAAGCAAAGAGAAGGTAAGAGAAACTGAAAGGTCTTTAAATTATGATCATAATGAAAGATCGAACAGATTACTTTCTTAATTCTCAACACTTAATACAATCAATAATAAAAAAGCAGTTCATAATTAATAAGGGAAATGTCACTCATCTATAGAAGTTGAGAGGTTCTATTTTTATTTATCACTGTTCTAGTTTTATTTGTTATATATGCCTTTTACAATTTGTCTTGATATTACTATGATTATGTTTTCATCTTCTTGGCCCTTAGGTCATTCCTGTTTAGGAACTTGTTTGAGTTAGAACACTCAGTCCCTGAAAATATTTATTTTCAGAGTGCAAGCATTGAGTGATGTGTAAATGTAATTAAATTCAATTACTGGTTTGCTACCATGTGAAATTTTACTGTATTGCAAATATTTTTCCTTATAACTTGAAAAAAGTGATGATAGTCGTAGATTTTACAAATCCCAAGCTTACACATTTTCATTTACAGGAACCAAGTCATGCAGAAGAAATCATTGCAGTCTGGTTTTCGAATATTTTACATGTCCGTCCCTAGACCCATTCTTGAATGTATTTTGCCACGAGATGTATAATTAAAATCCGAGTATACTTTCATGTGCATTCTCACAACAGATGGTATTTTTTGTTTGTTAAAGGAAACAGTTCAGGATGTTCTATGATTAAAATATATATGTATCTAAACTATAATTGGAGAATGAAAAGTTGTATGGAGGTTATGGTGGATGTAAGACTGTTATTTAAATATATATGTATACACACAAAAAGTCCAGTCTCTCACTGTAGCAAATGGCAGAGTAGTATTCACTAATATCGGTAATAGTGACTGAAGAAATTTTCATTTATGCATTTATACAAAACAATGTCTACTTGAAACAATAGTAGTATACATTGTCATCAATAGCAAAATAAGTCAAGCAATGAAGAAGCAAAATTTATCAGTGACATGAATATATTTGATAAACTACATGCATTTTATAGGTACACTTGTTGCTTGTCTAGTCATAAAGCATAGTATGCCTTTTTACGTATACACATGTATCTGTTTGTACACTATCATTATTTTAAGAAGCTAGAAGTTCTACATTCTGCAGCTTTAGAATGTAAAAGCCCTCTCTTTTCGTTTACATTCTTTAAATAAATCCCTGGAGTTAGAATTTTAAAAGTTTAAAATTCGCCGTTAATTTACAATGCTTTTTATTAGAGGTTAAAATAATTATTATATTCAATTACCATAATCATTACTTTCTAGCTGCTGTTTCTTATTTAATGAATGTTCTTTGTCATCTAGTTCAGTCCTCCTTAATCCCACAGCATCAAGTAAATAATGCTGTAGACAGTGATGCTAACTGCACACAGAGTAGCAAACCAGAGTTCCAGCTATCAAAGCAGTAAAAAAATTACTCTGTAATGCTTTTGTTAGAATTCCCTGAAGTGTAGTAACAATAAACAGGAAAAGTGGCTAGAATTAGGCTCCTAAAATTGGTATTGGTTTAAATTGGTTTAAACTTCAAGATTTTGCTATCTAAAGGCAACTGGAATAAAATTTGTTCATGTGTGAGTATTTGTTGCTCACAAACATGCATTTTGAGAATCCTTATCTCACCTAATTATTAGGTCTGTGAAGCCTAGACACTCACAGCTGGGTTAATCATGCTTTAGAGTCCATGTACCTGTGAATTCTAGGACACAAATCATCTCTTCCTAAAGTATAAATCTAGTTTTTGTCTGATGAATCACACTGTAGAGGGGTATAGTTTTCTTCAGTAATTATAAAGGCTTCTAGCTCACCAGTACTGAACAAAACTTTAGTTTCCTAAAGTCAGGTGAGAGAAATCCAATCCGTAATGTCTACATACAATTTTCAGCCCGTTGCATAAAAATAACAGCTTCCAATATTTAGAAGTAGGAAAGGATATTGTTAAGTTAGTCCCAACTCATTAATGATCATGTTTTTAAATTTTTTTAAAATATTCTGCAGGAATAGAAATCAGCAGATTGGCAGAAGCAAGAGCATTTAACTAAAATCAAAATACCAGGTTACTTGTTGGCATCACAGTGTACATCTAGGGTTGCAAATGCCTAGATTTCATTACCCTCTTTCTCTCTCCAGTATTTTAAGAAACCAAAATGTTTAAGGGGCATTCCCTGTAGACTGGTCAAGTGGATTTCTTCTCTTTTGTAGAGTATTTTTATGTATCGGTCTACTTAGTTTCTGCTTCAGAAGTAACAATCACAGTTTAGGATGATGGAAGGTGTGTGAAGATGAGTAATGGTGGATGCTGAGGTTCCAAACTCTCCATTCCCCAAATAAGAAAAAAAAATTTAAAAATTGCCAACATAAGAAAGGCCATGGAGAAGCCATTGGACAGCTACATCCTTCCTAAGTATGTGGAAGAGATGCTAAGAAACAGCAATCCATTGATTATGATCCCCATTTCTGTCTGCCACCAAATTTGTTTTGTGCATCCGTTTATTTGTTTGCCAGCCTGTTTCTTTGAATTTCTGTGTCAAATTCTGGCTGCCTCTGGTGCAAGGGCTTCTAAATCAGTTAAAGGAGTATTTTAAAAAGTTATGTCTGACTCACACCGGTCTTCCCTTTTAGAAAAGAAGGACCCGAATGTGCCATTGTTTAATTGTAGAGTTGTGGTAAAACAGTCTAGGAAAATTCCCACGTCCTTATGCAGGCTTTCTCAGAGATGTAATTAAATGTAATATTCTCATGTTCATGAAAAGCATGATTTGAAAAGGTAGACTACTAAAAATATCTTACCTGGCTGATTTGAGGATACAGTATTTCTTAAAACACAGCTTTAATCATAAAATGACATTTTCCATAAAAATCTATCCTGAACTGATAGTTCCCTCATGATCTCTTCTATTTACATTTACTATAATTAATACTTCAGCCAGCTTATTCCTGAGTTCATTATTATCCTTTCTGTCACAATCTCTGGTATTACTAGATCTGCACAGATATCTCTGTGTATTTTTGAGTTTTCTTTGTTAGTCTTCTCTTCCTAAACTTCCTAGGGCAGGCCTGAATAACACTCCTTCAGAAATAATCTCTTCAAACTCCTAAATTATGTCGATTGCCATCTGCTGTAATGCACTTTTGGTCTCAGCTGTGTCCTTCCTTTACAGTAATGTGATTAGTACAAGTGCATACAAGGTTCCAAATGTTGGTCTACCGTTACCTCCACCAAGTGCCAGGAAAACGTTACACCTCTCATCCCAGTGCCTCTCTCAGGACTTCAGCATCACTGTGTTTAAGCCACGGTGTCTTCTCTGCCTTGGCTCTTGATTCAGCTCCTTCATCCAAGGATTTCAAAGCACCTTTCTAGCCTTAATTAGTTCTGTTTCTGTGCTTGCTTGTCATCACCTCTGTGAGATGACCACTGTGATTATCAACATTAATAGTCTTATCTGAAGTAATTTATTCTAATTTCCTATATTGTTTCTCTGTGACAGGCTTTACAACAGCCTTAAATACAACTGGTGTTAAGTATATCATTGTAGCTCAGACCTGGGAAATTTATTTGAAGAAATCTTATTTCAAACCATGTGATTTAATTCTAAAACTGACAATACCACAACCTTTATTTCAGCACTCTAGCCTGAGGCCTGCCATTGTTGTCTTTTTTAAGTATTCTTCTGTTTTTCTTTGTCCAGCTTTACCATTGCCTTTCTTATTAGTATTCTGCCTTTTCAGGTTTTATTTGTTATTGCTCTGTATAGCTATGGAGTGATGTGGTTTGGGGTGTTTGCTTTACGAAACATTTTTTGCCATCTAGTTACTTCTTCAGTAGCAATGAAAACACCTTCCTTTGTGCAGTTACTCTAATTTTAAGTACATCCTGCATAACCACTCTATTTCCTACCTCCAACAGTCAAGGAGCAGGATGCACAGGTGAGAGATGCTTCAGAGCAGTTACAGACTGGAAATATTTCCGTTTTCCAGTATGTATATAACAGGATTTTCCCAGAAGGTTTTTTTCCTTATTCTCACATAAGGTCACTTCATTCTGGTTCACTTAGGATATTTGCCCTGCCAGATTATTTTATAATTATAAAGTTTATTTGCAATAGCTGTTAAAGACAGTGAAATGTCTAATTGTGTCATATTGCAACAGATACCAGTAATAGATACTAGATTTTAGGATACTGGTTTTCATGTCAGTTATGAGATATTTAAGTAATCTTATCATTAAATGATAATATTTTTTCAAATATTAAAGAAATATTGAACCCTTGTGTATATGCATCTTCTGAGACTGTCTCATCCATTCTTCCATTTCTTCCATTGTATTTCATTCTTGCAGATGTCTAGCTTTAATGAGATTAAAAGGGATTAGTTATTTAAATATAACTGATATCACCATACCTGTGTAGCAGACTGGTGTAATATTAAAGGACATGGTTCATAATTTCAGTTGCAAAACAAATGTAACAAGTCATTAGTAGTATTTAACTCTAGCAGCACAGAGCAGTGCGAAAGCAGACAAGGGAGATGCTCTTACCTAAAACCTCTTCCAGAAGACCAGCAACTGGCATTCTGTGCACTCTATTGTTTACTTTTTCTGTATTGCTTCACTTTCAGGTTTCCTGAAATGCAGTATTTCCAGCAAGAAAATGTAAGGAAAATTCTTACAGATGTTCTGTTCTGCTACGCCAGAGAAAATGAGCAGTTGCTTTATAAACAGGTAATGAAAATACTGTACAGGTGGCATTCATTGACTCAACATTTTCTATATGGTTTGACAATAATGTAGCTCTGTTGTATCTGAAGTTGTATCATAATGCTGAAGTAATCAAAGAGCTGCTTGTCAGCTGGTTGGTAAGTAAGCTCATTGAATAACATATGCTTTTTCCTCATAACCCAGTGCCTCAAATTGTTTTCTTTAAGGTTGCTAAGTTTTCTAACTTTAAATTTCTTTATAAACATCTTTTTCTTTGTCATTGGTTAAGAAAGAAAAAACGAAGAAAGACTTTCTCTGCTTAGGTAAAGAAAGAAAGTATACAGCAGGATTTAAAATGGTACTGAATATACAAAACACCTAAATAGTGACTTCTGAAATTTAGACAAAGTTTGCTATTTTAAGTTTTATGTAGTATTTTAACTTCTTCTCCAAAGTGCTAAAGCCATGCAGTATGTTAGCAAATAGATCTTTATCTAACCTTGTAGCATCCACATACAATGCAGCTGACAAAATCTTCTTCAGTGAAGGATAAGGGTGCTACAAAATATCATTTTTACAGAGTTACTTGAAGGAGAGTCTGCTCAAACCATTTTTTAGAAAATGATAAAGAAAGCCTAAGTTGCACTGTCTGCATCCACAGAGTTAGTAAGTTAATTAATTTAACATTTGTTCTGAAGGTTTTGAAGTAACTATAAACACGATACTGTATTCATATAGCAAGACAGATATGCAGAGTATCAACCCAAGTATATTTGTTTTTTCACAGAATTATCTGTAAGCTGAGTAGAGACTGACAAACTGAGGGATATTCTGTGTGCATGGACAAAGGCTAAACTGTAGAGGAGCCAACTTTAGGTAGATAGAAAATTTGTCATGACAAAAATACAGAGATTAAGTAAATGTGAAGATTTTTATAGAACAATCTATGCTTTCAGGTATGGTCTGTGACCACCCTGTCCTCAAGCCAGGGAAAAGGGTTGATTCATGGAAACAAAGGGCACATGAGTTGAGGGAGCAGTTAATTCTGAAGAATTTCTTAGAGATTATGTAAAAAATAGACTGTATAGTTATCAAACATGTGAAACATCTATCAACTGGTTATTTCTCATGTTTGACAGACAGTGAGCAAGGAATAGTCTTGCATAAGAACAATAAAAATGAGATCTAGGAGCTGTATTTTGAAGGGCACTGCTAAAAAAAATACTTAGCAGTATTCAGCCTCCTCTTTCTAGTGAATATAGGCCAGAGTACTGATGATGGGAAAATGGAAGAACACATTCCAGCTGATTTAGTCTATCATTTATTGAACAAGAAGTATTATTTTACTCTTTGATATTACTTAAAAGGACTTAATTACCCTCTGCTCATATTTAAAATCCTCTTGATTCCTTACCAAGAAATAATACCTTTCTATATAGGGATGGAATATTTAGCCAGTTCAAATTTTTTAAAAAAAGCACTGCGTTTCATCACAAGCTGTTAAAGCTATTATTTTCTACTAGGTGACACCCCGTTTAACATAGACCATATTGTTAATAGTTATGGGATTTTATTGAATTAATGAGACTGTTATCATGTAGTAGAATGTCTTGCTGAGTTAATTGAAACTGCAGAGATTATATAAATGGTATTAATGAACTTTGACTGCCTGATGCCTCAGCTTTAATAAAGACTGCTTGGTGGGCTAAATGAACACAGGCAGATAAAAGAACAGGTTCAATTTTGTGAGCCTACAGGCTGTTGACAAAGAAAACTTTTTTACCTCTGTTTTCAACTGGTGTGCATCAGTAGTGTGGTAGTTCCAGGAAGGGATGAAGGGGAGAGGAAGTGCAGAAAATTAAATTAATTTGGATCATGAAAAAGTGTTGATTTAACCTTTTGAAGCGTGTTCAGTGTATCAACCAAGTCTTGCGGTGCTGTGCCAAGTCCACGAAATAGCAAATGATTGTTGTTTTCCTCTCTTTGTTGTGGACATGTGTTACTTTTGTTAGGAGCTTTCCTTTTTTCTTACCTCATTTTAAAAAGGTGGGTTTGTTTGGCTGGGTTTTTTAAAAGAGTAATGCTCCTTTTAGCTTATTAGTAAGATCCTCCTCTTTTTTCCCCATGCTCCTCTCTTTCTAAATAACATTTTTTTCATGTCCGTCATGACCCTTCTCTGAATTAGCTGAAAAGAAATAGTCTATGGTAGCAACAGGATATGTTTTTTCCTTCTTTTATCAAATACCTATCTAGTAGTGAGTCTCCCTAATGTATTGTTTTTACCAGACTCAAGCCCCACTTCCCATAATAATTTCCACTACAGCAAAGGCTAGCATATTTTTGAGAAAATAATGAAGGTTACCATTAATTCATCAGCAACAGATCATCTCTAAGTTGTTGTTTCCACAGTGACCTGAATACAAAGCCCAGATGAGGGAGCTTGTCTTCATATGCAGTTTCCATTGTGGGGACTGGTCCTGTGTTGTCGTGCATGAGAATTCCTCTGTCTCATTTGTATGACCACACAGAAAAGATACGATTGCCATTAGAATTATAAAACTTGGCCAGTGAATGAAGACTGATACTTCTGTCTGTCAGCATCTGTCCCTACCCAATGTTATCTTCCAAAATATTTGAAAAAAGTTATAGTTCCTTGACAATTTGCATACTTACAACATTCTGTTGAAACTATTACATAGCATCAGCATATAGTCTTACAAGAAGCAATCAGTAATGTTTGTTTAATATGCATCTATGCATGCAAGTTGTCTTTGTAGTAGGGTTTCTGAGTTTTTTGGCCAGCGTGAAGGAACATTTTATTTGATGAGGAAAAATATATTTCTATCCCTAGTCCAATGGAGTAGAATGTTGTGGAGCTGTATTACAGATTTTAAAGGCAGAATCTTCCCTGTGCTCACTGAATTTTTAAATAGCAGCTGTAAATATAAAATCTAAGGAGAATAGTGTACTGTACTTAAGAATATGTAAAAGTTACTCTTAGAGTTCTTCTGTAAGACTAGTGACAAAATTCTGGCCCTAGTTACACTGAAAGGAAATAGTGAAAATTAAGCTAAATCACTAGGCTAACTATTGTTTGTTCATAATTTGATTGCCCTTAGAGAAGTCAATATAATTTTGAAATGCATTGATTCACTTGTTATTGTGAAAATGCTATAATTCTGGTTTTCTTTCTAAACCATAGACTGTATTATGAAATCAATATTTTGTTGTAGCTGGGAAGTGTCACAAAATTATCTGAGCTCTGTCAACTTATTTATTAACACTAAAGAGTTTTAGTAAACTGTAGCATTGAAAAAATATGTGTATGCATATTACACTGGTAGCTTTTCTTGCCAAGCTAAAAATCTCTAAACATTTGAAGTACTCTTGTAACTGAAAGATCAGAGGTATCTTTTTGAAATCCTGATATTTCATCATCTGTTTGTTTTGGTTTTGTTATATGTGGGCAGCCACATTATGATTCTATTTTATTATAGAGTTGATACATTATTATGTTGGAAGAAGGTGTGATGTGCTTTTATCTTTTATAACTAATTCTTATTTTATGTCCTCTTTCTTTTTCTTCCGCTTATATGTTTACAGCTTAGGTGGTAGTTTTTTTAGACAGTCAAGTTTTTTGGCATTTCCATTTCTCCTATTTCATTTTTAGTATATCAGGGCGAATAAAAGATTAGACGTGGAACTGTTAATTAAGCAAGAGCTGTATGTGTGAAAGTACAACCCTGGGTATTTAAATATTTTTGCCACTTATATGTTGCCTAATCCTGGACCTTTCTCCTTTGATATGACCATACTATTTTAAGAAATCTAAACTTGACAATTTGTAATCTAACTCATTTGTCGTGTTTTACATCAGCTTCTGAAATCAAATGGCTATATTTGGTTTATTTTGTTTTTCCTAAATTAATTTCTCTTTAAGCTTCATCTTTCAAAGTAGTCCCTAAAGGTTTAGAAATAGGAAGGGAAAGAAAACATCTGAACTTCAGCCCTGCCAGTCGTCTCAGTCCTGAAGAAATTAAAATTAAATTTTCTAGAATTTCAATTGATGGCATACAGAGAGATTGTCAAAACTGTTGTCAAAATTGTCGAAAACTATGCATCCAAGCATACTCAAAACAGTTAATGACATAGAGAGGGCTTCCACATCTACCTCTCGGGTCAGTTCAGACCACTTAAGGAAAATCCCCACTACTTCCAATAAAAGTTCAAGGTTTTTAATAGTTAATGGATCTGTTCAGCACACATGATTTACTGGTGTTGTACACTCCTCAGATGCTGTATGGAATATCAACTGATATACCAGCAAAGCAGCAGGGTAGCTCACGAGCGTGTAACACTTCCAGTGTTCACATCTGTCCATCGCTGAGGGGGCTGGAAAAGCAAGTGCAGAGGCTTCCTGGCTTGGAACTGCAACCATTAAAAGTAGAATAGCTCCTGTCAGGGGACCCATCATCTGACTCCTGACAGCAACCTGAGATGTTGATGTGCTTGATGGACCAGCGCCTGTGCTCCTTCTGCAGCAGGATAGATGAGATAGTCTTCCTGGAACCCCTGTCTGCCCAGAGCACTCACCTGAGTTGGGACTGAGGCTACGCTTGATGAAATACTTGCATCCTTGAACTGGAGCACTCCTGGCAGCAGGTTCTTCTTCCTACAGCTGGGCAAGGACTCCATCCAGAGCTAGGCCCAGCAGGGCTAGCCTGGGCACTTGGTATCAAGCCCCTGCTGTAACTGGTGGTTTTGGGCAGAGGTCAGGAATTTCCTCCCCTTAGAGTGATCCTTGTGTCCAGAGGCAGACAGACAGATCTCAATCCTTCATCCCACATCCCTTCCATCACCAAAGGGCTCCCCTCCCTTCTTTTGTATGGCTGACCCCTGCCCCAGCCTGGAGCTTGCGTATCTCCTATCTGCTGTCCTAGTCCCAACGCTGGGGTCCCAACTCTCCTGGGTGGCCCAGCCGTGCTTCTAAAGCTGGCCCAAGTCCTCAACTGCCCACCCATTTTTTTTGTTCTGATTTCTGTCTATTTTTATGTTTTTTCTGTATCTTAAAATAGATTACATATATAAATAGTACTCTGCAGTGGAACAGTACCAGGTCTTCTAGGCATTGTGTTTAATGAGTTTATTTTGAATACTGACATAACAACTTAAAAGAAAGAAAACCGAAAAAACCCAAAAACTCGTTTTAATTCTCATGTCCTTAGAAATGAAAGTTTTGTTTTCTTTCCGAAATAGCTACCCTTTGGAGCATACTGTTACACTTTTATCTATGGTTTGGGAACATTATAAAATACAAAATAATTTTTGCCATTTGCAGATCTCTGTACTGTAGATCATTATTATAATTATCATAAATAAAATTCATATTTATGAACATAGATCTTGAAGTAAACTGCCAGGTGCAGGGTTGCCTACCATTGCCAATTTGTTGTGTGTTGTGTTAGAAAAAGGGAGACTAACTTGTTTCCCTATATTACAGAAGAATAAACTCTTGGATTTAATCAGAATTTAAGATAAAAGCCATTGATTATGAAACTGTTCTGTTAACAGTGTGAATGAATGTTCATGCTTTTAGTTAGTCTGCACCTAATATTGCTGTCTGCCTTATGCTGTGCATTAGGAACTATTATATGACTGGAAAATCTAAGTACGCTTTTGCTTTTCCTTTTATGTTTAGGGCATGCATGAACTTCTAGCTCCCATTGTCTTTATCCTACATTGTGACCACCAGGCTTTTTCACATGCCAGTGAAGCTGCACAACCAAGGCAAGCATTGCATTTTATTTGTATAAAAATCCGCTTTCTTTAAAAAATAAGTTGGCTAAACTATAGCTTATAAATATGTGCTCCATAATTCTTTGTTTATAATACATAAATTAATATCAGAAATCATTGCATCCTTGTGCTTTGATGAGAATGTCCTTATTTCATCTTTCCTACTACAGCTTCTGAGATTTAAACATTGGCCCCTTCACAGACATTGGCTGGTGAAAAAATGGGGAGACAAGATATCTAAGGAAAACCTTAATCTCAAAGCTTACATACGTACCTACAGCTCCACCTCATCCTCATTGCCAGAACTGGTTTTGTTTTCATCATTGCAGAGAGGAGACAGATTAGTGAGCTACACTCATAGAGTGGACATCTTTCCACCAACTCTCTTTCCTCATATCTTGAAAAGGGAAAATAATCATTGAAGACAAATTGTTGTGATTGATAGTTCTTTCATCACCTGCAGTGTTGTAGCTGCGATAGCCAACTATTCTTTGACTTGGTAGTAACATTATGCTTAGCTATTGATCCTCCATTTAATTCAAAAGTGTGTACAAAAGTATGTATGTGTGTATGCATGCAGTCATATTCATACATATAAAATATTGCATCACATGACTGACTGCTTTTATTCTTGCCCTATATGTAAGGCTTTTTGTTTTATTAAAAAAATAACAACAACAACAAAACAAACAAACAAACAAAAAAACAACAACCAAAAAACCAAACTAGTTTCATTCTCGTGATATTTAGGACATTTCATTTGGCTTTTTTGCACTCTATTCTGGAGTCCAGCAGTGAATAAAAACCCATTTAATTATGTGTGCAATATACTTTAACCTCTGTAGGTACCCCTCAACATGACTGCCCGAAGGTAGTTAAGCATTAAGATGATTATTTACAAGTGTGCGTTTTTATTCAATGTCTGTCCTTAGATATCCTAAAATTACCTAGAAGATGCTCTTCAGTGCTAAGCAACTTAAAATAACCATGTGTTATGTACAGCATTCTGTTCCATCCCTGCTGAAAAAGTAGAGCTAAGCAGCAAAGTAGATGGAAAAGAGGTGCTGTCACTGATTAATTGCTGTTAAAGTACAATAAAAATACAGGCTATTAAAACAAAATAAATTAATGTTTTGATACAGCAAATTTGACCAGTAACCATATTTTTTTTTGTATGGGACAAACAGTGATAGATTGTGCAGCAATCAATTATTCTAGATCAAGCATATTCAAATAATACATTGTGACATTCAGTAATTTGTTATTTGGAATAATTAGATGGTTACTTCATTGTAGTGCAGACAAGGCAGCTAATTTGTTTTTGATCTTTATAAAAAGGAAAGACTTCATTTGTTCAATGGAGTTGCTCTTTTTAATTAAAAAGGCTAGTTTTCTCATTTGCACTTTATATGAAAGTTGGCTTATAAATACATAATGGTACATGCAGAACGCTGACCAAAAATAAACATTCACATTTGGATTGTTCACTGTTGCCTTTTTCAGCGAGGAAATGAAAGTTCTTTTGAATCCTGAATATCTGGAACATGATGCCTAGTAAGTTTTAACAAGTTTCTTTACATTTAATTTGCTCTTGTTTGTAACTGACACCATTATTTAACACCAAGTTTCTGGGTTGTTCCCTTTCAGTGCAATGTTCACACGTCTTATGAAAACGGCAGAACATTGGTTTTCAACTTTTGAACATGACAGTCAGAAGGTAAATATTACTTTTAAATGTACTTACTGTGTTTTTAAGTAAATGTGATTTTAATATGATCTATGTTATTTAAAGCTAATTAGACATCTCTTAGCTTGGTTAAAGCAGTCTCAAACAAGTTTACAATTTTTAAAGGTTCTTCAGAATTTGGTCATAAGCACTTGTGGAATGTCTTCCAGGTGAGAGTTCCTATCTGTTGAAAGATCGCTTGGTAATCAAAAGCCAAGTGTGCAAGCACAGATTTTGCTGTACATAAGTGATGTCCTTGCGTAGCATTTGAAAGAGTGCCTGTCATAGGCACTTCTGTGTGCCCAAAACCTGTGCAAATGTCATGTTAAATAAATGCCCATAAGTAAAATATTAAGGCGTGAATTATTATCAGCTATTTACAAACAATTTGCTGTGAACTCGAAACTTTAGCCGTAGACTGTCCATCAAAGGTCAGGGCGTATCTTTCCCTGACATAATCACTCCATTTCCTTCATTTTTTTCTTCTTAACCTCAGGATATTCAAACAAAGGAAATACCTGTGCCTTCAGAGCTCTTGTGTATCTGTATGGCCACCACTGAATTTAGTATGTTGCTGCTTTCATAAAAAAGCTTTTGCAGTGTTCTGAGTTTAGTTCTACAGGACTCTCCTTTGCAGAGACCTTCTAGAGACCATCTAGTCCTTGCCTGAATTTTTCCATGCATGGCAGGAAGGACAATTCTCTTAGTCAGTTGCTCAAGAGTTCTTTTGACTACTTCTTTTCCTCTGTACTTCCATCTTTATATTTCTCTTTTTTTTTAATTCTGGAAAATTATTCGTGTGATGGAGCATATGTATGGAGGCTCTAGCAAAATATTATTAACAGTATTATGGGTATCACCAAGACTTTCAGTGTATTATATCCTAAAAGAGTTGGCCTCCAAGCATAGTTTCAGCTTGATTCACTTAAGCATTTTTCACATAGACCGTGGGGAGAATACCTAGAGTTAACAAAAACTTAATGAGAATTTGGTTGGTTCTGGCCATATGTGTGCACAAAAACCCATAGTTGCAAACTGTAATTAGGGAGTACTAGTTTGAATGGTGGTTTTGTCAGTCTAATGAAGAAAAAGTTGTTCGCCCAAGACTCATTTAAAAGCATCTATTTTCTTTAAATATTTAGAATATTATATATTTTATCAGATGTGGAGCATTGGTGTCTTGGCCTAAGATATCTACAGTTACAAATTATGTGGATTTTTATATAATTTCAGTAGCTAGGGATAAAGCATATAAGATACAAATTTTATGAAGTTACTACATAGGCACTTTTATTTCAATAACAAGGCTGTGAGATACATTTCTCTGAGTGTAGCTTTTCAAAATTCAGTGTATTCAAATGTATTTGTTCCAATTTCTGTGACAGAGGTGGTAAAGTCTGAGGCTGAATTTTATTCCAGGAAATAACTAGGTCTGCTTACAGATTTGCAGTGGTTGGGTAGAAGGTGAAAGTTTAAATTGCCCTTTCCAGTCCTTTCATGGCATAAAAAATTAGCAATGCAAAGAGAATGGATTAATATCTAGTTGTTTGTTCTTGTTCTTTGCAAACATGTATAATCTTTAATAATCCTTTCTTGTACATATGTCTTTTACAATCATGACTTTGAGGGTTAGCTACATAAAAAAGCGTCAGTCTTCACAAAGGAAGCAATGAAAGCGTGTGCTGTGAGAGACATGTTACATTTTACAGCCTCTAACAGTTGTTTCCATTACTCCCAATTGCCATTAGAGGAGCTTCTCCAGCTACTCCATTCCCTAGTGGTTAATGAGAGAAATCTGTCCTCAGTTTATACTTGTGCTATGTCCTAGGCTCTCTTTACTGCTGTAGCATTTGTTTCCTAAATGAATGAATATATAAATTGTATTAGTATCAACTAGCAGCCATTCCAGTTCATGTTGTGGTAGGTAATGTTTTATGACAGGACTTGGTGACTCTGTTCCTAATACTTAGCTAAAGTTTTCAGCTGCATTCACTGGTATTCATGTTTAAACTGTCCTCAGGGGTGAATCTGGTGCTCTCCTATAAACAGTATAGCACATTCTGAGCCGTCCCTCGTTTTTTCTTTTTATTGTGAACCACATCCTTTTAGGATTGATCATTTATATTTCATGTTAGCAATAGATGACTAAACACATGCACTCAAACTTTTTTGCAAGACTTAAAGGCTCACAAAAAGAAAATTGATGTTTTCTCTCACGTGGCAAATAATTGCATAGCGAGTATGAGTAGGGACACAGTAGTGTGTTGTCCGCTTGGCTTTAGGCACAGGCGCTGTGAGTCATTTCTAGTTAAACATTTTTGGCAGCTTGGTTTTATTAGTTTATTTGAGCATCTTTCTGTTTGGGCTGTTTGTTTCACACCAGCTATGTGATTTTTGGAGCAATTTCAACTGACTAGAGGTATTGTCATTTTCTCAACCAAATTGCATGAGAGGAGACAACAGACATGACTTTGTCGCACTCTAGTCATCCACTGAGCTTTTTGGTGGAGTACATGGAATCAGGAGGCACGGACAGGCAAGGCTTTGTTATTAGCTGCAGCTGCTTCCTCACAGATTCTGTCATGCCTTGAAGATTTCTGTTAATAGGGTTAATTTCTGAGATGCTGATAAACTGCATTTTGATGGATACCATTTACTTATCTCATGCTTTTAGAAATGGCAAGCCAGTGTATACTATTGGATGCACTTAGCCATGTTTGATAGTCAGTCAGTCTGACAGTCAGCAATGTATCAGTGCTGCATTATGCCAAGGTGCACAAATGCTGCAAGTGACAAATAACTCCAATTTTGGCACAGAGCAAGCTTGCATTAGTTTTGATATTCACAATCTTTTGACACTTGAGCCAAGGTTTAATAATCTGTCTTGTAATTTTGTAAAGATGGCTTGAAACCCACCAACAATTAATGGTGTAAAAACTAAGCTGAGTAATAGCTAGTCTTTTCATATTACAAGTTCAAATAAGCAGAGGGATTCTGATGCTGAGCTTTCCATGTAAGGTTTTATGCCTATAATAAAGGAAAGCTTAAAAACACAGGGTCTTCTGAGTCGTCGGGGCTGTGAATGCATAAAGCAGTCAAGCTGAAGTTAAAGTCAACTTGAATAACCCACAATAAAGTTCATACCCCAGATGCCTGCTGAATGATAGAACATGCACAGTCTACAAATGCATAGAGTTACAGACTTTTATGATTGGTTTCAAAGATAAATTTGTATGTTTATGAAAAAAATTAATATAGACTGACATTTAATATTAAGGCAATGTTACCATATTATGCTTTAAAAGTGGTTTTCTGTATAGAAGAAGATTAGTGGATACCTATTTGCAATATTTTGCATTCTAGCTTATGACCAAGAAAATAGTGAAATGGGTCTGAAATTATAGGAAATAGCCAGACAATCCAGAAATAAAATTCAAGGTAGAAAGAAGGCTGCCCAACTTGGTAAGAAAGAAGTTAATAGAATAGTTTAAAAAATAAGTTAGGAGAAATACCCTTTCTCAATGTACCTGCGGCTGGGAAGAACTTCGGTATTTAACTATTTATTGGCCTCTAAGACACTAGATGTTTTATTTTAAATTCCTATTTGTTAGAATAGCAAAGATTTTGAATAAATGCATGCCATGTCAGTGAGCTTTATTTGACAGTCTAAGGGAGCTTTTGTCTAGTGATTTGCTAGAGTATCTTAAATGAATATGTCTTTGTACCACAATACCTTGATTAAACTACCACACTGTAATAGACAGATCAGTCCCTTTGCTGCAATTGCCATAGCAAAGCAACAATTAAGCAGATTTTAAGATACAATTTATAATCAATCAGGTCCTTAAATTGAAACATATTACCTGAAATCACTGCTCAACATCCCACCATATTTTCTGCAGTACAGAAATCGAATAATTAAGAAAAGGTACTTCAAGCAAAGAAGATCAGCATAAAAAATAGACTTTTTGGTAGACATTATTAAATGTTCACTGCCCATTTGAATGTTAACACATGTTGTAAGTGATTTTGAAATAACGATAGGAAATGACCTTGGGAATAGCTTATACAACAAAAACAAACTTTCTTTGTTATTGAATGTTAAAAATAATGCTCTTTTCACAATATTTGTTATTGAATGTTAAAAATAATGCTCTTTTCACAATATCGAAACAAGTGAATTTGTATTTTAACAATGTAAAGTGCAATGAAGTCTCCTGAAATTATTAACCCTTTGAGCTGGATAATGCTTCTCTATTAATATAGTGAGCAAAAGTGTAGAAAAACAACAACTGTTTTTCAAAGTGAAGTTTTTGGGTCAGAGGTCATGATGACAGATTGTAGCAAAGTCATTGCAAAATTCTTCTCTTCTTACTGTTCCAGTTTTTCCTGTATTATAACCTTGACGTTGTTCCTAACAGCTTAATTCTCTATTTCCCTGTCCCCCTATCTTTCTCTTGATAGGTCTGACTTGTCCTTTTTCATTTTTCATTCTCGTTTTCACATGTTTCCTATTCAGTGCAGTTCATTACTTACTGCATTTCTTTCTAGCATTCTGTCTCTTTTTCAATAATACTTCACTCTTTTGCAAGAAGAATAAATTGAAAGCAGTATCATGTTCCAGGATTCTAATACTCCATTGGTTTTCACTTGATATGTGTTGTGTTGTAGATCATGGCACAGTTTGCATAGCCCTCAGGTCCAACCAACTGCTGTCTCATTGTTGTTCTATTGTTTTTGTTCTATTTCTTTTTTCCTTTAAAAGTTTCTGATGCTTTATCAAAGCTGTGTAGGTTTTAAGGTAAAGCCACCAGATTTTCTGTGTAAGAGAAGCCTGTTTAGAAAGGATTGTTTGAAAATAAGTTACTTCCTATTTGGTATGCAATTTATTGTTCTCTGAGGGCATATATTCTCTACTGAGTTACCATTCATCTGCTTTATTCTGGACTGACTCAGACTGCTGATATTAAAGCTAAAATAAAGCTGTCAACACTTTGTCAGAGCATGAAAAGTAAAGCATGCACGTAAAAATTGATGTGCAGAATGACGGGCACTCCTTGGCACTCCTGGGAGGGGGAATCCCACAATACCTTCCGCAGAAGTGGATACTTGAGATTCCTCTTCTGCTGTAAAAGAAATGAGTTATTACTATGTTTATTTGGAAGCCAGTGTTTACAACAAACGAAATCTCTTGTATACGATCCCTTTAGACAGCAATGCTTCGTGGGTCGTTCTTTTTTTCACCCTGTTTTCTGTGTCTGCAGGAGAAAGATGTGATGATACCACCTATGCCCTTTGCAAGGCCGCAGGACTTGGGGCCATCTATTGCTATTGTAGCAAAAGTAAATCAAATTCAGGATCATCTGCTGAAGAAACATGATATTGAGCTGTACATGCATCTGAACCGACTGGAAATTGCTCCACAGATTTATGGACTGTAAGTGTTTGGAAAGCATTATTTAATTTAATTCCTTGGGGGGTTTGTTTCACTATATTAGGAAATTTTTCCCCTTAAATTTTGGCTTAGAGGAATGGGACTAAAAAGAAGTACTTATCTCTTAGAACTTACTTGTTTTGCAGCATTACAGTAAATGCCATCCTACTGTTGTAGTTGTGACAGTGGCATTTCCAGTGCAGATAATGTCCATTCAGCTACATATTAGAGACCCTGATGAAGACTCCTGTACTTTCTGAATTAAGTACAAAGTCTACTTGGAGTTCTCCTACTATAACACACGGGATAACAGGACACAAAAAACTATTAGCGTTGAGTGGTTTATTTGCTTAATTTTATCACCAGTTTAACATTAGTGAACTTTTCCCTATTGTGTTACGGGGTTTTGGATGCTGGTAATTCAGGGTAAGTGGAGGGGCATGTTAAAAGTAAAGGCATGGGTATAATAAATTATCTGTGTACAGTGTCAGCCTGGGTATTCCCTTTTCCATGTACCTGCTTCATATCCAGTCGGTTGTGCACTGTGTATTGTATACCCCCATTCCCGGGGGTCTTACTGGGCCAGGTGTGACTTTGTATGTGGCCTTATCCATGTGTTTGTGCAGCATTGAATCCAAACCATTTATAGCTGCAGTAGTCAGTCTGGGTCAGCACAGAGTGCAATGTGTGTGAACCATGAGTAATCGTGACTTGACTGTGGTTTTGAAGAAGAATCTTGCCTTCATTGTCTGGAATTCTAGACATTTGATTCATTTTGATCATTCCTTAAGGAGTTGGCAAGCCATATGTGCCATTGCAGGAACAGAGAAAATGACACTTTTTAATTTTTTTTTTTGCAGTGATTTAAAGTAAGATTGGCTTTGCCTTAAATGAAAAAAAAATAAATTATAGGTGTGAATTTCCAAATGCAATTGTGGATTGTAACAGCTCAATAGAAAATAGAGAAAGGAAAGGAAAAGGTGACTGTGTAAATGTCAGGCCATAATTCTGCAATACTTAACACTAGAGTCTAATTTGATGTTACCGTAAAATGATTAAGTGCTGCAACATAATATACTCTCAAGAGAAGAGCTGAACTACTGATTAATAACTTATATTAGGAAGATAAATGTAAATCTACAAAACTGACTTAAATACGTCTTATAGGTATGAGTTACCTATAGGGGAGGAAAAATAAGCCAAGTAAACTCAAAGTATTAAAAGTACAAAGAGGACAGATTGTCCTATTACAATATTTTTTGCATACTGTGTTTTCTTAATATCTTCACTAGTCTGGAAGAGAAAGCGAGCATCCCTAATAAACTTCAGGGGTAGTAATGAATAAGTAGGCTGTATAAATATCAAGGAAAACAAAAATACATTGTTTCATTTATGAAGACTTACAAAAACAAAGAGAGAATAAAATAAGTTAAACTTCAGAAATTTGCAAACAGATATTTTGGGGCAAAAATAATTCGTAACATAGTTATTCATGCCGGTTTAAGATTTTGCCTTTAAGTAAGAGAAATAATTGGAAGAAAAAATTATACTTTAGCTCTAAACATAATATTATAATAACAGAAGAACGATGCATTCTGGTGTGGCATAAATAGAACTGAATCTGAATAAAGAAATTTACAGTTAAGAGAATGAATTATGAGAGAGAGCTTCAGGCTGACTATCAGGAAAACCTTACTAACAGGGAGCTGTTACACTGTAAAATAATATATCAAAATTAACAAAGGAAAAACCATCAGAATGTTGTAAAAACAGGCTTTGAAAAGCTCTAAGGAATGGGTGGTATCATACAGACAGAGTCTGCATTGGCAGAAGAGGAAAGTAGGTTACCTATGAGGTCATATCCTTCTCTGATTTCTGATTTGATATAGACAGGAGAAAAAGAAAGGGAAAGGAGCATGACTGTGTTGTATTATTCTCACCTTTAATGATGTCAGAACTTTTCAGAGTAGTAATTTCCAGTAGTGAGCCAGCTGACAGTCTGAGGTGCTGTATCTTTTCCTGCATTTAACATCTCTTGAACTAGAAACAGCATTTCTTAAACAACATAGGTTATCAATAATTGCTTAACCTAACCAAAGTGCAGAATTCATCTGAGTTTTTTGTTGAAGTTTATTGTTTTGCTGAAGGTTTACCAACAATAAATATTCATCTGTCAGCCTTGATAGCCCTCAAAAGATATACAAATGGTAGAAGGAAACTGGGAATTTGCTCAAAAGATATTACGGCATTCCTGGAAAACAGGTTCAACATGAAAGGCCCATATTTAGTAGCAGTCTACCCTAACTTGTACAAGTTATAAAGTTCACTTATTTTAAAATACAGCATTTTATACTTTTCATCCTTCTGTAACCATCTGGGGCAAGGCAGAAAAAATTCTTTGCATTTTCGTACAGTTGATTCCATCCTTTGATGTTTACAAATGCTTCTTTTTATTTTTCAAACACTAGTAAGACTTGTTCTGCTGGCAGGTCAGGTACCCTAGCTGGTTGTAAATTTCCACGTTCAGAAACTGTCCTTTACAATAAAATGTGTTTATACACTTCCTGAAATTATGCTTACCTGCAAGACCAAGTTTAACAGGCATTTCGGTGCATGTGGTCCGACTCATTAATTTTGGTTGCTGCCCAGTTTTGAAGTTTTACCTCAAAGCAGTAAATTGCCCTCTCTTCCAGAGTGCAGCAGTGAACAGACTTCACATTCTCTGGCTGCCTCATTCCATTGCTGATTGGGAAAACAACCCAGTTAGGTACAGCAAGGTATACTGGGTCCTGGCTATGCCATACTTCCGTGCTCTGGAAGTTCAAGTTGGTGTCACAGACAGCAGAAGCCTTAGCACAGGAATTTCTGTATCTGGAAATTTTGAGACTGCATTTTCATTCACTTGCAGTCAGCACTGCTCGTCCCCATGATAATTATTCAGCTGCTATTAATATCAGCTGAAATTGAACCAGCAATATAGAGATAAAGGTTTTGTGCCTTATCATTCCTCAGTCTTCTTTCTTTGCCATGTCTCTAACCGGGACTCCAAGATAATGTTTTGCAGAATAACATTGTTTCGCTCTCCTTATAGTACTGTGAATAGTCTAACCAAACTGTAATAATTATCTAATCATATCTAATTTTGTACTTTGTAAAGTCAAGTACAAGAATGGTTTGAAAATAAAATGGAATTGATTACATTAATAGTTCAGTGACATGCTTCCTGATAATAAACCTTTCTCTAAATAAAAAGAAAAAATTTCTAGGATTGAACATAAAGATTGGATATTACAAAGGGTTGACAGGCTGTATATTCAGTTTAATTTTAAAATTAGATGAGTTAACAATGATTAATGTCCTAGATTAACTGGCCCTCTGATGTTAATTTCTTTGACCCTTACATCTAATTCATGTTAAAGTACAAAATAATTATTGCAAAACGATACTGCATTTTCTGCAGTGGCCAGTGTTTGCAGGGACAAATTAAGCAGGTTAGGCTCTCAGCTTGAGAAAGGACAGGGTTTGAGGAAAGTCTTCATATATCTGTATTTTAGGACATTTTCTTCCATTTAAAGGAATTTGTAGTAGGCAACTTCTTTTACATTTCACTGAAAAGATGAATCAATTGGAAATGTCCCACGTAATATCATCATTACCATTTTATTTTATGTATTGAGGGTGAATTATATTGCACCAAATGAATTTCTCATGGAACTGCATGCATTAAGTACAGCCAGATCATGTTAATATATATGATACAGTTGTATAGAAGTAATACACAGAAAGATAATGACAAGGCATAAGGATAAAAAGCTTTATTTAAGAACAAAAATTAAATGTTGGCATAAACTCACCAGCTTCTCTATCATAACACTGATGGCAGTATTATACTGGTGAAGCAAGCTTCCTAAGCACATATCCAACAGACAATAAAGCACAGGCAGAAGTGAGCGTAAATATTTCATGGTGGCTTTAGCTCTGTATGAAAACGGCCCTCTCAGAGCATTGGGCAGCGATGACTCTGCCTCCCGCTGCCACTCCGCTCAGCGGCCGTCGGTCAGAGATGCTGCCTGCTGTGGCTCGAGAGGCACTCTCAGGCTGTAGGCTGGTACCACCACGGCACTTCAGGAGGAAGCCTACCTCAGCAAGCAAAGAAATAAAAAAACAGAAGAGAAGGTTACAAACTAAGTTGCAGGAGAACTAGACACGAGTGTAGATTTGAAGGTAGCGCTGGAAAGGTTATGTTAAGGTAAAGTCAGCAGCAGATGTGCTCTTCCACTATTACTATTCTTACTTGCTTTGCTATGAGCACTGCTGTGGGGCATCCACCTGTTTTAGTTTCTCGCCCGTGCCATTATGGTACCAGGCAGTGTTCTTTTGCGTAATCAGATTGGTCTCTGGAGGGAGAATTTAAAGGGTTTTGCCTGTGTAGTAAAGGAACATGAATCATATTCATTGTATCTGAAAGAAAAATTAAAATCCCACTAGTTATCAGAATAAGAAATTTTTATGATCTACAGAAAAAGTAGATCAAAGATCAGTCTTGCTAAGGAGAACTTTTCAGATCATGCAGGATGCCTGAGTTTGTTTTGGATTCTCACACCAAAAAAAAATGAGATAATATATGACATGGTCCAAACCCATTACATTTCCTCTGTAGCTTTTAATCCAGTGTCATCAATCAATTGGACAGCAATTACAATGAAAGCGACTTTGAGCTAATGTGCACGTAGTAGAGGAACCACCAAAATCTGGCCTTGCTATTAAAAAGCAAGTATCTGGCAGGGAGTATCTAGCAATGGGTAAGACTAAGCAAATACAAAGTCTTTCTGAAAAAAGCAGTAATTCTCATTTGAATGTCCAGGACCAAATTAATCATGAACTTAGCATCTGGAATTGCTGTTGATTTCCAGTACTTATTTTCTGTTTGAATTAAACAAAGCATTTTACATAAAATCGATATTAATGGAGTATAAATCCCAGCTTGTTTCTCAGTAGAGGGCTTGTTGAGGATTTAGTGCCAGATGACCAGGTCTTTCTAAGAAAGGTTAGTGTCCACTGTTGGTCTCACAAATTGCAACATACAGTCTACTGGATTTTTAGCTAGAGCTTTTGGGGGCTGAGTCAGGCATCTGAAGACGTTACTGTGAATTCTATCTTGCATAGTGAAAAAAATACTGTGAGAGGAAAACTTTCTAAGTTCTAAGTCAGGTGACAGAAGGAAACATCTGAAGCTACTTCAGAAAACTACCATGTATTTTGATGGAGACAGGGATTGCCTCAGCTACTGCTGCCATACCAATTGTACTGCGATGGTTTACTAATTCAAATTAGTTCCTCTTTGCAAATAAATGAGGACAATTCATGAAGATCAGGGTAGGTATCTTACCTCAGGCAGCAAGCAAATCTTGCTTAACTCTAAAAGCTGCTTTTCTTCTGTTTTGAAGTAAGGCTGCTCACCCTTTCGTGTTCTTAAATGATATCTGTTCCTCATTGTTGAGTGCCTCAAAAAGCTTTCTAGTTCATTGATTGAATGTATGTTTCATTTTGTGCTGCTTCTTGTTGCGTATTAGGTTAAAAATTACACTATGATGAACTTGTGACTTTATCCTTTTTCCCAACAGTCACAAATAGTATTTTAGTTTTACCTCTGACTTTAAGATTCTAACATGTAAATAATCTAAAAGACCACTCTATAAACAGAATGAAGGATTGGTTGAGGTGTCAAAAGTGTTTGTCAGAGTTTACTCTCCTGCTGCATAATTATGTGCTGAGATGATAATGAGTAGTACTGGATGTCTGTGAGGATGGAATGCAGATTTGTCATTTTCTTGATCCTTGATGCAGGTGATGTGCTTCCCATATGAAGTACAGGGAGTTATCTTTATCTGGGAAGGAAACAAGCAAGAAAGCTTCCATTTTGACTTTTGTTACATACCCTAAAAAGAAAGAAAGCTGGTAGCATTAAACATAGAAAGGCTTAGAGACGACTGGATTTGAATAGAATTAATATCTTCTTAAACCTGTGATGAATTTAGTAGGAATATAGACAGGTGTTTGGAAGGCTGTCTTTGTCTTTTTTTTTCACTTATGTAGACAGTAGCTGTTGACTATAAAAGCAGAAAAATGTATGGAGAAGTTCTACTCCAGTAAGGAATTTAAGGTGCCATATATCAAGTATTTACTTACCCTTTGCTTTCTTTATACTTAAATCACATCAGCTGTTCGGATTAACCTGGTACTGTTTAATTTAGTGCATCATTTTGTTTCTTTCAATGACATGGAACTTAGTCTAGAAAACTCACCTTGGAAATTGGTACAAAAAAGGCAATAAGTAGGTCAAGTAACTGTTTCAGAAAGTAATTATCTCAGCATATGCCTAAAAAATGAAACTGTGCTAACATGCCCATGCTGACATGATGTTAGGAGGCAAAATACAACACTTTGGACTTAAGCATTTGCTAGTAACCAAGACGTTTCCTGTAGAATCCAGTCCCATGGATAATTCATGATTTGGTTAACCAGTGCTTCATCCTCACTGCTTATTCTTACCGAGTCTATATGAATCAAGTTAGTACGGGCATGCAATCACATGTGACTAGCAAGTCCATAATTTTCCTGTGAAGACATACCTTTAGAAATGATAATCAAGTATAAGAGAACTATGTGCACCATCCAGCAGGGAAAGATCATCCTGTCATTGGTCCTTAAGATAAAAGTCAATATCCAAAAGTAGTCTGAAGACTAATACAAATAGTTGTTCACCCTCAAAATCTTTTGCATCATCTTGATGCATTTAAAAAAGAGCCATACAAAGAGGACCCTCTGCTAGAATCCAACAAGAGCAATAGCAAGAGATAGTAAACACGATTTAATGCTTACATGGTAAAATTTAGAAGTTATACACAACTGGGATCTAGTGGGTAATGCAGCTAAGAAAATTTTGTTTGAAACCTTTAAACAGATTATCATGAAATACTTAAATGCATGACGTCGGCCTGTTAGAAGCAGAAGTAAATCTCATTAAAAAACCCCTAGTTTTTTAATACTTAGTCATTATTCCATGTCAGAACAAACTAGGCCATTTTGGATTCATATAGGCAGGGAGAAGGATGACAAGGAATTGCATTTGAGAAAAATGCAATGGTTAGTAAACTGCCTTAAGGTGTGGGATGTCAACTTTAGGGATAGCACAGTCTTCAGTCTGAGTCTCCCCTGACCTAGGAGGACATGTTAATCATCTGGCTCTTCAGGGTCATTTTGATCTGAGTTCTTCATTTTAGCAGAAAATTATATCCTGATACCACAATTCATCACTAATGAAAATGTTGATGAAAATCAGTGAAACAGTAATTCTGTAGGAATATGGCCAGTCTGCATTTTCTCTAAAAGCATCTGACTGCCCAGTAGAATGCAGTTAATTGGGAAAATGAAAGGCAGTATAGTGTCAGCATTGGGAACAATGCTTCCTTTTTGGGTTTTCTCCTCACCAAAGTAATTCACCAGGTAGTCAAGTCACTCTGCTTGCACTTCAGATACCAAGATTAGTTCTTGGATAGCCATTTCTACCCCTAGGGACAGTGCTCTCCCTGCCCTTCAGTCTAACCAGATGTTACAGACTGAGATGAGGGGTTTGGGCAAGGGAGGGGGGAAAGGTGGGGAATCCTACAGACAACCTATATAATTCCCGTTATGTATTCGAATTTTCTCTGGCAGTTGTTTTATTGGGAGTTCTTGAGTTGAAAAGATACGTGACAGTGTTGGAAGTCCATGCAACAATAAAAAGTCCTGCCCTGAAAATAATGCAACAGTCTGTCCTAATTTTTAAAATGGGTGAGCTGGATAGTAGCTCTCCATGACCTTGTGAACCTCTTTCCAACATCTTGTTAGAGTCGTAGAAGCCTCATCATTAAAAAAAAAAATCTCGTTCCAAATAGGTGCATGCCTTGAGTATCTTTTCTGGTTCTGATGTGGTTTTGAGCAAGAGTTTTTAAAAGTACCCTATGAAATATTAAAGCAAGCCATCCATATCCGAAGAAAAAAATCCATTAACACAGGTCACAGGAATAGGTTGCTCAAGAGTAGTGCTGTTAATTAGGGTGCACAATTTTGTGTAACTTTTGCATATTGTATGAATTCACAATATTTTAGTCCCGGTAAAGCACGAAAAATGATGTTTGAGAAACATTTTTAAGAATAGAATTATTTCACCAAACGAATGCTGTAAAAATGGGGAGAATATTTCATCACACCTCGTGCTGAATGTAATAGCAAGAGGCACTAAAGGGTTAAGGTACATAACTTAGCAGGAAGACTCCACAGATTTTGGCAAGAAGAGAAAATCTGTGCACAGCATTGCAAAATAGAATTGTCTAGTGAAAAAGAACAAAAGCAGACAAGAGCAGGAGCTTGTTTCCAATACATATTTTGAAATCAATGAACGAGTCATACTCAAATCTTTACAGAAAGCCAAGGGTGCTGCCCTTCTATATTTTTCCTCTGAGAACACTCTTAGCATAGCATTTGCAGCTTGGTATTGACTGCCGGTGATGACTCCCTTGAACTTCCAGATAGCACTGTTTCTGAGGAAAAAAGGCTGTGGATGCACCTAGACTTTGTTATTCACTATGGAATGTATTGACAGCAGAACAGCAATTCTTCCCAAATTTCGGAGAAGCAAAATGGAATCACCCAATATAACATCAGCTTGAGAAGTCCGTGAGAGAGCATTGCCTTTCATAGACCTTTATACTGTCATCTGTCACTTTTAACGATCTGCTTTACTTTACTTCTTATCACCTTATTTGAAATTAGGACCATGGTTAGCATACTTCCTTTGATTACGTTTTATACATGTTTTGTCTGAAAAAGAGTCCAATACAGTGATCTTTGAATGCCACAGAAGCAATATTTTTTGCTCTTGGTATTGAGAAAGTGGAGAGAGAAAGAAATTTCATCTTTTCTGTTTTTTAAGTTCACAATATAATATAATATAATGCGGAAAATATGAGGTAATGAAACTCCCACCGCTTCTGACTGCTGTTACTTCTACCAGTAATGCTACCAGGTTTTTATTCACGGAAGTGGAGGTTAGTAAAAAATATTTTCATACTTTGGATAAATCTATACACATACCCACATGTGCAGTGTAGCGGCAGAACTGTGTAACATGTTGTATGTTATGAAATATCTTTACAGTGTTTAAATCAAGATTCCACACATCTGAACAAAGTCTTTAGTTGCTTACAGCGTACATCAGTGAATGTTGTGTGAGCTGTTAAAGTCTAAGCTTGGGCCTTGCAGTTTATTCTAACATGTAGGAATGACATGAAAAATCAGTAATATCAGGTTTGGGGGTTTTTTTACAAATGGAAATACAGTTAGCTAGAAGTATATGGGACATTTTGAATCAAAGAATTCTCATTGTCTTACTTATCTATGAGAGAAATCACAAAAGAGTAATGTCAACAGAAGAAAATAGTCCTCACAGAAAATGTCCAACATAATAATGTGCTTAATATCTAGAAACATTAATGATGATGGTTATATTTGTACAGACTGAGCAGTAGAAAAGATAATGGCATCTTTGACTTTAGCAATTCATATATTAGTATTAATGATTTGACACACTACTTATTGAAAAATTGTTTAAAATAATTGAAATAGATTTAATTTTCTTTTTTCTTATTTCAGTAATTGTAATCAGAAAAACCTTTTTAATGTGTAATCTCAAATCCAACTGAAATACGTAGTTACACATCCTGCTTTAATGTACATCTGAGCTCTGGGGCTCTCATACTGAAACACATTCCCTGATTTATCTCCTGTCTAAACTATTTCTTACATTATGACTCTGTGCTGCAGCCTTTGATATTCCCTGTGACATCATGAGACAGCTGTGTTACATTGTGTTTAAGCACTACTAAACCTTTAAACTTTAAACGAATATTTTTCTTCTCAGAGGTATAAATAGAATATGTAATAAGCATCTGTGGGATATGCAATTAATGTCACTTGTGAGGAAAGGCCTTCATGATGCACTAGGGTTTTGGCACTCTTAAATTATGAGCTTTTTACTACACTCATGGGATAAATTCCATATCCCCCTGATGCTTATTATGTATCTTCCATCTCCCTTAATTCCTATTAGCTGGATTAGTAGTTGTTGTGATGTTGAGGTTTATGGTAATTTAACTGGGGTGGTTCTCAGTGATCAATAAATAAACTTCAAAAGTTTAGTAATTTTTATTTTCTAGCAATTCCAGTGCGTATAGCTGTAACAGTTTACATTAAATGCTAGTTGGATATACCAAAAGCTTTGGTCATCTGTACATGCTAGTCTATCCATTAACTAAATTTCACAAAAACAAGCAAATTTATAAAAGCAAAATATTTCAATAGCAAAAGATGAGCTGAATTGCAATGTTGTGGTGTGACTAATATTACCTTCAACACCCACAAATGTTAAAAAAAATAGTTTACATAGAGAATAAATATTTTTTGCTAAATGACGATATTATTAATGTTCTAGTCACAGTCATTATCTGGAGAGTTTGTCAAAGTGGTACAGAATGGCCTAGATTAGTTGTCAACTCAGGAGCAAATAAGATTTTTAAAAGACTCAATAAAGTCCAGTGATTAATTGCTATATATTCTGATTCATGCCTATCCCATTTTATCTAATTTAATAAAAGTCTAAAATGATGATTAATCCTTTCACATCAGCAGTTGCTGGTACATCCATTACACGTCCAATCTGAATTCCTCTGCCAAGGAGTTAACTACTATTTTGAACTTGGTGTGAAAAATATCATTATAAATTTCATTAACCTGATCATCAAATTTAAAAAAGTCAACTCGTAAAATCCATTACTACATATCATGCATCGAAGATTAAAAACTGGTCCTTAGTGGGCAGGAATAGCCAGGATTTAATTCCCACAGCATATGTTTAAAGTGCTCATATGACATTATTGTATCTGTAATTATCAGAATTTTATGTTTATTAACCCAAGTGAATTAAGAATCTTGTTTTGCGTAGAATTTAGCATGCGTGTTAAATTGACCATTAATTCAGAGCTTATCAATATATGTGTTTCCCACAAATGCAAAGATACTTGTTTAGCATATTGTCATAATTTTAGCTTTTAGAG
Organism: Cnemophilus loriae; assembly: GCA_013397755.1. Classification (NCBI taxonomy): domain Eukaryota; kingdom Metazoa; phylum Chordata; class Aves; order Passeriformes; family Corvidae; genus Cnemophilus; species Cnemophilus loriae. The sequence goes on along the minus strand of VZTF01006404.1, from coordinate 2,236,976 downwards.
AATTGCCTTCCTTTAATTTTTCCTTCTCGGACAGAATAATTTACTTTTTCAGTGCTTCCAGTTGGCTGTCTTGGTGTGGATCTTCATGGGCGACAGTGATATAAATCTTACTTCAAGTAGTCCTTCTGTGGGAAACTTGTAGTATTTCACGTTAGCACTATGTCTCAACCATAACTGTAACTGTCTTCCTCTACACTGAGGTGGTTTTTTCCCACCCATGGTTAGATCCGAGAGACACCTCTCCATGCTGTGTGGTAAACGTGCCTCAGCCCAGAAATACCCACAAAGCCTTGCAGATTCGGGGTGAGTTTGTCATTTATTTTTGTGACGGATGCTCAAGTTGGGCATTCACTAAATGCATTAAAAATATGCAGCTGGAGAGCTCAGAGAAGCTGAATTCCCCCGTCTACTTGGGGGATTTGGACTAGGGTCACAGTGACTCCGCAGCCACCATCTGAACCCCATCCTGGTGCTGGGGCAAGGCATGGAGTGCCAGCAGTTTCCTTAGGAAACGGCAGCCCCGGCCTGGCCAGCGCCCCAGCAAACTCCACCTAAGCTGTGCCCAAGGGATAAATGCTTTTAGAGTAGTGTATGGAATGCACCACAGGAAAAACCAGAAAGTAGTTGGGACAGGCAGCTGTTCTCTGGGTTGTTTTTCACTCGTGGCTGCAAGCTGCGGACCCATTGTTGGCTCCCAGCAGAGGGATGAAAGTCACATGGTTTGAGAAAATAGGAACTGTGGGGGCTTTGCCAAACCAAAACCATCGCTATTTTATTATTTCATTTTATTTTCTTTACTGGAACAAATGTGAAAATGCACCTCCCTTCTGAAAGAGGTTTCTGACTGCAGGATCCGCTCGGGCTGCAGCTGTAAATTGGAGGCACGGCAGGTGCTGGATGGCGATGCCCCTGTGAGCAGCCGGCTGCGGCTCTGCCGGCTGCACTTGGCACGGCCCGAAGCTGAGGTGCTTCAGACTGGCACAACTGTCATTATGTGCTGCAGGGAGCTGTGCAGCTTCACAGCTCGGTGTAGTTTCGCCTTGCACATCCCTCCTTGGCCTGTCCTGATGGCTTTGCCCATCTACCTTACCCCTGCTCAGATGTTCTGCAGAAACAACGTTCCATGTTGCAAAACATTTCTTCGTGGGAAGGGTTGTCAAAGATTGGAACAGGCTGCCCAGGGAAGTAGTGGGATTGCCATCCCTGGAGGTATTTAAAAGGGGTGTAGATATGGCACTTAGGGATGTGGTTTCGTGGTGGACTCAGCAGTGCTAGGTTGGACTTGATGATCTTAGAGGTCTTTTCCTACCTCAATAATACTACAGTTCTATAAAAAAAGATGAAATTAGAAAGAGTGGAAAGGCCCTTTTTTATCTACAGCATATCTACCTGGTGAAAAATGCTTTTCTCCCTCCATTTGCAGACAACTAGTATCATTATTTCAACAGCTAGTCATGGCAGTGCAAAAGTGTTTCAGAACAGCCAGGTGATTCATCAGAGATGTATATCACATATTCAGATTATCAGGTGTTGGGCTTGGAAACACACATTTGCACCATAGTACAGCTTAGGTTCTACTTGTAAAATGAAAGGAGAGCACCTAGGTGATTTTAGTCTTGGATGGACCAAAATTTATTTCTAAGACTCGCCTTTAAATAAAGGAAAATTGTCCATTGTAAAATCCTTGCCTTTAACAAACTTCTTCATTAAATTAACTTTAACTTATCTTTTGATCCATCTTTGATCTAATTTATCTTTTCACTATTAAATGTTGGACTTAGAGCAGCTTTTTCTTCTAGGAAATGGTTTAAATAACCTGTCTGCAGGACTTCACATAAACTCCACCAGGATGAGTAAAAAATCCTCAACAGAGGTGCAGGTGAATGTATGTGATGTAGTAGCAACTACCAAAAATTTGTCTCTATGATTTATGGGCTGGAATAATACCCAGCTGTATTTCATAGGGTCCTTCCTATAAAGTTTTGTAACTCGTATCAGTTTATGAAAATTTTAGAGAATTGTTTTCTTAACTTTGTGGAAGAGTTAATATTAATTATCTACTGTGGAAAAAGACAAGCTACTTTTTCCTTAGGAAAGTTTTAAGACCTTAAGACCTTTTTTTAATTTTACTGTCTTTTTATATTTCAACAGTTCCCATTCCACTGAAAAATTTCAGGTATCATTAGCTGGCTTTTGGTGTGTGTCCATTCCTGAAAAAATTGCAGTATTTTCTCTTGAGATGCTTTCAGTAAATGGCATTTGGCTTGAATGCTGAAGCACCTCACAACAGAAGTCATCTATAATAAAATTTTTCACCAGTATATCTGAATCTTCCAAGTACCCAGTCATTTACTTTTTATTAAATCTCAAAAACTGGTAACAGTTACATGATTTTCATAATTAGTACATTTAGTTTGGTAGCAAACTAAACTATCATCAGAAGACAAGACAACATGGTAAATATGTGGTTAGTAAGGGGGAAGAAAGTTTGAGAGATGGTTAAATGACATACTGTGTGAAGGTTTTGCTGGAAGGGGAGGAGAATGTGGGAGGGAAGAGATGGAAGGACCAGACATAAGACCTCACCAGCTGAATTGCTGAACCTGGAGAACATAAGGTGTGTTTGCAGTGTAGCTCAGTCATTAAATAATGCACAAGGGTTTATCTCATATGGCCAGTTGCAGCACTCGCCTGGTAGTCAAAGGATGAAATAAATATCCAATGTGTAAACCTAAGCATATGTAAAATAGGTAAACACAGGCTAGCCTTCAACACAGTTTCTCATTCTTTGTGTATGTGTAGGTGTGGATAAAGTCTTACATATGCAGAAACTGTTAAAACCCAAATTATTTAGCTAACTCCTAAGTAACAGACTGGCAAAAAAAAAAAATCTGGTTCAACTGATTGCGCTATGAGGAAGGGGAGAAAGAAGGTTCTTCTTTTTTTCCTGTTTCCTCTAGTTATAAAAATTACAGTGATTACACATCATAAAGCCTATCTGTAATAAAACGCATCAGCTGGCCAAGGTTTTCATCGCTCACTCAATAATCCATTAATACAGCAACGCTGCCCAGGCATCTTTATAATACCAACTCGGAGGTAATTTTAATCAGCTAGACCAGCTGGTATTTAACAGCAGCTGCTGGAGACGCCACAAATATACTCAATAGCTGACATCTTTATTTGCAGTTTTTCAAGGGGAGAAGAGATCCTCCTGTGGTTACTTATATTAAGCTTCCTTTTTTTTTTTATATAAGTATTGGTACCGGAGGGTAATACCTGAATGAAAGCAGGAATAGAGTTGATGAAAAATATAAAAAATACATTCTTGGAGTCAGAGGGCTTTTTCATGAAGTCCTCCTCATAAATGAACAACAAAATAAAGCGTGGATGCCAGCTTTGTTGGAGTTTAGAACCTTTTCCTGGTACATTTACACTAATCTCAGACATGGCTTGCGGCATAAAATGTACTCTGCAGTGCTGCATCGCCCTATCTTGCTGAAGCTTTCCTGTCTCTCCACGATATAAATATGTGATAAATAGTGCTCTTGGTAGGAAAAAAAGTGATGCTTGCTCACATGTGTTCAATTTTAACTGACACGTACTTCTTTTGTCCTCAGTTTTGGCTTAGAGCGTCTGCATGCAGGAGTGTATATGTATATATCTATGCTTAAAGACACGAGTGTTTGTGTATAAATAATATACAATATGTTTATTTGTACTTCTCATCTCTTATAAGGCTAGAGATGAAATCAGCAACTGAATAAAGCACCGCTCTCTGCAGCAGTAAATGTGGAATACTATTTCACATTGGATTTGGGGGGGGAACAAGCAGAGGCAACACGAAGTTAACAGTCACAAACACATTATAAATAAAAATTTAATTACACTTGGGGGAGCTTGGCTTACAAAGCTCACAAATCCATAATGGAGCTTGCTGGTAATAAAGGCCTGATCTGTTTGTTAAACTCCAATATTTCTGCCCTCTGTATCTCTTCTTTTATATAAAACTTCAGTTTCTGCATTGATTACCAATTGCAAAATAGACTGACTTCACTGGTAAACAGTTTTTTTCTGTCAGATACCAAATGCCATATTTCTTTATTAAGAAAATAGTTATGACTCCTAGGTAGGGCAGGGGAGGTGCCATGAGAAGTGTAAGTATATCTATTTTCGTTGACTATTTATAATATGTCATGGATGAGATCTGTGTTTAATATGAATTTGAGTTTCTGGAGATAGGCTTTTGTTAATTTATGAACATTTCTGAGGTAGAAGCTTCTTTGTAATGAAGATTTCAAGAAATGCTAGTAATAGTTTAAATTAATATGAACATTGAAGAAAACACAGTACTATTAAGCTGGTGTGTTTCTAGGACAGTAACAGTGAAAAGTAGTACATGGTTTTCATTTTTCTTCTTTCTTTCATTTCAAAATCTCATGTTGAAAAAAGTTGATGGTGTGAAGGAACAAACCTGGGTGCATAGATATAAATCCCTAAACAAATTTGGGGCTATAGTAGTCATTTGCAGGTACTCATTTGTTAGTCCCAGTGAGTTACCTCTCTGTAGTCAAATACAGATCTGCCTGAGACTGTGATTGACTACTGCAAATTAAAATCCAGTGACAGAATGGATTACTGAGGTTGCAGTTTGACTAAAAAATACTTAGCAAGCATGTTTTCTCTTATTTGTAGTGAAAACATTCTGTTGAAGTTTGTTTAGTATGTTTGACAACAGACAGTTTGATATATTGCTGGGCACAGCAGTAGGTTGGACTTGAGTGGTATTAGCTTTCACTGTTTTGATTAATTGTAATTGTTTCGATGAAAAGGCATGTTTTACGTACAACTCATAGTTCTGGAAAACGGAAGTCAACTTGCAAGATCTGTAATTACTGTTCTGAGTTAGCATATAAAAAAAGCTTGGAGAACATGCAGGCAAATCACAGTAGGGTTTTTTTGTATGTCTGTTTATTTTGTATGGGATTGCATTTTGTAGCTTTTATACGCTGTTTCTTGTCTGAGGAAATAAATCTTACATTTTATCTCTTCTTGTATGCTGCAGTGTGCTTTTAGATATATTTCTGAGTTCCACATTGTAGTTTCAATCTTGGTATGGTGAAATTTTTAATATGTTTTCTGTCATCAGTAACAACAACAACAAAAGGTCAACCTGGAGACTCCCCTGTCTCCTCAAGCCCGCACATTACTGAAGGGAAGGAAAACGTATCTGTTTATCTTTACATTCTGTTTTCTCTGGTTAGAAAAAGACTGCCTTCTCCCACTCTCAGAATGAATTTTCTAGTTCTCCTAAGATACTTCTTTTTTTCTTTTCTTTTTTTTAATAAATATTTTATTTTCAGTGTATCGTCAGGAAAGGGAAATAGATGATTATTTTTGTATTTAGGTAAAAGAAATGATTTCAATGATGTGTTTAGATGTAAGCCCATACCAGCATAGTAAAGGATGTCAACTATTATTACTAATACCATCTTTCATTTATATAGTGCTTTCATCCTAAAAGACTGTGGTTTCTAGAAAATGTAGATTTAAGCCAAAAACACAATTAAAAATATATCTCCTTGTCCTAGCATGTTAGCTTCGAAGTATTGTTTGTCAGTTTAACAGACAGTATCAAAATACCTTTCTTCTGCTTTGCAGATGCAAAAATGTACCATGAACTGAATATGCTGAAAGTACTGTTAAACCATCTCTAGAAGGAGAGAAAATTGGTTTTATAGATTTCTCATTTTATGACATGCTTTCTTCTCAGATTTTAATATTTTGCAACATGTTCTGAAAGGAGAAATGAATAGATAGTGGTTTTCTATATCTGAAACATGTAGGGGCATCACAACCTACCTGAATTGTTCCCTAGACAGTATTAAAAAGAAAGCAGTAATATCTAAATTGTGGAGGGAGGCAACTAGGTTTCTAAGTGTGGTGCCAATGTTTGTAGTCAACAATGAGACATAAAAAAAATTGTAGCCCATGTTGATAGCAGCAGGGTTTGAGGTTTGTGTTATTAGAGCTTGCCTAAAAGTATTAACACACAACTCATGTATAGCCTTCGTATAAACTATGTTCTATTATATATTTTGGGGGGAAATAAAAATCTGTAAAGCATGAAATTGTGGTGTTACAAAACGATTATTTCTAAAAGTGAATTATCTCATCTCATAGTAGTACTAGCTTGGATTGCTATGTTAGATGTCAGGTGGTTTATTTCTGAGCAAAATACAAATTAATAAATGTACATTTTAATACTTACCTAAACCAGTGACAAGAAAATAAATACTACTTTTTATTTACCTTGCAGTTAACAACCATGTGTCATTGCAGCATCTTTTATGGAAAGGAACTTTATTTAAGTAGCATAAACTTGTTGGATGGGCTTCAATTAAATGATGATTTGTTAATGCAAATGTGTAGCGAATGACTGGTAGTACATCTGTCTCTTCATCCATAGGCCATTACTGTGCAGCATTAGCACATGATTGTAAAAAACTGGAAATCATTATATGCAGGTAGTACATATTCAATCAATTCTGACCTTATGTCTCTGACGAAATAAAAAAAAAAAGGATGCAATTTAAATGATATTTAATCTGAACAAAAAAAAAGGGGGGGAGAGAATCTTTGAATATCGACGATTCAAGCTGTTAGATGATGTGAGGTGACTGCTGTTTGGGATTGATTGTTATTGGTGGCCCCAGTGGGGAACAGCCAGCACATTAATCCTCTCTTACTCCTCCCTCATGCTCCTCCAATCCAAATAGTATTTTTGTTTATATTAGGAAATAAATACTGTTGTGTTTATCTTAAAATTCCTTTTTTTTTTACACCTTTTTTGGAGATTGAAAGGAAAAAGCTCTGTATTGATGACCAATGTTAGCCAGCTAAGCAGGCAGTGACAATTAATACAACAAAAAATCGTACAATTAGCTTCAGCTCCATAAGTGTCTAATGAGCCATTTGTCAGTCTTTTGGTGAAATAAACTACTCTATCTTAATTCTCTACTCTTGCAGCAAATAAATAGAAGTTATGAAATACCCGGGCACCAATAAAATCTAATTTATTTTTGCAGGGCATGGCAGAACTCCTTACATATCTAAAATGAGCAAGTTATTTACAAACAACTTGTGATACTAATATAAAAATATAAAAAATAATTTCAATGTTAACTGCGTTCATTCTGCACTAGATATGTTTTCTTCCTGATTTGTTTGATCATTTAAATATATAATTACTCCTAAAGGCGTGTGAGTTGAAATGACTTCTCCTGTTGTGATTAACTCATAAAGCCAAAATGAACCTTCAGAGAAGAACCTGAGAAATTCCAGAGATTGGCAATGTGCAGCTGAAGTCCCTGCCAGTGCTGGGGAGGACAACACTCACATCTCCAGTTGGGAACACATCCCTGCTGCTGTTCCCCTCCTGACCCTTCCAGCCTTATCAGTGTCACAACCACCTTTCCACACAAAAACAGCACCGCAGCAATTGCTGTTCGGGTGCTGTTGGGGTTGGTGGGGGTGCAGCCAATGCAGATGGACTGACAGCAGCTCCTCATCCTGCCACTTGTGACCAATGGTAGCCACCAGATCTACTCGTGCTCCAAGCAGTGCCAGACCTCGCCGGAGGTGGGCAGGGAAGCAGGGGGATGTCTGGTCTGAAGGATCTAAGGAAAGCTGTCTGCAGAACCTTTAATTGTGCAGAGCAGGGCTATTGTGCTTTCCTTCCCCATTCAAGTAGATTCTTTGTAATGTAAGCTGGTGAAAGTATTTCAGACCACCTGACTTTTTCCTCACTCATCATTTCAACCAAAGTTTGAATTTGACTCTGGTTCACTTTTGTGATGTATATCTATCTGGCCATCTGTCTTCCCAGGCTGGTTTTCAAGCTGACAGTAACTTGGTATTTTTTTAAAAAGACAAAAAGAAGACAGGACAGAGCGTGATGTGTGGACAGAGCCAAGTTGCTAGGTCTCAGAGTAGAAGAGAATATTCAAAATGACGGAAGACACAAAAGAGGCAACTCTTACTAAAGAAGCAAGGGTAGAGGGATGGCAGAGCTGCTGGTGGGTGCATGTATGAGGAGAGAGTGAGTAGAGGGCATCAGCGTGAATGAGGAAAGGGCTCCCTTTACTGAACTAGGCTTGAGGAAAGCCTGAGAATTTTTTTGTCAGGTTGAAATATGTGCTTAAAAGAATGCTCAGCCAGTTCCATTGCTTCCAGATGGAGAGATATTGCATAGGAGAAAGCAACTCTGTTTGGGAAGCCAGAAAACTGATTTGGGAATTCCATACAGTGGGTTTCAAAGCTAGCTACAGCATTTCGTTATAATGGTCATTTCAAGATGGTAGTTCTTTATACTTGTCCGTATTTACAAAGATAACAAGCCGAGTTCAGACAAATATTGAATGAAAAGAATCATGATGAATGTATTCCCAGGAAATCGTGGGCAGTTTCATTTCAGACAGATCCTAAATTAGTAATAGAAACCCTCGGTTTTCTGGCACAAACCATTCAAGAATTTGAGTGTAAGTGGGAAGACAGCTTTTTTAGGGGATCAGTGAAATAATTGAAGAGGTTATTGTACAAGAGGAGTGGGAGAAAGTTGTCTTTGAGGAAAAGAAAATGTTTAAGTTGTAATTTATAGGGGAGATTTAGTAGATCTTTTGTATCCTCACACAGTTTTGAGCTGATGTAAGAAGTTTATTCTGATCATACTTTCAGATGTAAAGGTGAAACTCTCTTGTTGCATTTTGCTGGGTTTAATCATATGGTTTTGAAGTCCTTTGGTGCAGTTACTTCTAGTTTCCTTATGAAATGACTACATTCAAAAAAAATTATTTAATCCCAGGGCTTGTGTTAGTAATTCTTCTGAGTGGTACCATCACTCCGTGATCGAATGTGTTTGCTTGGCAACCAGGTATTATGAGGACTGCACTATGTGTTTGCACACACACAAAGTGGATTCAAGTTCTTTTTTTGCTTTACATTTCAGTTGACTTTTGAAGGCTGTATTTTCAGAGCATGGACTTCAATCTTGAAAGACTGTAGTATATTCTCCTAAGCAACACAGATACATTAAGGGTAACACATTTACTGCATTGTGGTTTTCCTTAAAATTGTTGCTATAAAATTTTATCCTTTGCCTAATTCCCTCAGTATAAAGATTACCACTGTAGCATTGGCAGGTGGCAACTGGAAAGATTTTTTTATTACGCCTGCTATACATGTTATAATATTTGCTGTAGCAAATAATGTACTTTAGGTCAAAATCCGAGATCTGTTACAAAGAACTGTTTTCACTGTTCCTTCACTCCAAGTCATCTCCTTTGAACCCCTTTGTTCTTAACTCAAACTTTAGAGGAAAGCTGCTGTTCACTGGAAGAATAGCAGCCAACTGTCGTCATATTTACAGACACAACTAAATGGTTAAATATATGTATGTTCTAGAAGTATTTTCTTTTTGTATTTGTGTAACAAGCAAATTCTACCTTTACTCAGTCCTTGTGCTCAGACTCAAATGAGGAGTGGTCACATTATTCTTCTGAGGACTTAGAATTTGCAGTTTATTGGCTTTTGAAAAAATGAAGACTGGAGTATTCCAAGACATTTTTGAAGGGCCTAAAATCCTCAAAAACAGTTTCCCCTCCAAGTACAGTTTTATGTTATAAATTGTCACTAGGTGGCAATAGCAGTGATGTCTGTCCACCCAGCCAGATGAGGCATAACTGTAAAAATACAGGTTGATAGAAGAAAAGGGCACTGTGTTTTTTACTTAACAAAAAAGTTTGATAAAAGGATGAAAGTGAAAAACATCTTGGAGCCACCAAATTGATGAGCTTGTAAAAGACAAATGCTGTCAGGTTACCTGTGTTTCAAGAAGAGATAAGAAAGTGTCAGTGCTATTGTACAGGTAACACCTGTGGACCTCACCTGAAATGCCATGTATATTTTTGTTAACTATATTAGAAAGAAATTCAGATTGTCATAATTTGTCAAACAGAACATCTGGTCAATAGAAGTGTGTCAGGGAATAAACATGGGATAAGAAAGGGAGTGAGTTAAAGTTGAGCAATGTTGTCAAAAGTGAGACTCTGGAGCTGTGTGATGACAAGCATACGAACAAGAAACATCATTTCAAGATGAATCTTAATAAAAGCAAACCCGTAATACATTAGCTCATCATCACAGGGAAGTCAAGTAAAGGACATGTGTCTGTCTTTCAGGCCTAAAAGAATCCTCTGTGGATCTTACAATCTGTCTCCTGACCATGGGATGTCCAGTGTTAATTCAGACAAAGCATTTTCAATGGGCAGTTTTATCAAAGGCTCCTAATGTTTTTATGTGTTGTTGGTAGTGTTTGCTTATTGACAAGCCATTTTTAAAGACAAAAATCAGTCTTCATTGGTTATTTGTAAAATTGTCTCTTAGTCTTAAAGGTGTTATTGCTGGTTTTTTCCCCTGGAAAACTCCTTCAGCTGCATATGATTTCTTTGGGGAAAACTGCAGTTTTTCCACTCTAAATGATAAGATTACATTTATTATTTGCACTTAATTCAGAAATAGGCAGTGTGAAGTGCTTATTTCCGAGAATCCCCACAGTATTTGGTAGCTTTTTGTGCTTTGTTTTCCATAAGCAATAAAGTTATAATGGGGTTACAAGATCACACTGAATCTGTGCTAAGGCATCTGCTAAAACTTTGTAGCAGAGCCTAATAAAGCCCTGCCCCATTTGTGACATACCAAATCACATTCTCCTTGCTGGTCTGACAACCACAGCTCTTAAACAGCTGCTGGGGTAATTTGCATAAAGGAGATTGTAAATGTCTCATCAGAACGCATGCAGCGCAATCCACCCCAAAACCACTGCCTGAACACCAGGAAAAGAAGATTGTAGTCATAAAAATTGTGGCTCTCATGATTTTAGATTATGGTCTCCACAGTCTTACAGCTTTTGCAAATACCAAGCTTTTGTGGCAAAAAAGAAAAAAAGAAAAGAAAAAAAAAAGGAAAGTTTCATTTACCAATACAGAACAATACAAACAGATGCAGTGTTGCTCTTTTGATTCAGTCTAGCAGAAAATGGACTTTAGCAGCTAAGGTTCGTGATGACCCCTCCTCAGTTCTTCACCCCAATGATCAGTGAATTGATCCAACTGAAAGCATTTAGAATAACATTAGTAAAACCAAATTGGTTTTATGGTAGTGAGAGGAAAACAAAGAAAATGCAAAATAAAGTTAATGCAATACAGAGGATTCAATAAAGAATAAAAAATGCAGAAGTTAATACAATATGTTAATTGTCTGTATGCGTCTGCTACGTTTTGTGATGCATATTTTAATAGGAATTAGCATTAAAATTATGTGTATTTTTGATCGAAATCAGAGCTAAAGGAGATATACATGCAGAACTAGGATCTCACAATGTGATAGGAATTAGGTGTGTGCATTTCCTGAGTTTTAACTGTGTAACTTCAAATTTTCTCTTTGAAGCATCATTCTTCTTTGCCTTGAATGAATTATGGTGGAGCAGTTTGGCATGGTAGTGAAACTCCATGTTTCTAGACAATAAAGAAGTCATTAAGATCCACAAAGTTAGTGTCTATATCAGCTAGAGCCTCTGCAAGCTCATTGAACCTGTACTTCACCCAATTTGTAGTGCAGGTTGAGGCTATTTGCCTGGTACCTCCGTGGTTAAAACACTTCCTCTGGCCTCAGTTCACAGAAACACGTCATGATTGCACCTACACCAGTCACAGTTGCATCATCATCAACAGGTACAAAATTGCTAATAGTTATGGAACATATTGTTCCAGCGTATTCATTCTCCTTCCACTCCAAGTTTTAATCATCTGTGATACACAAATTTATTAGCACCCAAGTCACCTATATCCTTGCCATTAGTAGTTTACTTACTGTCTCAGTAAATCTGCATTTGACATAGTTAATAATTGTGTGTATATCTGTGCAATGGCACAACTGACAGCAATCAATTCAATGCCTTTGAGTTTTAATACTCACATTTATCAACATTAAATTGAAGGGAATTTGGAGTCAAAAGGGGCATAACCTCCAAAATCTCAAAAATTGTATGCACTATTTTGCTTTCTGTAAATTCCAACTGCTTTAGAAGAAGTTTATCAAATCATTTCAAAGTTTGGTTTGTCCCTTTATGTAGCAGGATGTCTACTTTCAAGGCAGTGATGATAAATCAGTAGTTTCAGTGAAAGTTCAGCCATCATCAGCCAGTGAATCTGAAAAGTATCTGATGCCTGTGGAAAAAAGGTTTGTTGGTAGAGAAGTCAAGTGGTGAGTTGGTTTTGAGTAGGCATAGTAGAGGAGCACTTTACAGATTTTGAAGTATAAGGCTGAGAGAAAGTACAATGTGCCATAAAACTGGTGTCTTTTTTTTTTTAACTTATTTATTATTCAGCGTGTTCCTTTTTTGACATGTGTGTGTAAAATTTGTATCTCTGACAGACACATTGAAATCAAAAATTGTGCCGTTTTGTTGTTTTCTAATACTGATAGGATAACTGATAAATAAGTATTATCCTCATTAATTTTAGACCATGCTAAGAAAAGAATATCCTTTATATGAATGAATCTCAGCCTTTGGGTTTGATGTGTGAAACTCCATCATTTTATGCGTTATGGTGTTCGTGATAAGATTATTCACAATTGTTTTATCACAATAGTAAAATACTGCTCTTTAATATAAGAATTTCTCTGATAAGGTTTTAATGCATAACACTTGATGAAAGTTATTGTGCTTATCTTCCATAAAGAGAGAATAATTATATGGGACAATAATTTGCCAATGGCTGTGCTTCCCAATTCCTGAAGTGATGCCTTACACTGTGCGTTACATTTGCTTCCAAAAGATGGATGTGCTTTCAGTTCTTTTATTTTCCATATAACTGTAGTTCTTACTGTCCTCACCAAGTGCTTTCCTAAAGTTGATGCTGGATGTAAAAAGTCATTTATTGCTAATGATTGGACAGTATCAAAACGAACTCCCAAGACTCCACAAATTCTCACAAAGCCAAGCTGAAGTCTGAGATGATGTGCATTTTCTGAAGATAATTTTCTGCAGACAGTTTAAGAGGGAATTTGGATCTGATTGCTCCAATCATTTTTGTGGTACAAGTTACTTTCCTCAATTACAAGTGAGGTCTTAGGGTATAAACCTCTTTGAACCTGTGTGTATAGACCTCAGACTTGGATCTTCTAACAGAAGAAAATGTAAAAGATAATGCTGCAAGGATAGCCTGTATTTTCAGAGTCTCTGATCCAAATCAGAGCTGTTGCTGAGTCAGCCTGGTTTGGACGTCAAAAGCTTGCAAAACTCTCTGTGAACAGATCCTTTGGAGACCATGACAGTTCTGTTCAAAAGTAAACTCCATAAATGATTGGTATCCTGAACAGTGACCTCTCAAAAGCAGGCAAGGGGTTGCATATCTGAGATTATGGAATATCACCCAAGACAGTAGGAAAGTTTATAATAATCGTTGGCAAGTGTTTTCACAGCGTGGTTCAACTGGCAGAGATAGATGCCACCTCCTCAAGGAATGCATTCTACCTCTCACAGCCAACTAAATGCTCAATAGCATAATTACCTTCAAATAAAGTACCTCCTACATCCCAAACAACCATAAGCAATGACTGAGTCAGGATGTACCTCAAGAAGTTGTTGAGGTTATCACAAACCTGTGATCTGTTTTAGATCTGTTCCCACAAGCTGAAGGGAATATTTCAGTCTCTTCTGCAGGAGATTTCCAGCGCTAGGTGCCATGCTGCCGTGGTTTAACAGGCAGATCATTCGGCTCCCCGACACCAGGTATGTTTCTGGCCTCTTACCCTCCAGGTACACCATGGCTTCGTTATGCTGGATCATGGAAGAGTATGGTCAGATAAATTAGCCTTTAGAGACAGCTAGCATCCAGCCCTCCCTTTTCATGCCTCCCCTTAGGGATCATTTATCCTGTATCTGATCACTTCTTTGCCCACATCTCAATTTCTCCAAAAGCCAGGGAGCAGCCTGCAGAAGAGCCTACCTGCATTCGTGGAAATGCCTCCTTTGCCTCTACCCCATCAGACTGAGGCTTTCCCCATCTACATTTGCTAGCCATAGGAAATGCCAGAGAATTGGGATGTCAGGTCCTTTTTCAGCTACCTGAAAACAATCCTGTAATGTCCATTGTGTCCCTTTCACATTAGCATTGGAAGGTCAGAGGTTCAGAAAAAGATTCTTTACCTCACAAGGAAGTTAAAATACAGTTTTAAGGAAACAGATCAAAGTATAAAGAGGTCAATAGAATTCAAATTAGTGTCATTTTAATATATGTATTATTTCAAATGTAGAAGTGTGCAGCAGATTTTCTGCCAGAGAGTCAGAGAGGGATTTTTAGTGCCACTTCTCAGAAATTTCTGAGAAGCATACCAAAACTTGAATTCTTTGCTGGAGGAATACTTCTGTTTGGCAAAAAACAAATAATAAAAAGTAATTTTTTCATTTCTGAAGTTAAGCACCCGTCTGAGTAAGAGAGCTGTAAAACCTGCCGTATTTTTCATTGTCACTGGTTTTGGTCCATATATAATAATAATTCAATATAAAACAGTGAATTAGCAAAGAAAAATTGGATCTAGAACTTCCAGCCAAATTCACAGTGCCGGAAATAATCACAAATCCACATACACTTAGTAGAAAATTTCTGAAAATACTTAATGCTGTCTAAATCAGATAGAAATGGAAAAGAAACATCCTTCACTGTCTCTCTGCAGCACTGGCTATAGCTGGGACACAAGAGTTGTTTAAAAAGTGTGTGGTGCTGTGACACTTGTACTTGGGATGCTCATATGGCCAGTCACAAACACATGTAGCAATGAATGTTTGTCCAGCTCTCAGGACAACCCGAGCTCTTCCTATCCCACATTGCTTTGCTGCACATGCCAAAATGTCTTCCTAGGACAGAGCTTCTTCCTAGCATGGAGCTTTAGCAGACAACGACTTTGGCCAAGGAGGAATGATTATGGCCTTGTCTGATCTGTCAGAATTTCAGGCATAGGTCTGAGTTGACCTTGCTTGTGGATAGCACCATTTTTAACTCCTCTTGCATCTTTCTAGTTTGCTCTAAATACTGAGTAACAGTACTAGCTGAAAATATAGCACAGTCAACTAAACTGTGTCCAAAATTTGTGGTTGGTTAACAAGTAGAAAACAAATACATCATCTTAATCATCGGACTCTGTAGTCTGCAGTCTCATTGGAATCACAATTGTATTTTTGTAATGGCCTGCAAAGTAGAAAGCAGATTTCCATCTTGGCAAAGACAAGAATATATCACAAGAGACCAGCAGTTCTGCTCCCTCTGCAAGGATACATCTCCAGCTACAGGGTCTTCTCTCTCTACCTTAGAATCCATGTGGTGGACAGGGGTGGAGTTCTGCAGATGCCTTTGGAGAGAACAGTCAGTTCAGTTTTGAGCAAGGCCACAGGCTGCTGCTTTCACCTCCTACCAGCACCCACTGTGGATAAGGAGCTAGCTAAATCTTTGGCACTGGCATGGGGCCAGAGCCCAGTGTCCAGATTACATCCAAGCTACCCCTTAGGTTACACGACTTGGTCTCCACAGTTCCTATGAAAAAAATCCACACTGATACTTCCTTTCCAGCTAAATCTTCTGTTACCTTTTGTGTATCCTTTGTCTCTCTTTCTTTCCTACACAGTATTTATTTCTCTCCTTGTTTTTCTCTTTTAATTATTTACCTCCTTTATACCCAAACCCCCTCCACATATGAATGTCTATGTGCACAGATGGGATTTCTAGGACAGTCAGTATATAATTTTCCACAAACACTGTTATTTTAAAACAAACTCGATCATCTCAATCAAAGGGGCATAAATGGAAAAAAGATTCTACAAATTTTTTTTTTTAAGTTTTAAAACTAGCTCTCTATTAAAGTTGGTACATCCGATGAGAAGCAGATCCAGTCCCTCCCTTTTGCCAATAACTTTATTTTGCTGATATAGCCTTCTTAGTAGTGAGGTGTGCACATGGTTCCTGGTTTCTTACGTGGACATTTGTCAGCAAGTTTTATGCCCAGATGTCTTGTCAATTAAATTCTTGTCATTAAATAACGAGTTAAATTTAGTTAAAAATATTACACCTGCTCAGAGTCCTCTGTCTATTTTTATTTCTTTGCAATTACTTTTATGGTTTTAAACGATGTCTCTGTCTCCTCACAGTGTGTGAAAGATCTATACAGATGGAAGATAGTAACTATAAAAGGAAAGCTACTGTTGGGGTAGAGGTATTGGAAAAATAGAGGAAAAATAGCAATTCTTATTGTTCTTTTTAACAGTAGCTGGTGAATTTCTACAATACTGTGGTTTTTTCTTAAAGTTCTGTGCTTCTTAAAAAAGTTCTTTCATAGTGTCATTTTATTGTTATTTCCAGGAACTTGAGTTATTGCTTCCTCCTCTCATGTCCGAAATATGTAAGCACACTTTCATCAGCTGTATATATGGCATCCTTGTTAAGGAAGATGCTAATTTGTCAGTGCTTCCTACTCCTTTTAATAAGGACTAGCTTGTTGATTCCTAACTGTGGGCAACTAGACAAGCTTGGAGTTGTCTTTGATTGCAAACATTTTGATTTTGAGTGACGTGCTGACAGAAACACATTTGCGTTAGCTGATCTGCAAGAAGTGTTGGAGGAGCGGTGAGACTACTGCTGTGCTTTCAGGAGGAAAGCAAGGCAGCCTCCCGTTATTAATGACTTTTTTAAAGCTTCCACTTGTCTTAGAGATGAACTTCTAGAGATGAGCAGTTATTCTGACCTCAAAATAAAGGAAAGGATACTTAGAATAAGCGTTGTTTTGTAGCGAATACTTTGTGTTTTAAAAAGGTGGCTCATAAAAATTGTCAGCTTACATAGCTGTCAGTTCAGCTGACCAGCCTGACAGGAGTGCTGCCCTGTGGTCCCTCTGCTTGGAGAGATACATTTCAAGCACATGGTAATATGTAACTCATAGGTGTATAAAGTCATAATAGAGCATTTCATCACTTCTAAATAAGGGTAGGTGCATGCTGTCTGAGCAGTTAACCATTGAAAACATTGAATACAAGACATTTGACACTAATTTTACTGGTCAAATCCTCCCCTGAAAGAAGTCTGCCCTGACAAGCCGCTCACGAGGCGCCTTTTGCAGAGGGAGCCTGGCTTGATGGGTCGTCGCATAAGCTACTTGACATTTGTCCCCAGTCAGACCGGATGCCACATGAAAAATTTACTCAGGCACGGGGCTCCCAGGAATAAACATTTCTCTGGTGTTGCTCACCAGGGACTCGGCAAGGTGAGCGGAACTCCAACTTGTCACGGATGCTCTGTTCTGACAAACATAAGTAGATGCTAATGGCTAAATCGTGACAGAATAAAGTCCCACAACCATATGGCTAATTGCCACAACAATATCTTCAGTGTTATTAATCAAGTTTTCATAGTGTGCCATGATAATTGGAATAATTAGAAACAGCATAGGCATTGCTTGCCTCTGCCGCACATACTGCAGACAGGGACCTGGAACAACCACAATTGCACTTTCTCTGCAGCGTTGTTTAGTGCTTTCCTTTCCAGCAAATACTGTGGTTAATTAATGAATTAGCTGTTTGCCACCAGAGTGTTTTATCGCTAGCAGGGCTTCTTCAGGGGCACATAGGTAACTAAATGAGGCCACTAAGCCCTTGTGCATCTCTGAAAAGATGCAGAATTCCCATAAGGCTGCAGCTACACAACACAGAACTTCACCAGTCAGAGGTACTTTTGTTTCACGAAAGTTGAAGCTCACATCCCTGCACTTACAGAAGGTATAAAACAAACTCAGAGTGTGCATTTTTTTGCTTAACAGTTTAAATGAAAGCAAGACTCTGGATAACAGTGGTGCAATTTACTTACCAAGCAAAAGACGTTAACTCTTATTTGCCTTACCCTGCTTAGTAATGGAATTGGGCTCCAGACATATATTCTGCCTTTGAACTAAGGTTATAAATAAAGTGGTGATTCTAACACTGTTATTTACACTAAGCAGCTAAATCATCATTGTGTGCTACCTATTAGAACAGCCTCCCTTGATTCTTTCAGGAGTACAACAGCAGGGAGGAAACACTTCTGTTTCCTCAGTGCATGCATCAACATGTAGTTGACTGGTCACTAAAACTGGCAGATTGATGATGATGACTCCTTTCACTGGATGTATGAAGGCATTTAGCCAGACTAATAGATTGAAATGGACTGCTGCATGTATGGCCTCTGAACAGCTTCTTAATTTAGTTTTAGAGCATACAATAGATGTAATATTGAATTCAGTGATGATATAAATCTTCTCTCCTCATTTTAAAAAATAAATAAATTTCTTCTTTGGAGTAGAGATCCACAAAGAGATTTTGCAATACTATATGCTTCATTATAAAATTTTGCAGAAATAAGGCCCCAGTTCACGTGGTAGCTAGGAATTCTGTCCATTTTGGGTTTATTGCTGTTTAATTTTGACTCTCAGGAGGAAGGTATCAAGTGAGGTTTTGCCTCTGTTTTGGTATCCTAGTATCTCTACACATTTTTCTTACTAGTTTATTGGTAAGGGTTTTATTTATCTGTGATATTCTAGTTTTACCCATGTTCATATTCAGCATAAATAGGAGGAATTTTCCAGGTACTAAAATAAGGTTTCTGCAAAAGGTATGTTTAGGAAGATTTTGTTGAAGTTAATAATCTTCATTACTGATGCCTTTTTGATTCTGACTGCCAAATAACAAGATTTTTATTTTGTTCATATCAAAGTATCACAATTTCAATTTCTTCTGCTATAAGCTCAACTGAAAGATTATCACTTTGTAAAGGCCATGTCCTTTTACTTCAGATATGTTTGACATATATTCATGCACTTTTATGAGATAAAGGAGGCAATTTGATATAGAATTTAATTATCTTAAAGTTACCATTTTACTTTGTAATTCATATTCTTGGATATATTGCCATCCTTAATTTTACCATGTGTTATGACCCACCCCTGAAGGCAAAGGTAGCTGAGTTTCCTGTTAATAGATCCCTTGGGGCAGATTAGAGCGAAACTACACTGAAAAACACTGACTGGTGTTTATATATATATATATCTGCGTGTGTGTGTGTGTGCGTGTGTGTGTGTATAACACGGGTGTATTTTAGAACAAGTAGGTTGCAGTGGAAAGGAGGTATGTAGATGTTTTGGCTGTTATCTATAGAAATAATGTTATACTTTTCATCTATATAAAAGTATAAAGATATCACTTGAGAAAATATATGAGGAAAAGATGGAGAAAGGATAAGAATAGATAGTGGAGAGAAAAGACATCACCACCCATGGATCCAGCATCCTGTTGGTCCGGGTGATGGTTGCAGCCTTGATCCATCAGGGGTGTGGAACTCTCATGAAACACAGAATTCAATGGGTTCAATATGTTCAGGTTCAGGTGGGAATGCCCAGGTACCTCCCCTGGGGGGAGTTTTACACAGTCTGTTCCAACACTGGGGATCATGTGCAGTGGTCTGGTGGAAGGCCCCAGAAATGAGTCTGGGGGCACTCTGGGGGTCTTTGATGGGTTATGACACCCTCTAAGCCATGACAGCTGCCTCTCGCGCCAGCGTAGCTGAGCCAGTTCTGCCCCACAGGAAGGGGTGAACACCTTCAGGCCCAGGTGTGAACGTGAGTGTCCTGATACCTTCCCTGGGAGGGGAGATCTGTGCCTGGCCCAGCTGTGTAAGGGAGGACATTGGCATGTCAAAAAGCATTATCCCACCTCAGCAGGAGCTGCTTCTCCTGCAGCCTTTTCCCTTACCTGGCTCAAACCCAGCCTGTTGCTAAGCAAAGGTCAGTTTGTTGTGGTCATCCTCTGGTGGTGGGTGCTCACCCTCCCTGCACCCGGGCTGTTCTCGTGCAGATCAGAGGTTTCCCACCACACCCCCAAACCTCTCCTCCTGCCCTCCAGTCCAGGGGTGCAAACCTGGCCTCAGCAAAGCCCCTGTAGCTTTTCCAAATGGGCGATGGCTTGAGTCATTAACCATCAACTTTTCAGTGTCTCACAGCACCCCATGGCTCAAACACTCCGTTATTTCTCTTCTGCTGCTGCTCACTCCAAATCTTCTCCTATTGTGGTGATTTTCACATTGCAGACAGAGGGAGAAGAGAAAGAAGAGGGATAGTACGTATCATTGTCAAATACAATGCAATTACCAAAATGAAAATACAACACAAGGCATCAGAAGAATAATCATAGGGTATGATTAGGGTGTTAAAATCATCTCTCTTAATATTAATGCTATTAGAAACACAAAAAATTAGAGTGAATACTTGTACCTTTGACTAGGCTATCTATGACTAAAAAGGTCTCATGCAAAATTCAAAAAAGGGTTCTCATGCAAACACATCCTTCCACCAAGCCCATACTCCAGGGAATAAAAGTGGCATTTCACAATGTAATGTTTAGGTTCCATAAATGGTTCCTGGTAGAGTTGCATGGGAGCTGGTATTCTATCCGTGTCCTGTTTGCGGTCCATGGCTGTCCCTCCTTCTGGTCTAGGATGGCGAGCTCAACAACTCCCCATATGACTTTTTCTTTCATTAAGATTTTTTAGTTGACTGGTTAATATCTCTGAAAAATGTAGCCAGATTATCATAAATCTAAAGCCTTCTGAGGCAGAAGTGGGAAGGTTAATACATGTTCCTTAATTTGTATGGTTCCAAATACACATAAATCCTTGTACTATCTCCCAGACTAAATTTGCTTGAATTCACTGGTTCCCATTTGATTGAGACAAAATTCTACGTCCATAAGAAAAATAGTACAAGCTTTTCCCACACATTTTTTTTTCCCAGTAAAATGACAAAATAAACTTGGAAAAAATCAAACGAACAATACAGAAAAGGGTCTGTCTCGTATAATTCTACTAATATTTGGTCTACCAATAAGTTGCTTGTGATAAAAACACAAAAAAAAAACCCCAACACTTAATAAACAGATAATAAAAGCAATTATGAGGACATTTAAAAGCTTCATTGGTCCTATGTAGCTTGATCTCATCTGATAGCAGGTTCCTATAAAAAGAAAGAATAAGTTTGACCTGCTACAGAACAATTATTAAAAAGAGGGAATCCATGAAAACCTAAAAATGTCTTTGTTATCAGCTGAGTTTTCTGTTACACCAAGAAACACCTGTGATGGAGAAGCAGGATTAGAGAGGGAGAAAAGACTAACACGGATTGGTAAAGTGGTTGTACATTCACAACAGACATGTTGTCTTGTTGCTTTGAATACAAAGTGTAGCAGTTCCATTCCTGGACACAGGCAGATAGCTTCCAAAGAATATAAAAAAGTTAAATCTCCTGAAATTTTTAAAATGTTTTACTTGGCATACCAGAAAAAAATAGTTCATTTGGTTTTACATTTCACTACAGGGTAACAGAAAGATGGTTGAATTGTAGATTTAAATTTTTTATGGACAAAAAAGACATTTCATTTAATTATAATAGAGAAGTCTCAAAGATAGATTATAAACTTTATAATATTTTATCAGTGCTTATTTGTTTACTTTGGAGCTATTAACAAAATTATCTCTTTTCCTTTTATTTCAAAATACATGTCTTTTTGATTAAGTCTTGCCCAAGTGGATTCTACAGAAAAATGTAGTAATGCTATAGAAGATTTGACAGTATGGAATAATAAAATATTATAGACTCCTCTTTTAAAGAGAAATTCTACAAAAGGATCATATCTTTTAAACCTACTGCGTACATCTTGAATCAATGGATAAAGCTATTAGCAAATTTATTTTATCATCTTAAGAACTGTGCTTTAATTGCAACACTGAGAGTTGTTTTTCTAATATAATTTCTCCACTTTAAAACCAAATTTAATCATTGCTGTTTAAAGATGGAAAAGTTGGGGGGGGGTGGAGTTCCTAATTGCTAATAGCTGATATCAGTAGGAACTTCACTAATTTAGAAGTGCCTCTTTTGTTTGAATAGGTTTATTGCAGCTAACAGTGTTTAAAATCATTCACCTGTAATTATTTTTGTTAAAAAAAAGAAAATGTTTTTGCTACTCTGCAGTGATTTTCAAAACAAAATGCACATGCATCATCAGTATTTAGGACTGTAGGTTTTAATTGCACAGAGGCAAAGAACAGTAAGAATTCAGTAGGTACTCTTTCAGATTCTTATATTTTTCTCTTACAAGTGCAGATATTGGTCATTGTCTTTGGGGTTTACAGAGTGTGAAGATGAAGATGAGATGAAGTCCCATACTCCATGCACTTTAAGGGGTGTTTATCATTGGCTTCAAAGGGGTTTTTTCCAGTATAATGTAGCACTCCCCTCTCTTCATTCTGGTTTGTCACCATGATTTTATCAGGCCGAACCTTGCTCTTTAAACCTGGACATTGCCAGAGCTGTTTAAATTTAGTTGTTTTGCAGAAACACAGCAATATTCTTCAGTCTTTTTCCTTTGAATAAAAGCACATTTTAGCACAGATAGCTGCTAAATAAGTCATGGTGAACAGCTAAATCCTTCATGTTGTAACATCTGTATTTTGACCAGAGTGAAAAAACGTGTGCCTTGGCTTTGATCTGTGATGTTTGTTGTCAACTTGACCCACCTTTTTAAAAAATCATAACAAACATCTAGAACTTCTGTCCTTTAAAAAAATCAGCAATGGCTGAAAGCATGTTAGCTGTTTTATTGTGATCATTCTTCCTGTAGGTAACTACTGGAGTACAACATTTTTATCCACCCTTCACGCTAACAAATGGTCGGTAAATTGTTACAGTCTAGTAACTGTTGTATTTGCTGCAAACGCAGGCTGGCACTGTCAATGCAGGGCTTGAATAGCTGTTAACTACTAAGCCTTTATAAAGCGTTTTTATCTGAAATACTAAAACTGAAGTATTTTAACTTGTAATGGTTAGGAGGAATGAAAAAGTACACTGAACACTGTACTTTTCTCCCGCTGCAGAGAATTTCTTGAATTGAATGCTACACTGAGTGCAAGTCTCTGATCATGTAGAGTTACATCCACAATATAAATATCCTCCTCAAGGTCCAGTTTCTCCCATCTGCCCTGCTGAAAAATTAGGAAATTTCTTTCTGTTTTGTCTTCTAAACAGATTCAAGTTCCTAGCTCTGTTTTTGAAATTTGTAGTGTTACAGAAAAGCCAGTTGCTGACCACTTCCTATGATTTTTTTTGTGTTTCATGCCTGGAAATGGTTTCCAGAATTAGCTGCTTCATCATGTTTCCAGAGATCAAGGTGAGGCTGACAGGCCTATAGTTCCTTCTTAATCTTTTTGAGGATAGAAGTGACATTTGTTTGGTTTTTTTCCTTAAGTGCATTTCTGCAAGTGAGTATATTAGAACTGGTCTGGCTTGAAAGTGGAGTAAGTGCTTTTGCAGAGAAGGGTAAGTTACAGTAAGAAGGAAAGGTAATTATTAGGAGTTCATTTTTTAGAAAGAAAAGCTTTTATTAATAAGAAAATGCATAGAGTTTTCCCAAAACGCAAAGAATTTTTCTTAAATGCAAAACTGAGTAATTTTTGCCAGCAATATGAAAGAAATCAAATGGGAAAGGAAATAAGCCACATAAGAACTAGATGCTTGTGTCAATTTTTAGTGAAAATAAAATTCAAGGTATTCATTTTAAAGAGATATGCTAGTCTGTGTTTGATAAGGTAATTAATATTAAAAAGTTCAAGATATGTACAGTAGGAGGAAATGTCAATAGAGCAAATCAAAACCTTTTTCTCAAGTGGAAGGAAGGCAACAAAGTAAACTATGTATAATATTCTTGTTCATCATTTAGCCTGAACTTGAGTAGATTTATATTAATGAGTGTTTATTATCATTATTCTTTAATTTTAAATGCTTCTTTTCTGACAGGAAGACTTAAGGTAGATTTGAAACCCAAATAATCTGTAATGTAAATGTCTAGTTTCTTTTTTATTTGAATTGTTATCAAACACTGTAATTTTTATCTTTGCTTTAAGACCCCGGTGTCTAAGCTGTGGAACAGAAAGTTTGTGGATATCATACTTTTTAAAGCTGAGGGATTTTTAATATAACTATGTAAAACTTAAAACTGTATGCATGTGACCACAAGCCAAACAGAATTTGAAACAGAAATGAGAAACCAAATAACCAACCATGCATCCACCCAGCAGTAGGGCCATGATTCCTGTATTTGGTGCAATGATCCACCAAATCTTCATGCAGCCAGTACAGGAGAAGCTGTGAAGTGAACAACCTTTATGGGAGTCCAGGACAGGACAATCCCACCTAGATCATGGGCATATTAAAGCATATATGTCATTCTCTAGCAGAATAGTCCTCCATATACAAGTCTGAAATTATTTAAACAGATAAGGCAGACACACATAAGAAGAATCTTTTTTATATACTCACTATTATCTCTAAGTCTGAGGAGAAGCTGAATGATGTGTTAGATGCTGGCACATACTTTCTCCCTCCTTATCACACACACTTTTTTACAATCAGCATACACTGCTGGAGACAATGTGGCAGAAATCTATAATATTTAAATGTTTTACAGCCTAAGGAAAATCTGATCATCTTGTCTGCCTTCTCAAATGACAAAGGCCACATAATTTTATCTAATAAATCCAGAATTAACATTTGAATTTATGGTTGAAGTAAACACATCTTCTAGCAAGATGTCTGTTTTCATTCCCTTCACAAGTTAAGTAGATTAAGGCAAAAAATGGAGCATATGCTGTAACAATATCACACTGTACATCATTTATGGGTAGTGTGCATATGAGGGTATGCCGTGTGTAAAATTCTCAGTGTTTAAATCGAACACATTAGAAATCTCTGTAAATCCCTGAAAGTCTGGTGAGCTTCCCACATAACTTCTTATACCAGTTTTTTGGCTTTATAGGGATTTCACAGACTTCTTTATGTTCTGACAAAATATTGGATTTTAATAAGGTTTTGTTTATCTTAGAAATGCCATTTTGTTAATTGTGACACTTAGCTGTTTTGCCTTTCTTCTCATCTGTGATCATTAAGAGTTCCTCATGCACCATAAGCAGTACTGCCCTTCCACAAAAGCCTTGTAAAAGAGTAGCTGAAAGAACAAGTTGTGATTGTACTTCAGGCATGTTTCCTTCTCTGTCTTGTATCATTTGAAGGTTTTATTAATCTCTTTAGGACCCTTGGTACAAAATCCTGAATCACATAAAGCCATGGAAGTTTTAATAAAAATGAGATTTATTAAGGAAGGAGATGGAGCACTGGAGAAATGGGCTGTGTAACAGGTCTAAGGTGGAATATTGCTAAGGCTTGTCTTGATTGGTCTCCTTCATGTCACTAAAAGAAAGTGAACTACCATAAACATCCTCTGATTGAACTTACCTGTCTCCCCTCTGACTGCCTCTTGCAACTGTCAAATCTGTGAGAGCTTCTGGAATCAGATGTCTTCTTTTGAGGGTGCTTTTGCTGCGTATTTCCTTCTCATCCATGCAAGTGCTGATGGGCGCTGCTGTAGGAGCAGTAGCCCCCACGTTACCCCTGGGTGCCTCTGCAGGAGGTGCTCAGCCTTCCTCATCTGCAGCCCACCCGTGCCCATAGGATAGAAACATAGCCTGAAATCATAGTGCAGGCATCGAGTCTGCCCAGAGTAGTGCTTGCTGGCTGGCACTGAACTATTGAAGTTTTCATCTTCTGTATAATTTTAAGTTCTTTTGAAAATGTTATACAAATGTTGCTCCTCATCCTTTTTCCATATCTTATTTTTGAACAACCAGATCACAGCTCAAGTCTGTCTACCCTTTCTCCTAAATTATTGACCATGACTTTACATAGTAAATTGCACTGGCTACAAATGTTTGCTTGAACATAATTCATGACAGAGTTTAAAGAGACAGAGCTTACATATCATTTTCTCAGTTAGTAAACAACTGATGTTAATTTTGGCATTTCTCAGCTTCCGAGTGCTTAGTTTTGATAAGATGGTGTTCTTTTCAGTACTTACAGTCCATTTAAATAATTTTCTTACTAAAAAAAAAAAAAAGGCAGGAAAACCTGCACTGAAAATGAAATTACACGCTGCAAAGTCCTACTGAGCCTCCTTTCTCTGAAAGACCTCGAATAGTCTTGCAAGCATTGGAAACCAGAGCAACAGCATCCTCTGCCACCACATGCCCTAAGTGACAGTAGCCATTGCAGGGGATGATACACACTTCTACCATTTCCCATGCAGGAAGAATAGTGTAGCTGGGATGAAGCACACGGTGGCAGATGCATTCTTGGGCTGGTAGCAAGAGTTAGGAAGAAACAGAACATGCTCTGTGGAAATCTTCGCTCTGCTGTGTTTAGGTCAAACAAGGAATTACCAAATTTGGGCTTCTCTTTTTTTTATATGCACAGTAAAAAGGAAAATACCAGAGACCTTGTTGTTTTGATTCTAGACCTTAGTGAAATGCTTGCAGAAAAAACTAAGTTAAGCACGAGCAGAATTTTTTTAGCCTTATTCTAATGAATAGTATCAATGAATGAAAAAAAGCAAGCCTTGAGCAGATGCTTGGAGTGGAAATTGTACTGAACATTGAGTTTCGCAAATGTGTAAATGACTGAAAACGTGCTCTTAACAATAGACTTTTTTAGGCGCCTTGTTGTCAACTTGTAAGTCCTAGATCAAGTCCTTTAGCTTCAGAGTCATGCTTTCCCTTTTCCTCTTGTTACAGTTTTTCGTATTCTTTCTGATTTCATTGTGTTGTTTTTGGCCTCATAAACATTCCTAAACTGTTTGTTTTGCCTCCTTTGTAACCATTTGTTGGGCTTATTTAATTTTTCTAAAAATAATTCCTTGCCTTACAAGAAGACTGAGAAGATAAGCAATTAAATCTACCGAATATGTAACATAAGTTTAAATTTTTATAGTTGGGGAATTGTCCTGTAAATCTCTGTCAAAATGGTTGTGGTGTTATTTAAAACTGGTAAAGCTGGATCATTGCCTTATTTAATGGCTTTACTAGCATAGGGTTTTCTCCTGCTTTCCCTATATTATAAGGTCATTAATGAATCATTATCTATTGCTAGTAATTACTGATCTCTTGAGAATATTGGTTTAATTATATAGGAATCATAAGTGGAAGATACAGTTACATATTCTACAATGTAAGTAGTAGTACCTTGGTGTATTATGGCTTTAAAGAATCTGGAGTTTTTTTTGTAGATTTTAATTGCTAAGTGTGCCTGGTAAAATATGAATTATTGTATTACCACATGTGATAAAAGGTATACTATTGTGAGTTTCACAGTCTGCAGGTGTAACAGATGTAAGGCAAGATTAACAGGACAGAACAATAATTAAAACACAGACAGCCATCGCAACAAAAAAAAAAGAGGAGGGAGAAACAAAAAGAAAAGGTTTATCATGTGCAAGGCAATTATTAAGGGTGTCTTAAATTCTCTGCAAATATTTGCAAAAGCAATAAAAATGTGTTAGTTTGAAAGACAGCTTTTCAGTGTGGACACTTAGTTAAGGAATTAAGATCTTTTTTTATGAATATAAAAGCTGAGAGAAGTCCTGCCATATGGCATCATGGTTCATAGGCAATAGGGTCCTCAGTTTATAGATGCTGTGAGCTAAACGTTGCTGAAAAAATAAGAGAGCAGTTAGTATATATGCATTTACAACAGTATGAATTGCTTACTCCCTCTAAGACGGGAAGGTTCAAATAATTAACAGCAATATTATGGTTGCAAAAGGAAGTCCAGTTGTTCTTCAGCAGTCTACATCTGTGAAACATGATACCTCTGGGGAATGAGATTTAATTTTCCCAGGAGAAAATATAAAAGCAGGAGAAAAAAAGGAATGACTTCTGCTTGAGCAGAATAAACCTGCATCTACAAACGATTAACACTGCATAATGAAGTAGTAAAGAAGCAAAAGAGATTTCTAATAAAGGACTAAAAACAAATCCCATTACACCATGGTGTATTTTTTCTCTTGAAGTGTATTAGACTCTTAGCAAGGCTTTTGAATGAGACTTGGGTAGTTGCAAGCAAAGTCAGCTCAAATGCTGCAAGCTTAGCTGCGATTTCTTGCCTAACAGTTTGTGTAACTTGAAACTTGTGGTTTTACAGGTGGGAGGAGTTGCTAATGCAGGTAATTGGGCTTCACGAGGAGTTTGGGTCAGGTTTGTGTCACCATAGGATAATAGTCTCCTGTAGGCTAGGCACTGCAGGGTGATGTGCCACTCTATGGCAAAATCCCTTAGGTAGAATTGACATGGCAATAAATGCACTAGCTAAGCCTTGCTTTTGTGTAACAGTTCTGATTTCTTTTTCTGAGGTTTCAAAATAAGTCCTCATAGGAAAGAGGTTTGGTCAGAGAGAAAAATAAAGAGTTTTTGTTTTGTTGTAGCTAATACTGGGACTTTTGTAATTACTGTACTAACATAAAATGTTACAAGACTTTAGAACATACATGTTTGATCTGACAGTGAGATGATGCTGTCTTTTGAAGTCATGTATTTTCACTTTTAAAAGGGAACATATCTTGCAAGGAAAAGATTCTATGTAGTGATCGCTAAATCTGTGCATGGATATTTTTGTGGATTGTACATATGGTTCCAGTGGCATGGGGAATAAAAGTTTAGTGAACAAAACCTTCACTCACAACAGTCCCTTTGAATTTCTTTTATAAGAGACTGTCTTTTTGTACAGATTGTTACTATCTTCAAAGCTTGTGCTGGACTGGCATACTGGAATTCATTTGTCCAGTATTTTCTTTATACTGGAATCACAAAAAAAAAAAAAAAACAAAAAAAAACCACCCTGGATCCCTTAAACCAATAATGAGTTCTGGAACAAAAGTGGTTAAACATGAATTCTTACAAGTGAAACTAATCTTGAACAAAAAATTTCTGGTTGCCTTTTTAGAAATTTTTGTGAGTTTTAAAGAATGACTTAATTTGCTTAGCAGAAATTTGCAATCAATCTTTTCTTGCCACTGAATAAACAGATTCCACATGCGTAGCTATTTGCATATCCCAGCTAAAAATGTAATTCATTATTTTTAAGTCCATTTCGTAATAACTATTTCAGGATTAATGTTACTAACTATTCTTTAGCTCGTTCAAATGTGACCTTAGATAATCCTACCTAAAAAGATACAAAGCTAGTGGGTCTGTTCTGGAGTAGGGAAGAGAAGTGCCTTTCCTGAGGTCAGCAAGTAAGTCAGTGTAAGAGTCAGAACTAGAAATGAGAAATCTAGAGAAACAGTTTTCTTCTACTGCATCTCAAGCTTCCAGCCTCAAGCAGATATTGCACTTAATATGACAAATTTTCACATTTCGCTAGGTATGAAAGCAGCACAGAGATGAACAGGAATTAACAGTATAGTCTACATGCAGATTATCACTAAATCTGGTCAAGATTTAAATTAGATTTAATGAAAGTAGCATCCATAGCATATTTTAAATGGAGCTGCAAGCATTGTCATCTGTAACAGGGAGAAAGGCCCTTTGCAGTAACTGTGACCTGGTCCATTTTAGTTGCTGTTTGGCATCTGCTTCTGAACTGGCTTTCACTTGACTGGGCTTTTCAGGGCTTCTCATAAACCACTGGCTTCACCCTCCTGTTTTTGCTGTTCCAGGCCATTCTTGCATAACATTTTCTCCCTTTCATCTTAGGTCACTATCACATTAAATGCTCAAAAATGCGGTATATGGGATTGATATATTTTGTCCTTTGAGGGTCACCCACTTAATAATATTAGTCAGTGAAGCTTCTACAGTCTATAATGTATAATTTCTTTGATGTACATGCAGTAACGTTTCCACAAATACAATTAGTTAAGTCGTTATCACAGATCTTGACACTTTGCAAAATTTTCTGGTAAAATGTTTAGGACTGTGGCTGATCCTGGGATACGTGTCCTGACTTTGCCATACTTGGTAAAATGGAGAAATACAAATCATAACTTTTCCTGTTTTTTTTCAGGCGATGGGTAAGGCTCCTGTTTGGACGTGAATTCCCACTTCAGGATCTTCTGGTTGTCTGGGATGCTCTGTTTGCTGACAGCATTACCCTGAATTTAGTTGACTACATTTTTGTAGCCATGTTGTTGTATATCAGAGATGCCCGTAAGTATCAGCTATCTTACAATTTTTTTTTAAAAAATGCAAACCTATTCTTTGAAAGAAAAAGAGACCTTAAAACACGCTAAATTTCATTGTGACTTTTTTAACATATTGAAAATTGTTTCAAATACTAGGAGAGGAGCTATTTATTATCAGACATGGCCTGCTGTATTTATGAAACAAATTGTATCTTGGAGTTAAATGCAGGTTTGTTTTGTGAGTAGTTCTGTGTTTTTACATGGAGTTGCAGATTTTATGTGCTCTAAGTGATACAGGCAAGTATAGAGCTCCACCTTCCGACCAAGCTCATGAATTGAGTAAAGCTTCCCTGTGACACTTGAAATATTTTTATGCTGTTCCCCTGTGAGAAAGGAGAAAATGCACAAGACAGTGACTCACAATTTTTGAAGAGATATCTTGAAGGAAACGCAAAGATGAGTAGCAATTACCGAATATGTTTATTCTGTGCAAGAGTGGCATCTTAAAAAAATTATCATTTCTTTTATTTTGGTTCAGTACACCTGAAATTTGTGCACAGGTGAATTCTTATAATTTAGTGATGACCAATAATATTACGTTGGGACAAACAAGCAATCAAGAAAATGTTGTTAGCTTATACAATTGCAAATGGGAGGCGAAAGATGCATAATGATTAATTGAGGCATTTATTTCTGTCCTATCATATTCTGCAAAAAATTCTGTATGCAACTGATGCAACAAAGTATGTATTTTGCAGCAAGATGTATGGCTGTCATTAAGTATATGAATTCTATAGCAAGTTATTCAGAGTTAAATATATACCATCTGTAAGCTTTAGGTTATAACAAGGTCACATATTTGACATAATTTTGTGTTCTAGGACATAGGAAGTTTTCAACATCTGTGGTTCCTATTTTAGGGCCCAGCCTTGAAAATATAACGTGGTATTTTACACGTACATGTTGTTCCACTGCCTGCCTTCATGTGTTTTTTAATTACTTGTTAATAAAGCTGCAGAAAGAATATAGAGCTACTTTTCATTCCTCTCGAAGAACTGGACATTTAATTCTGGTCAGAGATTTCAAAATTAATGCTGATGTTTCAGGATTATCTGATTCCAGGTCATTATGTTCTGCAGTCTAAATCTTGTTTGTTTATATGCAGTAAACTGAAGTAATTTAAAATTTTTGGTAGAGATATGTACTGAAGAAGCATGCAAGAAAGTTTCATAGCATCAGTATTTTATTTGGTGTCATTGCTTACCTTTAAAAAAAACCACATTAGAACTGTGCTTGTAAGAAGCCTCTCACTTCTTGGGGAGAGAAAGTTGTTCTGGCTTTGTTTTCTTTTGGTTTGTGTTGCTGAGGTACAAGTATAAGTTTGAGTTAACTAAAATGTGAGCTAAAAATGTGTTCCAGGATTTGTATGAAATCAGTCTCCCTCTTTTCTCTGAACTTCTCAGGCTTAGTAAATAAAGTAGTAAATAGCTTTGCAGTGTAGCACATTTGCCCAAATGAGAGGCAAAGTCATCTCATCAGGACAGCTAATACTTCATATTTTGACTGTTTCTGTAATAAGTAACTTCTTGTTCTACAGCTGGACCTAGTTAGTTACTCTAAGCATAATAGAATGAGGAAGCAAAATAAGTCATAAATAATGTAAATTTGAATATATTTTTCCAAAGTCAAGCTCAAACCATAACAATTTCCACAGTTCTTGATTTCATAAAAAAACTTTTGTTATATATCTGTAAAAGAAAATTTTCCTTTTTTCCTCATTTTTTTTATTGCTGATAATATTTGAGCTTTGAACAGAGTTGTAGTAATTTTAAAAACATTTTCAAATAAAGTAAGTTTATAAAAGCTTCTCTTTATATGGTGAAAGGAAACATAAGCTCAAAACATTCAATGGTGATAATCATGTTTAATTTAAATAAACCATCGGGAATTTTTAGTTTAGAAACTTTGAAACAATAAGAACAATAATGAAGCTCCTAAGATATTATGTTATAAAAATGTCAAATATAAGCAGTTATAATAATACAGTACTCAATGCATTTGAAAGTTTAGAAATTGTGCTGATTCTTTTATAACAACACATTTGGGGATGGGTGAAAGTTGCTGGTTTGAGAATTGATGAATTTTTTTCTGTGCTGTATTATGATGTTCTCAAGGACATGATTTTAAGGAAGTATTATTTCTGCTATATTTCTCATTTTTATTTTAGTTTTGAAATCCTCTCTTGCTCAAACAATATATTATTCAAGGAGAAGGGAACATTTAGATTATCAGATTATTGCTTATCTATTTTAGAAATTACAGATACATAATCGTGTACACAGCCATTCTGTAAACTGCTCTGTTCAGTTTTACATCTGTATCCAGGCAGATCTTTGTCTGTGGAGTGATAATCCTCACAAGCCAAGCATAGGGTTGTGTACCAGTGTAGCTGTAAGTTTTAATAAATTATTTCTTGTGTTTCTTTGGGAAAAATTCTTGCAAAACTTTTTTTTTTAAAATCTGTCAAATCAGAAGCATGAATATTTACTTCTGTTTCACCAGTGTGAATATACATGCAGTTGTTGATGAAATCAGAATGGAGGGAAGGATGTGATGCAAAAATAGGTGTATTTTATCTACTTCCTTCCAAGAAGGACAAGAATGAACAAACCTGGAAGACCTGTCTGTATTTTGCATAGTAAATTAAAGCCATTATTGCACCAGGAGCTAATTTTGACTGATCGGTATTAGAATAAGTGTATTTTTATCTTGTTTCCACTTGAGAAGTGGGTATGGCCATTGTTAGAATTTAGTTTTTCATCTCTAAAAGTGCTATGAATATTTTGAGAGAAACAAAGGAGCCATAGCTTCTTCTTAGAAGAACTGATTAGTTATTTTTGTTATAGTGCAAGATGTTCATTTGTCTATGTTTAACTCAATTTAGAGCCTATTAAGGAGAACGTGGCCATGTGTAAAGCAGCAGGGGGGAGTAGTCCCACCCTTCCAGGGTTACGAAGTAATCTGGATACAGGATCAGTGACATCAAACATTAAACTTTTAAGAAATTACATGTATCAGAAAATTTGGACTTTGTTGAGGAATTTTCAGGTTTTCCACCACATTACTGCTGCTTGTATCCAGGGGTGGTTATTGGACCAAGAGAGAAAAGTCAGTCTCTTCTAAAGCAGAAAGGAGAAGGCAATTTGATGTTCCTCTGGGCACTGAACTACAATCTTACTAAAAGGACAGTAAAGATTGTTTTCTCTATGGAGAGGAGTTTCTCTCCTTCTTTCTCCAGAAATGCCAGTAGCATTCTTCTTTGGGGAAGTGAGAACTTGTGGCTCACAGTAGAAGTTGGACCCAGATGTGACTCTCGCTAGGCCAAAGAGAGAAGGAAAAGCACAGCTGAAGAACCACCAAGCTTTTTACAAGGCAGCTGGACACACCAGCTACTGCTGAGACTAGATGAATTTGTGCTTCACAGAATCTCCTTCCAGAAACTTAATCGTACAGATGATTCTTAGAAATCCTTTTAACACCAATAGGCATATTCAGTTTTGTTTTACTGCTCTTTATCTATAATTTTTAAGAAAACAGAAATACCCTCTGTTGTATAATATTATACATTTTGTCCTGAAGAAACAAGAATTATAGAACGGTTTGGGTTGGAAGGGACCTTCAAGGATCATCTAGACAATCCCCTGGCATGCACAAATTCTCTGCCCATGCCCCTGGGATGGGCAGAGACATATTCCAATAGACCAGATTGCTCAGAGCCCCATCCAACCTGACCTGGAACACTTCAGGGGCATCCACAGCATCTATGGGCAACCTGTTCCACTGACTCACCACCCTCACAGTAAAGAATTTCTTCCTTATGTCCAATCTAAATCTACCTTCTTTCGGTTTAAATATATGGGGGAAACCCTGAAGATAAAAAAAAAGCATATATAAAAGTTAGCAGGTCTTCCCTTTAAAGTGCTGGAATTTTTTTAACTTTCTGGATGATAAGGTTTTTTTTGTCAGGGTCAAGTCTGCACCATTAAAATAAATTAGTTTTTTTAAATATTTAGTTTTCTCTATATCTGTGAGACAGCAAAGAACTCTTCCAGAAAAAATAAAGAAAGGATATTTTTAATCCATTTTACATCGCAGAATAGAGCACATACTTATTTGTCCAAAAGAGAAACACATTGGTGTTACTGTCTAACAGTATAAAACTATAAAGCATTTATAAATTTATAAAACTATTTAGCATTTAATATCAATATTCACTGGTTTTATTTGCTTTGGTAAAAAGGCATCACGATCACAACTGCAGTTCAGTATCTTAAATTTGATTTACGTATGAGAGTTTGATTGGGTATGTTCTGTGTGGTGCTCGTATTATACTCTGAAAGATCTCTGACGGAGGCCATTGTATTGTGTTCATTATGCCAGCTTTGCGACTTCAAGAAGAAAAAGCAGGTACCTGAATATGAACAAGAAAAACAAAGGGTAGGAAAAAGAACAGGCAGAACAGATAAAGAATGAGTAGGATAAGTGAGTGCTTTACAAATGAAAGCAGATGTATGAAATTACAAGCTGTCGGATCAGCAACGGAAATGAAGATGATAAAGTGGTTCCTTACACAGATTATAATTATTCATTTTGCCCAGTCCTGCATCTTTTCCCCATAATCCTCTTGTTGAGGGAGGTAAGGTGCAGGAGGATATGAGGCTTATTCACATGAAAGAAAAAAAGTAAACCATTTAAATTTCTCTGTCTGAAAAACTGCACTTTATTTTGCCGTTTATTGATTCAAAATAATTTTGTATTTGCAATATCCCTGATTAATTAAAGGTATTTCTTACTAAAGCTAAAGTTCTCAGAATAGTAAAGTTTGTTAGAAATTTATTTACAATTCCTATTGTTGGAGGCTGTCTTTATGTTGCAGAGTGGAGGCATCATTAACAGGCATTGCTTTGACAGCTGTGGCAGATGGATTGCCTGGATTTAGATGGTGTAAAAGAAATGAAGTAGTTTACATAGACCTGCTTGAAAAGATGTCTTTAATAATTGCACTCATAATTAGATTGATTTGGGAAGGGAGAAAAAAAAAAACAGAAGATGACAACAACAGGCAAAAAGCCGTGGAGTATGCTTACATAGATTCAGATAAAATCAAACAGAATAAAATTATAAACTTTAGCAAAGCATGCTGAAAATTTTCTAAATAAGAGAAAATAATTTAAGCAAGTTAATGGTGTACTATATTTTTTAGTATTTATGAAATTAAAATCTAGTCTTTTCCCTTTTTCCTGAACATTTTGTGAAGTTTCTGATTTAGAAGAAGACCAGGAGTTGTTGAATAATTTTACGTATGCATAGGTGTGTGTATGTATGTAAATATGTATGTAAGAACAACATAAAAGATACTTCAGTAAAAAATCGTCGGAGTGGGGCAAACTTACCATAAAGCCATAAGTGCAAATTATCATATTTAAATTTAGATGTCTGTGGAGGAGTGTCTGAAAAGTCCATGTCCATTTTGGAATATAGGACTAGTTCTTCAAGCTCTGCTGGCGGTATTGCCCTGAGCTGCACTGTCTGGGGCAGGCTTTAGGGGCACAGCTGTGGAGGTCTGAATTGAGCCATCTGACTCTGGAGCTAACATCATAAACGTCTATGACATAAAGTCATAGTTTTAGAACTGTTCTTAATTATACTGGACCAAGTGTAGCCATGAGGCTTGATTATGTCTATCTCCTTTTACTCTGAGCACTGCTTGAGTTCTCAGAGACCATGTGGGAAAAGACAGCCAAATCTGAACTGTAATGAATTTACTGGAAAAGGTACTCTTTTGGAATATCAAAATAAGACAGTAATATTCTCTCTCTCTCTCTCTCTTTCTCTCCCTTTTCATTTTAATTCTAGTGATTTCAAGTAATTATCAGACCTGTTTGGGACTTCTGATGCATTATCCACCTATTGGAGATGTTCACTCCCTTATCCTAAGAGCACTTTTTCTCCGAGATCCAAAGGTGAGATGCTTGCTCTGTTAATGCCAGGAATAAATCACTGTAAGAAAATGTTCTAAATGCTATGAAGTTAATAACAACCCACATTTTGGAAACTAAATGGTGGTTTCAAGTTTCTTCTTACCTGACAAAAGATCTGAAGGAAAGAGTTGGAAACAGAGTAGAAAGTTCCTTTACTCTTTAAAGGATACTTTAAAGGACACTTTGCTAAAGTTATCCAGGAGCTCTGGTAACTGCAGATGTGCTCTTTAGAATAACTTTGCTTGGTATTCTGCACAAGCATCTTTTAGGATAAAGTATACTTTTTCAGGGAAACAGTAATGTTACTATATAAGACCTAGTAAGCTGTATAGAAAGCATCATGCAATTTCATCTGAAAGACCTTTTTCGTGGGATTTCTGGGATTAATCACTGTTAATCCTTAAAGCACTACCCCTGTCCAATATATAATGGTTATGTGATGGTTTTTGATTAAAAACAAGAGTTTGATATTACCGCCTGTAAAGATTCACATGAATAAAATGTATAAATTCATAAATTTTATGCTTCATATTACTAGCATGCAGTTTCTGATGTACTCATCTATTAAAAAAAAAAGGAAAACCTCTTGCTGTTTTAGAATGTGTATATGTGTGGGTATAATATGCAGGAGATACCCACTGTATAGTGGATAAAGTGCTTGAGATGAAGCTGTACACAGTGATCTTTGCTTACTCAGATCTCTGGCAGATAGCAGAATTTGTGCTGCTGGTTTTGAACTGTCTTTGTACATGTCCCATTAGTAGGTTGCCAGTGTAAAGTCTGATTTCCCTCATCTTCTTGATGCACAACATTTTTGAAAGCAAAAAATTCATCACTTCTGCACTCTGACTGCCTTCTGCAAAATTTTATTCGGTACCAGTGTTTACACTTTTATGGATTACGAAAAAAAATTGTCTCTTTGTTTTTCTATATCGGTTTTTTGCAGAAATCTGCATCCTTATAGCTGCTTTCTTCATTCCTCTCAGGCACAAAGATTTCTTTCATGATGAGAAGTAAAGTGTATCATCTTTTCACTGTGTAAGAAAGTTTCTAACGTTAGATCTCAGGAATCTTTCTTAAGATTTTGGCAGCAGTCTGTGAAATCAAACTGCCCAGCATTTATTTATGTACTTTCTTAGCAAAACAAGATAGAAATATTTTTTAGAAGAAAGATACAAAGGGAGGATAATTTTGCTCAGTTATCCATCTGAATTCAGTATGTAATCTGTCATTTATTGAAGAGATATGTTAAACAATGAAGTGATTACTAATTATTCAGCTGTCCTCTGAAACATGCTAGGCAGCATACAAGATATCCTATCAGCTGAAGGGGGCAAAAATTAACCACCAACTTCCCACAAAGAGGCTTAATCACTATTCCACTCCTTATGCTCTTGTCTCTGACAGAATGAAGTTGTCAGGCTCATAAGGCCTAGGTGTCCTATCAATTCACATTCTCAGGTGGGCCTTGAACACCTTTCAGATAAATACTAGATGTAGTTCTACCATGTCTTTCATGTAGTTCTCCCTTTGCTCAGGTGAATTAGTACTTGAAATTCTTTGATGCAAAGAGTGGTAGTTGCTTTGTCAATTTAAATATGATGAAATGCAATTGTATCTCATTTCTGAGCTGTACTTTTCTGCTGGGGAAATACTCTGAAGGTCGAGAAGCTCTGATATCCGAGAATGAAGAGTGTAAGGAACTTGCAGCCACCTCTCACTTTACACTGGGTCTTTGTGTTGAGGATGCGTAAACAGATCAGGACTTCTTACAGTAAAGAAGTAAAACTGTTCTAGAGAATCCTTCTAAATCTAAAAATAGTTCCTGGTCTGAGATAGAAATGTACTTTCAAGACTATGACTTGTGTACCTGTTTCTTAACTTTTCCTAGGTGTGACTTTAGGTTTCACTTACGTGTCTATAAGCATATGTTTGTTCAGTCCCCTTTTTCCATATATCTGAAATCGAAGTTTTGGTGTTCTCTAAGACCTGTGTACAAACATTTCCAAGTCTGTCAACATTTTTCATTAAATGGAATGAAAGGGAAGACTCAGTAAGGCATCACAGGTGCTCTAGGAGTCTAAAGTCAGTGCACAGATTATATACCAAAATAAGTGGGAAAACTATGATACCTTTTTTTTTTTTTACTAGTTGCAATAGAAATAATTCAGTTTGCCCTTATTCCCTATGCAGATAAAAGGAGATTGGAAGAAATGACAAAGAGATTTTAGTCTGTAGTGTAACTTGTAAGTGGTGATTAACAAATTCAGTGCTTAATTATTTTTCTTCCTTTTTTGATGTTTTCCTGTGCATTTCTCCATCACAAACTTCTGGTTTCTAATAGGAAATTACATTTGGTTCAGTGCAATTTTATCTCTCCTTATCCAGGGCCGAGTTTTATTGCGTGGCATTTCTTCCAAGATTTCACTTGGGTTTTAATATGTGAAATCAAGGAACTCTTCTCTGGGAGACTGCTGCATGGTCCAGTGGCTTATTTCATTATTTGTTGAACATACCAAGAATGTTTAGTGTTGTTCCAAATATCTGAGAGAAGCTTGCTCTCTGCTCCTTGGAGCTTTAAATCTCAGCTGGACAAGAAATGGAGTTTAGAAGTCATGGCCAGGAACAAACAGGAATCTCCCTCTTGCAGGTTTGCTAATAGATGTTGTCTTCCATATTATTTTTGCAGCTAGGAAAATACCAAGTCATCTTTCAGAGGGGAGGTTGTGGGGTATTTGGATTAAGAAAGGT
Source organism: Cnemophilus loriae (assembly GCA_013397755.1). NCBI lineage: Eukaryota > Metazoa > Chordata > Aves > Passeriformes > Corvidae > Cnemophilus > Cnemophilus loriae. The sequence goes on along the minus strand of VZTF01006404.1, from coordinate 2,198,000 downwards.
TGGGGGTAGGTGCATAAAAATAAAAGGTTCTTAAGGAACAATCTTGTCATAAATGGTGAGGTTGTTAAGATAGACCTGATACAGCTTTTCCATCTGTAACTTCCAATTCTGGAGATAACCTGGGTTTGTATATCTAAAAACATTGATTATTTTTTTCTCTTTCCTTGGTCTGAAATAACAGGTATTTCCTTCTTACTTTTTGTCTTGTACTCTATCAGGAGAGCTAAACTTAGGCTTGATGAACCTGTTGCATTTTGTTTGCCTCTTTTCACTGCAGTCATCACCAGGAGAGCAACCTAAATGTCAGAAGAAAGCTGTACTTAAAAGATGGGTGGCATTTTTTTCTTAAAGATGGACAAATACAATTTCTTGACCTTTTGTGGAATCAAACCTTACCAGAAGCCTTAGCATTATCCAGTATTTACAATAATATGAAAAGTAATTAGTACTTGCCACTAACCTAATGCTTGCAGCAGCTCTCCTGTTCACTTTGCGAACCCCAGTTGGCAGCTGAGATGAGAGAACATTTTAGATACCACATCCCTGATATTTTTCAGCGCCACAAAAGAGAAATACACATCTCTGTAATAGCTGAAAACAAGTTAATGCACCTGTCTCTGAGGGGAGGCCTGAAACATACTAATTTTACAGGCATGAGTATGGATCAATGCAGAATAATTGAATTTCAGCCTTTTCTGCATTTGGCTAGCTCCACTTCTTAGGAAAATGTGGAATGAAAAGCTCAAATCAGTGTTGTTGTCTTTGCATAGGGTGATAAAGTTAACCTGCTTAACAGAGTATTTGTTTCACATTTCTAATCTTTGAACAGATAATTGCCTCAATTATTTATATTAAAGTAACTTCTATGCACTTACAGTCCTGAATATAAAAGTAGAGCTTCTTATGGAAGAATGGGCTATTAAAATTGTCTATATGTAAAATGAAAAAATAAGGGAAGATTCTCTTATGTATATCCAAAAACATTTACTGAAGGTGTGTGTCTGCATATTTAATACACCACGAGTGGCTCATTTTCTTCAGTATTTTTCCTTATCAAAAGCATTGAGCACTGTTAATTTTCAAAGCAAAGGCAGCAAAATTAAGAAGTAGAGATATGGAGATAGGGCATTGGAAAAATATAAAGTGATTAAAAAACATAGTTCTAACTAGAGTTGTTCAAATAAAAAAAAAAAATTAAAAACCCAATTAGAAACAAAAGTCATAGAAAATGTGAACATATTGTGTTCCTTAAATAACCAGATGTTCTTTCCTTCCTGAAGGCAGCCAGGGCTAGGAATAAAAGGTTTAAAACTATTGTTTTAAGTTAACTGTGAATTTCGAAAATCTGTTTTCACCCTTTAGCAAATAAAATTCTAATACAGCAACATAAGCAAAGTAATTTTCATCTTTGGGTGTTCTTATTTGTATGTTGTTCTATGTTGAAGTGTTAACCTTATCACAATGACTTATTAGAAAACTAAAGCACTACGTAGAATATTACAGTTTTGCACCACATACTAAGAACCTGACAACTATCCTTTGTCTGAAAGCTTACTGTATTTATTCTTATTTTTTCTGTAAAATAAGTTTGCTTTCAGATATTTTAGCATGGTGAGTTGCCCCATTCATTGAGCAAGCTAGTTAGGAGCTTAATTCAGTGGAGACATCTTTTATCATAAGCTATCAATTAAAAAAAAAGAAAAAAAGAATGGGCTTGGTTGATGGAAATTAATTTGTTACTTATGCTAATAATATTCTAGCTACTGCTGCTGATATTTTCTCAACACTATATTTTAGCTATTTGCTGACATTGAAAGTGGCTATATAATAATATTAAATTCTAACTAAATCCATGGAGAAGCATACATGACATTTCAAAGAAGTCGTATTAGTTCGTCATGACTGAAATTACAGGTACTGCCAGAAAACTTGAGCAATAAAATATGGTCATGATCACTCATATAAGGAATAGTTGGAAAAATCTGCATTCTAGCTTTTAACACTATGCACTATCTGAGCAGTGAGTGACAAGGGGAAAACACATTGCTGAAATTTTGAACTGAACTCTTTGTACATTTATTTTCAGCTGAATTTTCTTCTTAAGTAGCTGCCACCGTCTCAGAGTTTTCTCCAAGCTGGTTTCATGTGCCTGAAAGGCTGTTGAGTTTCACTTTCTTCTTCTTCAGATAAATTCTTTTCTATACACTCATTAACTGAGGTGCCGCTGCAGAGCTGCAACTGTCCTTTGAACACTGCCGTTATGTCAGTATTGTTGTTTTGCCGTTTGTGGCAGGAGAAAAGCAGATTTGGGGTTGTTTTGTTTGTTTGTTAGCATTGTGTGTGCAATCTGGCATTAATTACCTCTCTTTAATGACCAGATTGCAGCCAATCAGAAGTTGGGATCTGGCACTGCTCCGGCATTAGCAGCTCATTAATTTGTACCTCCACACAGAGGTACTGCTGGGGTGCGAGTCCACTTCATTACAGGGGTACCAGCAAGGGGGAGGGGGACTCTGAACAGACATTTTTGCTTTTTAGTTTTGATCATGAAGAATGTGACTGATATTTCAAGAGCAATAATACACTGGGAGGGTTAGGTGCATGAAAAGTAGGTTATCAGGAAGCTGGGATAATGGATATCCTAGTGCAGTGTGAGCTGCCTGTACTTTAAGTAAGGAGAGTTGCCTGACTGAGGAAGGTCACCTGTACTTTAAAGGAGAGTTACCTTTACATGGGATATGATTGATAAAGGAAATGAGGTTTTCTGGAAAAGCTGACTACACATCTCTTCTTCTGGGAGAAAAGGACTTAGGAAAAACAAAATATAAATGCATTTACTTTCAGTGACTCACAAAGAACTTCTATTTGCCTTAATTTCTGAAAGTTTAAGATCTTGCATGTTCAATGCGAGGTAGATAGATTTTTATGGACAAAAATGTGGCACCATTCTCAACTCGACCTCTGCTTTTATAACCACATTCAATTCCTCATAGTGAACTCAAGCATTTTGATGTTCTTACATGTTCTTACATTCTCATTTGCAAATACAGTAAGGTTAGATGTAATCTAAATACCTCACTTTAAATAAATCAATGTTTTTTCTGTAACTGCATGCTAAGCTTTCTAATGTTGGCCATGATATTAACTTATTCTTTGTTTATGTTCACATTCTTAAAATGAGAAACTTACATTTTCCAATGAAATAGTCTATGCTTTGTTTTAAGAATTATTGGTTTAAATATTCAGTTATTGTGTTTCATTAATAGAATAAGGTATGACAGGCGGCTAAGAGTTTAATGATAAATTACTTGGAATAACCATGTTGCCATAGTACCACATAAAAATAGTAAGTGTAGCATGAATTAAAAATCCACTTCATTTTTGTACATTTGTTTCAACACTTTCTTTCCTAGTGCACCTATGTATTTTAAAATACAAAAAGCCTAAATGGTCAATACTTGTGATATAATAGCTTTGTTATCTCTCTCAAACTTCATTGCAATCTCTTCACTGGTATATTAACCATTTAATCAACCCACCATAAAATAGTAATCTTCAATATATCCTGTATGTCACAAGCAATATTTCCAAGAAAAAAACTTGGAAAGTGGTTGATTAGTCATATAGTCAAGACTTTTCAAAAGAGAAACCTTTCGAAGTCCTTCTCATTCTGCAGCACCATATGCAACACAGTAGTCATCACTTGAGGGAGAAAGCTGATCTCTTGGATTGCCGATGGCAACGCAGTGCCCAAATGTTGCTGTCTCCTTAGTGTTGCACACACAGGCCTGTTGTGTGGGAAGGAACTCACAAATACTGTATCCATCTAAGTTAAACAACCATTACATTTAAATTAACAGGAATGTGGTGGGAATGAGGATAATATGGAATAAAGCAAAGCTTCCAGAACAATGACGCCTCTCGTAGTTAAAGCCATGCCACAGGTAAGATGGTGCAGAAGCAAAGGACTTGTCCCAGTTCTTTGTGGGGCTGAGCAAGATGGTGCAGCAGTCTCCTGCAGGCAGCGAGAGCAGAGCCCAGCCAGGTGACTTCGTTGTCCTCATTGCCCATCTTGTGTGGCCCAGCAGGAAGGAGAGCCACTGGCCTCCTTAAGGGCAGGAAGGAGTGGGTGGTGTGGCTGCTGATTTCTGGGAGGGTGGGGAGGTGCAGAGTCTTTCAGAGGAAATGGTTAAAGGTGAGTTAGGAACTATTGTTTCTTCTTTTGGCTAACATTTGACAGCAAGTCTCCAAGACAAGATGGACCAGAGAGTTCTCTTTGGAAGACAGAATTTTTAAACTGTTCTTTCTGTTTGAGCAAGTTGACATCCTCAGTAGCAAAGTAAAAGCAATTCTGATTGTACTTGCTGCTAAAGCAAGAAGCTGAAGCACTTTAAGCTCTTAATTACTTTAGCTACCAATAAAACTTATTGCTTGTGAATTTCTTGGGGCTGTTTCTTTCAATTGATAGGTTTACTTCTCTTTAAAAAGTAATCTAAAGTTACTGACGCTTCCTAAAAAATTAATAATGTTATTTATAAAATTACACTTATAAAATGTATTTAATGTTGTTAGAGTGAGGTGATTATGGTTCTTCTTATGTGCAACCTGACAATTCAATTAATCAGTTCTAGTTTGCAAGGTAGTTTATCGAAAGGAAGCACTTAAAACACTTAAAGCACTTTGATTCTACCTAATCAAAAGTTCTCCATGTCATAATTTATTTACTAAAATTTGCGAAACACAAACTGTGAGTTATATAAAAATGGATTCATAACTTTTCAATAATATATGAAAGACTAGCTGCTGAATCATATCCAATCTATTATGATGGAATTTGAGTTCAGTCACTTCTGATATAAATGTAGATATACTGCTTGTGTACTTACATATTTTATAGTAAATATCGGTGTATCAGTTGTAATGGAGGCTATTTAAGTACATTTGTATTGGGAAGCACTTCTCTGAAAGAGCAAAATACTGTCAAGATAGAACTGGCAATGGTATGTTTTATCCTTTGCTGTAACTTTTTATGGAAAATTAGGTTTGGATATGTTATGTCTTTGTCCTTTGTCTTTTTAAGGAGCAGTAGTGATCAAAATGGCTCTGTAGAATAATTCCTCATGATTGGAATCCTAAATGAAAGGAGTGGCTTGTCCCGCAGCACCAGGACCTTAGCTTCTCTCTGTGTTTCACAGGAAAAGACTTGGATGTCACCTTCCTTTTGATGTGGTGTGTGCATGGGGCTCTGTGAATGAGCTTTTTTCACTCCCCTGGGGACCTTTTTCAAGTGGTTTACGTAGCACGTTACACGCAGAACATGAATTATTCTGTTTCTTCTCCATGTAGCAGGAATAACCAAATAGCACCTTAAAATGTTCTAGTTTTTCCCCGATATGTGAGATTTGTGTACAAGCTTGTATCTGGAGAAGATATAATGCCGTAAGTGTGGTTACAAGGGGTGTATAAGTGTAAGCTTCGGATAACTGCATTATTCACAAAGCCATCAGTGAGTTATGCAGGTTGTCCAAAACGAGTGCCAATAAAACCATAATGTGGTAGCTTTTCTGTACATAAAGATGTCATATTTTAAATCTCATAATTTGGAGCATTCCACGGTTTAAAGCGAGGCTTGCTGTGTGTTCCCTTCAAAAGCCTGGAGCTTTCCTCCACAATGTTGTAAAACTCCTGTTCCTAACTGTGCGAGGCTGCAAGATGCCAGAGCATAAATCTGTCACAGGGTAGAGCTGAACACTGTCAGATTTATACCTTACTATTTAGTTAATTTACTTCTTAAAACCAAGGGTTCAGCTGAAAAATAGGCAACTAAATTAAGAGGCAGATTTAAAAGGTACTCAAGCGATTCTGTTGATGCAAGATGGGGATTTTACGCAGGTTACAAACTTGAACGTTGGCAGGTCGGAGTCTTTTTGTCTGGAATATCAATAAAAGCTGATTTGGTAGGATTTGATCTACCTGTTAAAACGCAACATGCTGTAATGCTATAAATGAAAATAAAAAAAGGCTTCCCAAGCAGTTAGGACAAGAAGCCAAAATACACAACTAGAAATTTCTTTCAGTCAAGTCACTGAAGCATTTTTAAATCTCACTTGTCATTTTTTTTCAGTTCTTCATCTCTTGTCATAGAATGCCCATGTGAGAGAAAGCATGTGTGTATGAAGTTAAAAACAGACCATAACGCACAGTATTTAAAATATCTTCCTGGTGTCTGAAATTTCTAGTTGCCAGGGGAATGGAGGCTTGTCACGTAACAAAACTGGAGATAATTTATTTCAGCCTAATCAGAGTTCAGGGATGTCTTCCATTCTAGACCCAATTAAGTGAATTTTCTTTCCTTTTCAGTTTTTTTCTGGGAAATTTTGTTGCTTAGGGAGAAAAAAAACACCTCCTTAATTTTCTTTAGAAACAATTAAATATGATAATTCTTCATGCTGTTATTGCATTGTAAATAACAAGGTCCATGATTGAGACCCTTAGCATCTTGTGAAAAATGTAAACAGGAAGCATTATTCCCAGTTTGAGGATTATGGCATTCCTTTGCCAACACCAATATTAGTGCATGGATCTCCTGACTCCTGTGATTAAAGGAAGTTCTTTATTAGTTCTGTGCAGTGTACCATTCATGTTGTGCTGCTTGCATACACAGGGTTGATAGATTATCAATCTGTGTTTTAGATGGTATTTTGCTCTTGGCCTTCAACCACTTTTGATTTGGCAATAGTACATTAGGTCATCTAATGTCTCACTGGGTTTTTTTTAATTCTAATAACTCAGTGGTTCATAGGTGGATAAAATACCTTTTGTGGTCCCGCAGGTTACTTGTTCTGCAGAAGGTATAATAAGGGAAGAGGAGAAATTAGCAGGTGAAAAGAAAGGTTTGTTTGCTTGGGAAATGGTGTTTGCTTTGGGTGCTTTGGAGTTTGGGGTGGGTTGGTTGTTTAGTATACAAAATACTGTGATATGTTTCTGTAATGTTAAGCATTCACTTATACTGTATACGTCTCTTCATGTGGGGTGGAGACGTGGGTCTGTTCATGTGGGGAGCTGCTTAAACATCTGATAAAAGAATAAAAAGAGGAAAGGTGAAATTCTCTCTCCAAGTTATTAGGTAATAATTAGTAAACACTTCATATTATTTCTATTAGTGCCTAATAAAAAAACGGCTGCTGAACTGAACAAACTGTATTCCTTATCCACATCTCAGCTGCTACATTTCAGCTCTGTTCCCAGTCCAAATTTTTGCGACATTTATGTCATCTTTAATGAAGAAAGAAGCACAGATGATCTAGCAGGAAAAGGTAAACCTTTCCTGACTTCTCAATCCTATTTGAATCTAGGGTCACATGATCCTCCAACTTTCATTAGAAAGAAATGAAAGGGAAAGAAAATAGAATTTTAATACTAAAATCTCTTAGGCAGTACAAGAATTATGAAATCCAATATTGCCATGTCACCTGAAGAGGAGAAAAAGGAGAAAATTGGCTCCCTAAAAATAATTTTTTTAATGAGTAGAACAGCATTGCATCATGATCCTTCTCTTCTTTTTACATATGTTTGGTTCAGTCTGATTTTTGGTTTAGGCTTAAAATATTAGTAGTCTAGGGGAAACCAAGATAAATGTTTGGCAGCATTTAGTTAATAAATTGGAAAAAAATAGTTTTAAAAATTTCCATTTGACACTAGTGAGATGATTATTTTGGTAAGCCTATTGTGCCTGGATGTAGAATTCACTGCTGCTGTTTTGTTTGGTTTTTCTCGGTTGCATTGAGGTTATCTAGTTTCAGATACAATCTATTAAGTGGAGTATTTTTTTAGTAGCTGAGGTTTTCCCACCTGTCTACCCTAAAACACCTGCAACATACGTTTGTGTAACCCTGCAGTGCTTTGTGGTTTGGGCCTTGAGAAATTCCCCCAGAGCTTTTTGCTTATAAACAGCTGAGCAATTCATTTCTCTAATGACAAGTGCTTTTCCCTTGGCATTGAGGCAATAGCATGTTTGCTAAACTAAGTCTCATTTTTTGTTAGATATATTGAAAATCTTTTTTCATTCTGGTCTCTTATTCTGAACCTTCAGATTTTGTGCAAAATTGTATTTGATTTTTTTTGCCTTGTTAGTAAAACTAAAAAGGGAGAAAAGAAAATACCTCAACAAAGAAGAGTGTTATCGAGATTCTTCCACTTGCACCTGCATGTAAACTTTTAAACATGCTCTGTATTCAGGGGGTGAAATATCAGGTACGCTGTAGAACAGGCTGTGACTTCTGTCACACGTGAACGTGCTTTGCTATATCCTGTCTATTCATGGGTAATGTGGTGCGATATGTCTCCAGAGGCCAGGGAGGAAAAGGGGTTTACTCGGGAATGTGAGCATATGGAGCAGGATCCTTGGCTGGTGGGAGCTGCTTTTCAGCAGTTTGTGCTGCAGGTTTAGGGAATCTGCTGCATTCAGTGTGGTTCTGACCACAGTGTCAGTCCCTGCCTAGGAAAAGTGCAGCTGTGGGTATAACTTACCTCAAGCCCCTGGAAGAGGATAAAGGCAAATAGAAAGTCCCCAAGAACCTCCTGGCAGCCATGGGAATTGGAGTGAGTTAGTCTGGTGGTGGCTGGGAATAGACAGGAGGACAGGGAGAGGACTTCAGCAGGCAGATGAGCCAAGGACAGGGGGATCTTTTAGGCAAGGAAAGGCTCAGAGGCAGGAGTGCCTCAGGGATACCTGAAACATTTTCAGGCTTTTTTTTTTCCCTTTAGACTGTGGCTAATACATTTTGAAGAGACAAAGTCTAAAATCACATCAATTTCTATGTGTTTCTGTACCTGAATTTCATACATTGTCCTTTTAAAAGAATAAATTGGGCATTTTCTACCAGTTGAAACTATGTTCACTCTAGATGGACATTAAGATTAGAAGAATTATAAATCCAGCAGACTGCTCCTACTAAATGGGTTTGGGAAAGGGGGGTTTCTAGTATTGTCATAGACAGCTCTTCTCTCTGATTTCTGCTCTCCCTTTCCTTACAAGGGGAAAATCATGTATGTGTTAATCTCTATAGTGCTCTCAGCCCTCACACAATTTCTTGGAGGGATTCAACAAACCATAAATTTGAAGGATTAATTTCACTGTCATTTTAACATTATCATTTTAAGAAAAAAATATTTTATCTGAGTTAGTAACAAAATAATGTACATAAATTGAAAAAGGAAAGGAATAACTTTACTTACTTAAGTAATGAAAAATACAAATTGGATCATTCTAAATTGCACTACGTAGGAAAAAGCTGGTTGCTGTGAATATTTTAAGCAACAGAGGTATGGTTTTTGTAAATAAATTTAGTCCTTATTTCCAATATATAGATTGTAATTTAGTGGACAGCTCAAATTGAATGCTAAGAGAGGGGAATTAGTTTAAAATTCTTAAGGAAGAAGCATTGTAATTTTATAGGTTTTCTGTTCTGCTTTTTACATTTAACTTACTGAAATGGTTGAAAAGAATACAAAACTTAAAGGACAACCACAATGACATAAAGATCATAATCTTCAAAATAACGTATTTTTTACTCTCTGAATTTCAGTTTTTAGAAGTATTTAAATTTTCCGTGGTGATACTTCACAGATACTTGTCTGCTAACATATATGTCAAGTTAGGTTTTTTTTTAAATATTGAAATTTTTGAGAGGATATCTCAGTGATGCTACAAAAGAAGTTGCAGTAGTAACCCTTAGCATTTACTATATTGCACTTCTAACGTTTTTTCAGTGAGCTTTTTTTTCACTGCATGTAATAGTACTTTAAACTGCTTCTTCCTTTGATACCTTTAAACCTCACAGGAATTTAAATAGGCCCCTGTGAAAGTAATGCTTGAGCCTCATTCATATGTTCGAGTTGGATGTTATTCCTATTAATGGCTTTAAGTGCTTAGATAGTAGATCAGCCTATCGTGTCTTCAATTGCTTGTCATTTCTGCATAAATATGTTTCCAGATGCTGTTCCACATGATCTTTTCCTCTTGTTTTGGTTTTGGGTTTTTATTTAATTCAGAAGCAATGTGTAATAATATTTTTTATTATTTATTGGGTGGTGGAAAAGAAATTTCGATGTTTTTGCTAACTTTCAATATATACTGAGTTACTGAAAGCAAATTGCAAATCTGGCCAGCACCTGGTAATGTGTATTTTTCAAAGGGCTGTCTTATGGCTTAGAAGTGCCCATTATTTTAGCCATCTCTTACTCTTCAACCTTACCCTTCAAGACATGTAAAGAAAGAAGTTACTTGATTCATAGGAGAAAAGTTACACTGTTTGATTACTCACATAGAAGTCACAGAACCATCAGTTATCCTCATCACGTAAGTTTGGATTTATCATAGAAATACATTGAATTACCAAACTAGAGCAATAGTAACTAAAGCTGATTCATTGTTATTGCTGTCAGTTGATGAGGACTGACTTTCAAGCTCTATGAATAGGTAGAGTTATTCAAACATTGTTTTTATAACAGGAGATGAAAAATGTAGAACGGCCATTACAGTGTGGGTGGTAGGATAGATGAGAATTTTTTAATGCTTGTCTAATAGCTTTTAGTTGCTTCATTTTTTAAATGAACATTACAAACAGCATATATGTTTAAAATGTTTATTGTGTTTCCAAAGAAAGAAAACGAGACATTTCATACAAGATTAAGTCTAACTGCAGGAAACAATCTGGAAATTCCCACCCTTAACTATGCTCCCAGAAATCATCCTGGCCTTTGGTATCTACCAATTCTATAAATTTTCTTATCTCCTTTTATGCTCATGCAATGTTTTGGTCTTTAAAATTCAAGTCCTGTATCCTCCTCCAAAAATAAGGTTTTCAAGGAAGGAGGGCTGTGTGCAGATATGTGGAAAATGAGAGGATGAGACTGTGGATACTCCAGTCTGTAATGAAATCTGGACAGCAAATATACAACATGTGAAACTGAAACACCTGAAGACTGACTCTGTCAAAAATATAATGTACTTTCACCTGTGAACAACTGTTTTGGACAGATCAATGCATAGTTCCCTAAAACTGCATTTACTACTAGCAGGACTTAAGAAGGCAGATCAGAATATAAGGCAACAGCCAATAAATGATTAAACTGTTGTAGCAAATACTTAGAAAATATTTAAATCTCTTTTATACAATATATCTGATCATTTTGCAGAAATTTACCATTTTGTTTTCTCTTACACTAGAAATTATTTAAGCCATTTCTCATTTATATATATATATTTAAAGGGACCTCTCTGTACCTCTCTGTTATTTCGTTTCCATCTGCATGCAAATTTTTTTACTTAAAAATATTTACTTGCACCTCCAAATAGTGTCCTTCAGGATGCATGCATTCGATCAAGGTACTTTATGCATATACTGCAGTCTATGCTTGATGTTCAATGGATTCTTAGATCCCAAAAGGATGATTTCAGAACTACTGAAGGCAGCATGATTCCATGAAAGAGTTTCACTGTGTCAGAAGTGGAGAATAACAAGTGGATTCAGGTTTCAATATTAATTATATACACTTTATTATAGGACAACAGTTCTTTATTCATGGCCTCGGTTTTGAGTAGGGTGGAATTTGGAGAGCAAAAATAGGCTCTGTGTGCCATCTAGTGGGATTGTTCAGGTTGTCTCACTAAAATTAATGATTTGCTTAACAGAGATACTGCTAGTGATGTACTCAGTTCAAAATGTTTGCTATAGTTTCTCTGTACTATTACCATTTTCTTTAAAAGCATAGCACTTTAGCTTGGAGGTGGTCAAATTCTATACCTGACCTGCAGGAAGAAATCAGATCAGTATCTGTTCTTGTCCAAGAATTACTGATTTAATTAGGAATGTTACCACGACAGCCAACAGCCTCATCGCTGTGTGGAAGAATACTGATTTCTGTGAGCATGGAATGGACTTACAGGTAGAATTTGGTATTATATTAGGTATTTTAAGTCTTCACTTTAATGTAAATGACATTACTTGCTTGAGAAACCAAGATCCCAGAAAAAGAAATTGTTCTATAAGTTTCTAATCCTCATTAATGAACATGTTTCATGTCTCTGCTTAAAATCTCCCAGAAAATTACAATGAGGTATTTTTTTTTATTTTTTAGCGAAATCCAAGACCAGTGACTCACCAGTTCCAACAAAATTTAGATTATTACAAAGCACGTGGAGCAGACTTGATGAACAAAACCCGGTAAGCTATTTCTAAATATGTGTTCACCAAACTAAGACCTTACATAAACAAAATGTTTCAGAAGTCACGTTCATCCTTAACAGGAATTACATAAGCAGTATTAGAAGCACATGTGTTTATTTCATGACATTTATTTCAAATCTGTCTCTTGACTATTATTACATGAAAAAATTGAAGTTTTTACACATAGTGTTGCAGTCACTCACTGGCATCTTTTTTAAGGAAGGCTGAGGACACTTTTACACAATGACATGTGTCCTAAAAGCAGGAGGAAAAACATTGCCAATGTGAGTTCTGTAGCTGAACTAATTCTGATAATGCACCTAATTGCAATCTAGAGTATCCATGTACCAGAAGCTAAGTTGAGTTAATGTAAATCCAGTTTGAAGTAATTTTTACAAAACTTGTCCTCCCTTCTTTTAGAAGCGATTTGTAGCAATAATGCCAAAATTCCTCATCAAGGCCATATTATCTGGGTGGCCACAAGGTGGGTGCCGATGACTGGTGGCTGCTGGTGGCTGCAGGTCAGTCCAGCACAAGACATAATGCTTCAATTGACACAGTCACAGGCAGTTTCTTGGGTTGCACGTGGCCCCAGCCATACCCTCTGCCTGCTGATTCGTGGCCACTTGCTGGCTTTTGGACTTTTGCACCTCTGTCACATTCTGTTGAAATCAGCTACATTAAAAGGCAACTAAAATTAAAATAGTTTGAAAAGCATATAAAAATGGACAAAGAAGCAGAAATTAAAGCTGAATAGAGTGACTGCAAAACCATCTTTTTCTTTATAAATCAGGCTTTAAAGTTGAAGACAGGTGTCAAAAATTACTGCATTCTATTGCATTTTCTTAATGTTTCTATTTTTTTTAAAATTATCTCAAGCATTGCCTAAACTGGAAAAATAAGTTGTTTGAAGTTTCAACAAGAAAGATCTCAAGGATTTTGAAAAAACAAGTAAATCATAAAGCCCAAACAAGAATGACACCTGCTGGAAACCTAAGTTCTAAGAAAAAATAATATTCATTAAATCTATGTAGGAATATAAATTAATTGCACACATATATACAGAATACACACCAAAAGAGATGGGAAGTTGTTTAGAATAATTCAGATAGAAGGAAATCTGGGATAAGTTCATCTCAAGACAGGAACACAGAGTAGGCCAAATGTGGTAAAACTGTTTAAGATTGGATTAGGGAGAGAACTGGAAGATGTAACATTAGGAAATGTTTCTGCAGTGAGCTGAGATGGATTAAATCAACTACCAGGTCTATTTCATCTTTAATGCCATAGGCTCAGTTATATGTTTAAAATATCTTGACAAATCTCTAATATATATTGCTTATTTTATCACATACAAAACTTCTTAATCGGTCATATTCATATATTTGTCTGTCATCTCTTGTAATGCTTACTTACTGAAAAGAGAAATGCCTTTGAAAAAGGCCTGCTTAAAACAAAACATTTCCATCTTAGCAGAAAACTGCAGAGATTGAATCATCTTCACACTGCTAGTTCAAAAATACACCATTCACAGTCAAGGTCAATGATGCTTATTGTGATGAAACAAAATTGTTTGCTTCATAGATGGAATTCACGTCTCCTTGATACTCATATTTTTAAACTGATGCCTTACTTTTAAATGCATCTGCTGATAACTCTACAACATAAATCAATCAGTATTTTTCTTGTAATTGTTGTGCACATCTAGTACACTTAGATGGCTAAAATGTAGATTGATCCATGTTTAATGGCTGTAATCATCCTTTGCATTAATATATCAGACATTTAAATGGTAAGAAATAGACACATTGTTCTTATTTTCCTGAACTTCAGCTCAGTTTTAATGTAATTCCTCCAGAGATGTAGCACCTCACTATTGTTCATTTTCTGAAGCTGTCATTCAGAGAAATTGCACAGATTTTACTTCACAATACATTTTTTAAAACCACCTCTTGAAAAGATATTTAGATAGCATCATTATTTCTTTTTCATGTATTTATATATGTTCTGAGCTGATCATTAGTAGTGTCAGTTCACAGCACAGCCGAACCACACCACAGGTTATTAGGAGCTGCAATAACTATCCTTTCTAGTTATCGTGTAATTCAAAGACATTCTTGCATATTACTGTTGGAAGCATTTCTAAAAATCATGTTTCAGAAATAAAGACTTGGAAATTGTTTATGTTTATTGTTCCTGTAAAATGAAGTTTTTCTCAAAAAGTCAATACTTTTTACTCAAAAAGTCTTTCCAACTATCTGAAAAATGCAAATAAACTAATTTGTCCTGGTGTACATATATGTCAAAGCAGCAAATCAAACAGTGTAGAAGGAAAACTGACACTTTTTATTAAGCAAAATATAGCTGAAAAAAAAAAGAAACAAGAAAGAAACAAGCTGCTGGACACAAATACACAAGCCTCTGTATAAGCTTTGTTTCCTGCATCTGTGGACCATCACAATTCCAATAATACATTTAGCTCAAAGTGCCCAGTGGCTTTGTTGCTCAGATGGCCTGTCAGTGTAAATCACTTACTTTCAGTAAATATAATTTTTTGTGCAAAGTCAAGGGGGTTTTTTAGTGATTGTCAAGGTTCTAGACTTAGAGACAACATAAACCTAGGACTTAATGTGCAAGCCACTATCTTCCTTCTAAGGTAATGTTTCAGGTGAGTGAGTGATATATACCACCCCAATCTCCAGCTTCAGTGATTGTTTTCAGTAAACTGAGGGAAAAAATATACTAAATTTTGGATTCTGAATCTCAGCCAAGTTATTACTGGTATGACTCCCAAAACTGGCAATGTAATGAGATTTATTGCAACTGCTGATAACTGATTAGAGATCCCATTCGGCTTGACCTCATCTGTTAGCAGGTTCCTATAAAAAGAAAAGAGAAAACTCAGCCTACTACAGGCAGATTATTAAAAAGAAGCAATCCATTGAGTGTTGATGCACTTACCCAACTCCTTTTCTTGTCTGGCATAATCCACTAGAGCAGCAACTTCAGCAAGAAGTGCTGACATTTGTGGTCCTGTGTCTACCACAAAAATAATCATATATTTAAAAGGGCCCAAGGGAATAGTGATTATCAAATCTCCCTGACTGTTTTCTGTGAGCCTTCGCATATAAATCCACTGGCCATCCCTCACTCAGAACTGGTTAAACTGGTATGCCCAGGTTGCAGAGGGTACCAGGGAACCAAAGTGTTGGACTCCTGAGGGGGCCACCCTTAGGGGGGTGACTCATGTCTTTTGATCTTCAGAGGGAGTGTGCTGGTATCTTTCCTGGCAAAACATGACAATACAAGTCTCAGAGGGGTTGGTTGGGACAGGTTACCCTTTAATGGCTCCATTTGTTTAACTTTCCCAGGTGGAATCTCCACTTCAGTCTCATGAAGTGCTTTTCACACTGCTGTTGTTGCTTCCCCCACCTTTTCAGGGGGGTCTCCTCCAATGAATTTCATGTCCAGAGGGAGTGAGACTGTTCATTGCGCAGCCTGTGCAATGGTGAGTGAACGTTCATACCCCTGCGGGAGGCTGTTTAAGGTGTATAGCCCTCCCTTCCACGTACATGCCAGCTGAGCAGTGGTTAAAGGCACAGTATTGGCATTCAACTGCCTGTAATAAACTGAAAGCCACGACTCTGTTGGCTCCTTCACCGCCCAGGCAGGACAATTAGAAGGGGACTTTGAAACCAACCCGTCAATGCTCAATCACGCAGGTGCTTATATTGTGGCTGTTGGGTTTGCAATGTTGGGTGCTGCAGCTGTTAGTGGAACCAAATTATCTGTAACTTCAGAAATTCTATTTTGTGCTGCAGCAAAGATCCAGCACTATGATACACCAGCAATCCTGGAATCAGTCAGTGCCGGCACCGCGTGGAGCGAGCGCACCGCGTGGAGCAAGCGCACTGCAGTCTCTGAATTTCTTTTAGGGTCAGGGTCAGCAGACTTCTGCTTCTCACCCAGAAGCCACCAAACATCCAAAAACTCTCCTCCTCCCTTTCAGCTGAGGGGTGCAAACCCGGCCTCAGCAAAGTACCTGCAGCTTTTGCACATCAGCGATTGTTTGAGTCACTAACCATTAACATTTCAGTCTCTCACAACTACTCAGTTTGCTTTTGAAACCATTTGGACCTCCTGCAAGAGTATTTTATAGTTCTGCAGATGCTTTCCTTGTAGAGACTTTGTCGGTCATTCTCAGGTGACTACAGAAGGACTTTTTGTAACACCAGCGGCAATCAATAAAGTGGGGAGACACAGAAACATCCCGTAATTATTATTCAGCAATCATTCCTTCCCAGCTTCCAGAAATTGGGAAGCAACTCTTGGTCCCAGTCTCTGCACTGCTGTTCCTCCTAAAAAATTCCAGATGCCGTCTTTCTTCATCACGAGTATACGGCAGAAGTGCCCCATACAGCTTGGGGCTGTATCTTGTGAGTGCGCAGGCTCTCATACTTCCTTCTGATAGCTCTCCTTTTCTGTCTATTCTGAGTATCTATTCTGATTCTAAAAACTCAGCTGTTGTTATTTTCTGGATGTGCTCTATATGTGTGTGCATGTTTGTATTGTGTATGCTAAAAAAAAACATCTCTGGAGACAAATAGAGAAATTATAGGAAGAGCAAAATGAATATTACACTTCCAGGTGTCTGCAGAAGTTACAAATCACCCGTATTAATTCATTTGTAGTTTATTTTTAGTTCAACTTCCCCAAAACATTGTAAGGCTATTTTTCCCCAGTACAATGATTGTGTTGGTTTTAATTTCTTCATGTTTTTAAAGGACAGCTATTTATATCATGGAAGTACAGATCAGTAAAATAAAACCTCAGGAGTGAAAATGTCTTTGTGGTTGCGATGTATTTCTGTGAAGAGTATTTCAAGCATTAATTATATAAGGCAGGGAATTACTGCATGAACAAATAGGAATGGCTTTGCTGATCTGTGGGTTATGTGAACACTTCCACTGGGAATTAGAAGGTTCTTTGCCTCTTTATTTTAGACAAATTAAATGGTTCGAAAATTTCCTCATTCTTAATGTTGCGTATAACTGAAGTGAATTAAATAGCCACTGTAGTTAAAAATAAAAAGTAACAATGATAAGGGTTGTGATTCAGTATATGTTATACCCTGAAGCAGTTCTTCAGCAAAATCACTTTAGAAATCAGGATTCCTGTTAGAAAGTGCTTGGCTTGAAATGATTGGGCATAAAGCAAACTCAGAGCAATAGTCATCTAGCTCTGCCAACCAAAAAGTACAATCTAGTGTTAGCTTTGCTTTCTGAAAGAAATGTTTGAGTTTGAGTAATTTTAAATACTGGAGAGAATTTAATCTAGCAGAAATAAATATTAAAGTAGTCTTTGAATAAGTGCAAAAATTGAATTTTTAAAGTTTTTGATTCTGTAGAGCCTGCATTGCTTTTTGTCACTTTTAATTTAGAAAGGCAAATTAAGAAAATTAAGAAAATTGGTACAAACCAACTTTTTTTGGGATTAGTCTGCATTTTTCAGGGAGAAGGACCAAAATAATTTGTCCACTACTGGCTGGGAAAAATTCATACTACACCCAGTCCCTGTGGTCTCTGTGCATATTCCAGTGCAACTGCAGTAAAACACCTTTTTGGTAACGTTCAAATCTTCGATTTTTATCTCCAAGTTTTGAAGAATGATGCTCATAAGGCTGTGCTTGTCCAAACCATTGGCAATGATGTGATGATTTCTCCTTTTCTTTTCTCAGTGCCAGTGCTAAAGCCGCCCCTCTGAACATTAACAAAGTCTCCAACAGCTTGTTGAATTTTGGCCGAAAGCTCATTGCTCCGGCTATGGCTTCAGGTGGGGCATTGGGCACTCCTGCCAGCGGAAGCAGCTTCCCTCCCTCTTCAGTGCCAACCAGGAGCACAGTGGAAGCCCCGCAGCAGCAGCAGTACCACCAGCAGCACCACCACCACCACCAGTCACAGCAGCAGAGGATGATGAAGTCTGAAAGCATGCCAGTTCAGCTGGGCAAAGGTAAAGGGGAAACGTGTGGCAGCGCCGTGACTGAGGGAAGCTTTGTCGTACATCTTCAGGGCAGAAGAAAGTTCTTTCTTCTATTGATTTTTATATCAGCATCTGCACATTTGGAGGAAACAGCAAAAAAAGTATTTTGTCAGGCAGGATGCCTATGCCAAGTACAACAGCACGTTTGCAGAGCAATACAGAATTAGATGTTATCTCAAGAATGTACAAATACTCTAAGAAATTTTGAATCTTTACAAATATATTAACCAGAAACTGCATCAGACAGACCAACAAACTACATCATTACCATGAACAAGAGCCAATTAATTTTTCAGATTTTTAGATGCAACCTTTTTTTAACTGGAAGACCAATTTCATACATGTTTTTTCAGGTGGCAAAAAATCCCATGCATAACAGTATTAGCTAAATACATAATAATAAGTGAAGGAAGTTAGAGAGTAATTCTTAATAAACAAATTCTTATTCCCATTAGAGTGTGTGGAGCTTATTTAGGAAGTTATTTGAACCATAACATGAATTTGTCTTTTAATAATTTGTGATGGCCCTCTGCACTTTATGTAGTAAACGCTGCATCTTTTTCTTAAGCCTTTCTTTTTTATATTTCTTGAGGACAGCTTATTCAAACAACAAACTCACAAGCTCAGCTTTGGTAGTTGTTTGCTATACTCTGCCATGCTGAAGGTAGGTTACTGCTTTTCATCTTCAGCCAGCCCATGGCAGTATGTGCGTTTCAAGGAGTATGTAGAGCAAAACAGTATCTGCTGCTTTTAGCAACTCATCCAGTGTCATGGTTATGAGCTTGAGGGCTGGTGCTGGTTGCCCTGAACCATTGCATAGGATTGCATCTTTTTTTTTCACCAGATTTGAAAGTGTAAGAGAAGGGAAATAACACTTCACAGCTGAAGTTGGCGTTCCTTCTCTTTCCTGTGGCACCCCTATGGTCCAAAGGTCCTTTCATGCTGCATGGCATCCCCAGCAGACACTGAGGGAGCAGAACTGAAAGGTACAGCTGTTCTTTCAGAGCAGACACATACAGGCACTTCTGTAAGGGCCACTGCAGCTGCTTGGCAAAATCCAGATATGCAGCTTCTCTCAGTTATAGAAGAATCTCAAAAATTGCTCCATGAAGAGTTTTACAGTGCAGACATGAAACTGAAGTGCAGTGAAACTTTGATGCAAATCCCGTTCACAACAATGGAAGTAAAAGTAGGTGTAGAACAAAATTATTTACACTGTTTCAGAGAGACTTCTTTGCTTTTTTAAAAGTTTTCCATAGTTCCCTTATCACATTATTCTCTTTTTCCCTTTTGAGTTAAAAGCGGTCCTTGGGTGGCTGTTTTCTTTCCCTGCTTAATACAATAAAAGCATACAATTTGAAGCAACTTCTATAGATGGAATTGATTGTAGCTTGATCTTGATGTGGCTGCTAAAGGATGGCCTGTTGTATGTGCCAGTTAACATTTTGAATTGTTAGGAAATGCACCTGATACTTTCCCTACCAGAATCAGAATAAAAAATTGTAGTTATGTTTGGCCATTGTCATGTACAAGCTGTGCACATATTTCTCTATCAACAGGAATATGGAGATTTGGTAAAGTTATGAAGAATTTATGAGTAGGGCACAAAGCATTCTCATGGTAAGAAGAAAAAACATCCTGCAGCTTCCTCTTAGCATATTCTGTCTATCTGTATTTGGTACAGCCTTTGCAGAAGTAATTTAAGGGCAACAAAATTTAAAGATACTATTTTTTAATAGGTTCAGATGACAGTGAGTTTAGTTTTACATATTAGTGCCATGCTTGTTGTTCCAGACCTGTACAATTATCAGTATTTTGCCTATAATTGTATAGAAATTTTAAATTATGTTTGCAAGTGTCATAATTTATATTTTTAAAGGGACACAAGAAATACCAAAAGGAAATATAAAGTGTTTTAGAGGCTCCCCAGTGAATTCTCTCTGAAGTAAGTTTAAATGTTCAGCAAAAAAATCCCTATTTGCAATGACACCGTGGTGGAGACAGGCTAAAAAAGCCTTTTGAAGTTTGATGCAGGGACCTCCATCACACTTTAAAAGCAAGAGTAAGTCTTTTCAGTTCTGTGGACGACAGTAACAACCACCTCAAGAAAGAGCTGTACAGCAGCTCCAGTGAATGAGGGCACTCTCCACAGCTATGAGGAGCTGCCAGTACTTCTATCCCAGGCGCTGAGATTTAGGATTTAAAATGTATTCATACTCTCAGAAGCTCTCATTCCACTCATGTTTGTGCTGAACTTTTTAGCTTCTACACTGGCTTTTTTCTAGCTCTAGATTCTGCTGTAGGTTTTGAGTATCTAAAAGCTATTTAGCATGGTTTGGAAATACCAGGCTCCCAAGTTACCAACTAGCTGTCACAAATTGTCTCCTGTTCTTGTTCTTCGCTGTGTTTTCAGCTCTCCTCGGCCTCCTGGAGCTTGGTTATTTAGCTGAGGTAGGCAGTGGCATGGATTTAGGATTTAAATTGATAGACATTTGCAGTTCCAGTTGAGGTAATACTCACAGATGTTCAGTTGGACAGTATAACAGGCCAAAGTGCTGTAAATCTAACAGGCATCATAAAATAAGTCATCCATTTTTCTTGTATTGGTCCTTTCAGGTTTTGAATGCTCAAATAGTGCTGATAATTTAAATTAATATGTAGACATTTATAAGTTTGAAGAGATTAAATTAATTGGCTGATCTACTTTGTGAAGAAGTCCTTGGTAACACAATACCTTACAGGACTGTTAAAATAATCCTATCCCAGCTTTAACAGCTCTGTTTCAACAGTTACCACTCACAAAGCAGCTATCATTCATGCTGCCATACTCTAGATGAGGGATGATTGGGTTACACGATCAGTTATGATTATTTCTCACTCCAAAGTTTTGGTACTTGCTGAATTTCTGTAAGAAAAAAAATGCATATAATTTAGATAATGTAAATGGAAAAACAGCAGACTGAAAAAAAAAAACCCAACCATAATTGCAAGCCTGTAATTCCAGATGAGTGTTCAGCATTACAAATCACAGCTGAACGAAGTATCCAGACACCTAATTGGAAATTCAGTTCTTCCTAATAATATATTAATCCCATTCAGCCTGTCCTCAGCACAGAAGAAGATTGGGTATCATTACTGATTACTTATGCAAGGTAGCCTGCTAACAGAAGAGAGATTAAAACATTCTCTTGATCCTGCACAGTGAAGTAATTCATTGGCAGAGAAGTTGAATTCAAATACTGAGTTCATTGGATTTTCAGTTGAGGTGGTTATTTTGAAAGATAAAAATATTGATAATGAAAAAAACATGGAAAAAAAGCAGAATTGTTGCCCTTTGTGTTCCAGTGGATCTTTCATCATTCAGAAACTGGGTATTCTTTGATTACCAAATGGCAGTGTATTGCCAAGAAAAAAAAGCATTTCTCTTTCTCTTCTTCCCTGATAGTGCCAGATACAGTTTTCCTTCTAGGTCATTTCATGGTGAAACCCAAAAGGCTTTTGATTTGAATGCAGCTTTATCACAAGGACACATCAGAGGACCAGTTTAAAGACAAAATTCTGCCAAAGCTGTGATCAGCTATTTAAAGAGTTTCCAGGCTACCGTTTGTTTTTATGAGTTGATACTACCGTGGTATTTGCTGTAACACAAACAGAACTTCCACAGTCATCACGTATGCCCTAAAGAAATGATCCCCCTATTTAGAATTATTTATGAAGTGCTTCTAGAAAATGAGTATGCTTTTCATATGGATAAAGAAATTGTCCTTATTAATAGCAGAACTGAGTACAAATCAAAGGAATAAAACACAAATTGACAAATGGGTTTTTTTCCTTTTTTAAAAACATATAAATATACATATTATTAGGCAATTATGAAATTTTTTGACAGTAAGGATGCAAGTTCTGGGCTCCTCAGTACAAGAGAGACATGGAGTGAGTCCAGTGGAGGGCTCCAAAGAAGATTAGGGGACTGAAGCACCTCACCTACAAGGAAAGGCTGAGGGAGCTGGAACTGTTTAGCCTGGAGAAAAGAAGATAGAGAGGGGATAGTATCTAAAAGGAGGTGTGAAGAGGATGGAGCCAGGCTCTTCTTGGTGGTGCCAAGCAGTAGAACAAGAGGAAATGGGCAGAAACTGATGCACAGGAAATTCCACCTCAATAGGAGGAAGAACTTCCTTACTGTGCGCCGACTGTGCCTTGGAACAGATTGCCCAGAGGAGTTGTGGAGTCCCCTTTCCTAGAGATACTCAAAAGCCATCAGGACACAGTCCTGAGTAATGTGCCCTAGGGGACCCTGCCTGAGCAGGGGGCTTGGGCCAGGTGACCTCCAGAGGTCTCTTCCAACCTCAGCCATTCTGTGAAGTTCCCAAATAACAGAATGACACTGTCTGTGTAAAATGCCAGAGACAAAACGGTTTTGACTCTTCGGTTTAGATTTTGATCTAAATCATCGCTTAAAAGCACTGGGGTTCTGCAGCCTATGACTCTACTCGTTATCCAACCTTCCCGTTCCCTTTTGCCTGTCCCTACAGCGCTCTCTCACAATGTCCTTTCTGTTCAAAGCAGGGTGCTCCGGCGGAACCCCCCAAAGCTGCGGCTCTTCCCTCCGGCGAGCTGCAGCGGCGGGGCCGCGCTAACGCTGTTGTTTGTTTGCCAGGCGAGGCGGGCGAGGCGGCGCCGCCGGGGCCGGCCCAGGCCCAGCAGCATCCGCCGGCCACCACAGGTAGGCCCGGGCGGCGCCCGCCGTCACTGCCGCTGTCCCTCCACCGAGCGCCGCTGTTGTGCCGAGAGAGAGCTCGGCCCAACCGCGTCCCTCCCGACCGCTGCGTGTGTCTGTCTGTGTGCGTGTGTGTCTGTGTCTGTGTGCGTGTGTGTGTGCCTGTATCTGTGTGTCTGTGTGTGTCTGCGTGTATGTGTGTATGTCTGTGTCTGTGTGTGTGTCTGTGTGTGTGTCTGTGTGTGTGTGCCTGTCTGTGTGTGTGCACGTGTCCGTGTGTCTCTNGGGTGCTTTGTGTCTGCGTATGTGTGGTGTGCGTGTGTGTCTGTGTCTCTCTGTGTCTGTGTGTGTCTGTGCACGTGTCCGTGTGTCTCTCTGTGTGTGCACGTGTCTGTGTGTCTGTGTGTGTGTGGTGTGCGTGTGTGTCTGTGTCTCTCTGTGTGTGTCTGTGTGTCCACGTGTCAGTGTGTCTCTGTGTGTGTGTGTCTGTGTGTCTCTGTGGGTGTGTGTGTGTCTGTCTGTGTCTGTGTGTCTATGTGTATGCGTGCGTGCATGTCTGTGTGTGTGTCTCTGTGTGTCTGTGCATGTGTGTGTCTCTATGTATCTCCGTGTGTCTGTGTGTCTGTGTCCCTTCACTGGCATCCACCATGCGTCAGCATTTGTCTGTATTACAACTCTCTCTATGTGCTTGCACTTCATAGCCCATTTCACACTCTGTTGTGGGGGGGCAATTCCACCATCGGTGTCCCTTTTAGCTGCATTACTTCCCTCTTGTTATATTTGGGGCAGGTATTTTGGGCCAAACGTCTACTGTAGTGCACTTGACTAACGAGGAGTTTACCTGCCTTGGCTGAAATAAAAAGCATATGGATTTGTGTGATGAGGTGGTTTGAATGGATTTTAAAAGTGCTGGAAGCCTTTGTTCCAATTTCACTGTAGGAGAAAAAGGGAAACTAATTTATCTGAAAAGTTTTATAAAACTCATCTCATTCTTTTTGCAAATTTTAATACCCTACATTCTGACTATGGCAAATACAGACAGATGAGCAGATCCAAATGATTTTGAATTATATATGGTGCCATACTTCTGTTCTTCTTGGTATCATTGTCCTTGCTCTCCTTGTAGCTATGAAAGCTATTCTTTTCCTCTGTAGGGACCAAACAGAATGAGCCATCAGTTTTGTATGGTTTTTTTTGCATCTTCCTCTGATTTTTCATATATTTTAGCAGGGACCTCCAAAGTTCCTGGTGGTATCCCCCATAACTTAACTCAAACTTAGTAAGACCTGAAGCTCACTTTCCTTTCATTCTAAGTCTTCTCCTCATCCTTGCCATCACGTTTTACTTTATTATACGGCCTAATTATTGATCACATTAAATTTAAATTATCATTCTTTCCAAGACATCGCAGGTCTCCATAATGCCGACAGGTTGGTCCCTTTTTCCACTGCCGCATCTGTGTGTTTTCCAATGGTTTTGAGGCAGAGCATTTGTAACCCTGGGGCCAGTCCCAGTATCATTAGCAACACGCAAGTAGTGAGTCACTTGGAAGCCAGCACATGGAGATAACGTTGCTCCTTTTTGCCTCAGAAATGGATGTATTTTTAGTGTGTGAAATCCTGTGCATCATTACTGTCAATTATTTATGCATTTTAGTGTGCATATATATATATTTTTTTTTTGAGACATCCTACACAGTAATGTGTTCTGACTACTGCATACGTCAGGGATCCTTACATATTTGTTCTGTGTGCTTCATAAGCATGTATTTGATTGCCATGTTTATGGGGTTTCTTCAGCCTGTTTTATATAGGCTTTAGGACTTTCTGGTATATGCTTAGATGGTCAGAGATTAGATTTCTCCAATGTTTTTTTAAGGAGCCGTAATGTATTTATCTGATATTGACAGAATGAGCAGATGAAAAGGAGAGTTTTGATGCAGTGGTGTTCTCAGGTTGCTGATTAAGCTGCTAAAGAAGAAGGACATTGAATTGTTTAGTTATTAACTGTACTTTATTGTAAACTTTATGCATTTTGATTCTACATGAAGGGTAAAACTTCTTTTTTCTTCTTCCTCTTTATTTTTTTTTTGAGGAATAATCCAAAATAGAAACTCTATCCCATTACCTTCTTGTGAAGCTATTGAGCAGAATGTACCACACTGCATATTAAGAAAGGTGTAGAATCAGTAAGACACAGAACAGAGAAGGTACAAATGGCATTTGTGTCATTGTCCTGAGATCCCAAAATCTGCACGTTGGTGCTGCAGTGTTGTTTCCAAAGTTATGTGAGGGTTGTTATTGCCTCAGTGCATGCATGATACATCTGAAGGACTTCAGAAGAAACATGGTGACTCAGTTAAATGCTGTTGCAGCAGCTTTGTTTAAGAGTTGGACTCGATGATCCCTGTGGGTCCCTTCCCTTCCAAGTCAGAATATTCTGTGATTCATTAAGTTTCTGTCTTGGGAAAATCATAGATGTCTTCTTTTTTTTTTTTTTTCACATTAAGGAAAACATATACGATTGGTGTGACCTGTCTTTTGGCTTTCTTATTTACAGTTGTAAAAACAATGACTCCTCTGGAAATTAGAAAAGCCTATTACAATCCAAGAATTCTGCTTTATGACTTGCAGCACACTGTAATTATTCATAAGTGCTGTTCTTTCTGTCTTACTTAATCATATCTTCAAATAATCCATGTCACAGCACTGTTCACAGGGTTGGATGCAGAATAAAAAAATAGTGTTTCTTAATAATAATTTTCCCAGATTTGCTTATTCATGCAGAAGGATCAGATGCATCCTAACCTTTCTTCTTACTTGGGTATAAAATATACAGATACAGTATTTTTATCATTTCTGGTTTACTGTATCTCTGTCCTAGCTTAACTAGATCTCGTATTGCTCTTAATTTTTATTTTCATTATTTATTTTATAGGCCATAAGAACCAGACTGTTTAGAGGTCTTGGTTTCATTTGAGCAAGTTCCTTTTTAGGACAGTTGTATGATTCTGTCCACAAAATCTTGTTTGGTTATGCAAGTAGTTGCATATTCTGTTCCTCTGAACTGTGATTCGTCTTTTGAAGTGTAGCTGTTTGCAGCAGCCATGAGGACACTTCTCTGTCTTTTCAATTTCTTACTACATTTTTGGTATTTTTTTCCTTAGATCTGAAAGACAGAATATAGAAAAAAAATCTCCACGCATAATTTTTTTCCATTGTTTTACCAAGCTGTATTATTTCATGTGTGTGGGTTCCTCAAATATATTTGAAGTGTTCTTCTCTCAATGTTATCTGTGAATTTTTATCGCATAATCTGCTTATTTGCAGGTGAAGTGTGTTAAGCCCAGGCCATACAGTGAAGAGTATGTGAAAAATACACATTGCTCATTGTTTAACTTTTTTTGTTCGTTTTTTTTAATCTTGACCCTATGGGGAAGATATCTTCTTATTACTAGGATGGTGAAGAGAGACTATTTAATCTGATATATACTTAATAAATATTTTTCTGTTGCACTTTACTCTGTCCAGCTAATAGAATTTTTTTTGTGTTAAGCATTTATATTGGCTGCTCTTGCTTAGCTGTGTGAATTGCTTTTATAAATGCTTTATTTGCTCAGATATGTGATTCCATCTGTGCCAAAATTATTTTTAACTTTACCTACTGCAAAACCACACTTCCATTGTAATTTGCCACTATGAAATGCATAAAGCCTTTTTCTTATATAAAGGCAACTGTAAGGATAACGATGTTGCCAAGTGACATGATTTTATCCTAAAATTAAAAATCTTCTAAAAATTTCCTTGCAACTGAATTATTTCTGCTGTTTGCCATGCAGCGTTTTCTCCTTTTCATCTCCAGAATTATTTACAGTGTACTTGGTTAATGCATATCCCATTTTTTCTATAAAATGTGAAGGCAAAAGTTAAATGAGATCTGCAACAGCCTCTATCTCGCACTTTTAAGGAAACTCCTCAGATTAAGCAGTAGGTAGTAAGTGCCTGGAGGAGGACTGTGAAGAAACAGAAAAATCCAATTGAATGAAGGTGGTGGGAAGTAAAGAATATGTAAAGAAAAAAGTTAGGATAAGAAGTTGCAGAATAGGCACTGTGGAGGGATCTGAAGAAGAGGTGGAGGCAGACGTGAATGTCCACAGAAGCAGGGCATAAAATGTAGGAGAGTCATGGGTGAGGTGAGCAGAATAAAGCAACAGAGAATGAAGGACAAAGTGGGAAGCAGTTTATATGAGTTTTCTTCTAGAAAATGTTCAGAACGTTAAACCCAGATCCTTTCTTAGGTGTTGTCAATTAAGGTCTGTTTATTCACACGTGATGTTTTGTTCTTTGCCGGTTCAGTCTCTTTGTATTTAACAGTCTCATTAGAAAAAGTGTATTTCAAATAAATCTCTATTTATTCCCTTAAGAAAATGTGAGTGATTTACTTGCAGAGGATCATACTTGATGCTATAGATGGTAGCATGAAAGCACACCAAAAACAAAGGAAAGGAAAAAGGAGAACATAAACCCTCTCATCAGAATAGCCATCAAACAAGAGTCAGGAAGAATTCTTGAGTGTTCGATTTACATGCTATTTAACTCTTTTCCAGAATGGAAAACTCTACAATTTCATGGAGTCATTCTAGCTTGACTTCATCATACACATGATAAAAAGATTTTTTAAACTAGCATCTGTCCTAAGGCAACATTTTCTTAATGAAAGTTGATGAAAACTGACATACTGGAGTTCTTTTCCTCCTGGAACTAATGAAAACAAAATTTTAATTCAAATATTTGAAAACACTTTGTAAGCCTCAACCAGAAGAAATGGTCCTTATCAGAGGCTGCCTGACTGCAGACACTGCCATGGTGAACCGGCCCAGGCTTCTCTCCAGATGTCTTCGCTATGATAGTGGACAACGCTAGATTCTTTTCAAAAGCTCCATGAAATGACAATAAGTAACTACTGAGTATACTTCATCAAAATATCTGTTAGGTGGAGATGGCCTTAAAATTTGAAGCATGAGAACTTACATTCTTTTCCAAACTTAACTTACTTTTCTTCCTGTTTAAAGTCTAAATATTGTGATCTAGTTCTTCAGTAGATCTTCAGTGTTCAACCCATTTTTGGAATCTGAAGTTCTTGTTCTTAGCATTCTTTGCTGAGTTTTATAGTTGGAAAAAACTGTTTCTACTGTAGTGTTGATGACATCAGATGTTTTTTTTTTACTATGAGATAGTACTTTGCTCATTTTGCCACACAGGGCATGAAGTTCCTCAGTCTATGGATTTACTAGGGTGCATATAGTGAGGTGGTATTTTTATATATATATATCTATCTCTGTGTGTATGTATATATATGTGTGTGTGTATATAGATATACATCATTTAGCATATATATAGATACAGGTATGTACTAGATAGTGTATGTTTGTGTATATATCTATATATACACAAAGATTTTGTGTTCTTCTCTCATACAGAAATTAAGTTCCATATGAGAACACTCCTTCAATCTCTCAGTGCATGCTGACACACTTCAACATTTCGTTCTGTGTTGAGCTGTCTGTGACTCCCAGTCAATGTCAATTAAGACGAGGAAGTATTTGTGGGGAAAGGAAAATGCCCATTGATTAACTATTTTGTTTTCTTATACTTGCTTTACAGGCCAAAGTTCAAAAAATATCACTTCATCTCCAAGCATAGAGAGCTTGTCTGGAGGACGTGAATTTACAGGATCTCCACCTTTGTCTGCATCAAAAAAGGATTCCTTTTTCAGCACCATCTCCCGCTCACGTTCCCAAACCAAAACTATGAGCAGAAAAGAGTCGGTGGGTTCTTCTAACTTTTTTAAGCTATTTTAATGTCACACTGCATTACTTGTCAGAGACACTCATTTCTTCCATATATTGAGCACTTGCACTTGGAAATGTTTCCCTAAGCACACATTAATGGCCAAAGCATAAATAAGCTATTCCAACTGTATTGAGTGACATCTCCATTATGGCTTCCATCCCATTATCCTGCCTGAAATGAAACTGTGAAAGTGCCTGTTGCCTCTGAGAAAGACGAGAGAAGTCCTGTAAGATATTTTGCTTTGTTAGACTTTTTCTGTAGTCCTGAAGTTAATAAACAGTTCAGTGGGAAGCTTGAATGCTCAGCAGATCCAAACATGTCCATCTGTTGTCCCTGAAATGCCTTAATACATCAGAGGTTTCCCAGTGTCTGTAGCATCTGTAGTCTGCAGTCACAGTTCTATTTCTTGCACAGCTCTGACCTTCCATTTGGTCACAAGAAGCTAGTATTTAAACAGATTATTCTCACCCAAGAAAATCAGCTCTTATCATGGGTATGTTCCAAAGAAATTCTCATCCAAGATGTTTTAGGAGCACTACTATGATAAACTAGGTATGCCATGGAACATGAGGATTCTTGTTTATTCTCTATACACATTTCTCTTTGTCTCTCTGCTGGCTAGAAAACAGTTACACAGTAGATGTAGTAAGTTGTATTTTTTGTAAGGTGAAGGCACAGTGGTTTTCTCCATTCTTTTTTCATAAATGCAGGCTCATATAACTCCCTATTGATTTCAATAAATAGGAACTGTAGTAGCCAAATTTCTGTTACAGCATTCTTCAAGTGTTCAGACCTAATATTGCACAGAAATTTCATCTGAACTTCTCAGTGCTTTTTACTTTAAACAGCAGAATCTTTATTAATAGACACATCATGTTTTCAATTTGATATTCAAAACATTCTAATGAAATGCACAACTTTGTGCAACTTTGTTCCATTTTTGTTCAATGAATGAGAGGGTTTAATTCTTGTTCCAAATGCTTTGCTGTTGTCTAAAGAAAAGCTGTGTTTTGTGGTTAGTCAACAAGAAGCTATAATTTTGGTTTGTGACCATTTAAAACATGTTGAATTTAATTTAAAGCTAAAACAACGATTTAATTTCTTTCTGCTTGTCTTCATGAGTTGAAGAAAAATAAATACAGCAATGTTGAACTTTTCTTTTTATGTGGCTTAGCAAGATCTAAATACAGCTTTCATTTGCAGCTTTTATCCAGGCCAGAACTTGAGGGTTTTGCACCAGTAGAGTTTAAGAATAATTCCTCCTTAGTCCTCTAATAGGAGATAGGAGAATTTACCATTATATATTCATAATCAATTAAAATCCATTAATTATTAACATGTTTTTTCAGATAAA
Source organism: Cnemophilus loriae (assembly GCA_013397755.1). NCBI lineage: Eukaryota > Metazoa > Chordata > Aves > Passeriformes > Corvidae > Cnemophilus > Cnemophilus loriae. The sequence goes on along the minus strand of VZTF01006404.1, from coordinate 2,167,808 downwards.
CAATGTCCCAAATTTGAGGTACTGATATTAATGTTTTCGTCAGAATTTTGGATAAAGAATTATTCATTGTAACAGATTTGTTTTCCTTATGATAATTTTCAGTGGATTGGTAATCATGATAAAGCAGGGCATAAATTTTCAAAATAATTCTTTGAACTGTGATATGTAATTTATATTTTAGCATTTTTTGATTAAACAGCTAGAAAATGTTTTAGGCTATCAAAATCCATTTCCTTGCGTTCAGTTTTTGACTGACCCTTAATATGGGAAAACTGAATTTGTAGCAGATCCAAGAGGAAAAGATTTGTTTAAATCTGTTTTCTGCTGCACAAGAGAATGTTTGGTTTTTGTTTTCCTGTAAATTTCATGCTACTTCATTTTCCACGTAGAGTAGAAGACCCCAAAGAGTTCTTCCTAAAGTCCCAAAGTAGTTGCATCGGTATTCTCCAGTTGTACAATTGCTTCATTTACGGCTGTTTTCTGGAAGCAGAAGGCTTGAAAATATCATGGATCCACATCTTTGTTTTATTTATCAAACTGAACTGGTTTACATTTTTAATCTTATAATTATACAGATTATGTTGTTAAGTATTAGAGGAATTACCTTTGTTGGAACATTGCCACGCATCAAACTCTTTATAAAAAGATGGTTTTAAAAATCAGTTATTCTTGGTGTGGCAGATGAAAGATAATCCATCTTCTCTTCATCCTTGTGTTTCTAATACAAACCCTTTCCAAGCAAAGTGGAAATGGAATGCATATGTGAAAATACATCTTTTAACATGCAGTTAAAATTAGTCATTTTCACAGACCAGAGGGCATTACTGTAATAGTGTCATGGGATGAACAGGAATGTCGTTGTCATAGATTGTACCTGGAGTGCTGTGTCCAGCGCTGGGCTCTCCAGTAAGGGAGAGACATGGACATACTGGAGAAAGCCCAGCAAAGGGCCACAACAGTGATGGAGGGACTGGAGCATCTCTCCTGTGAGGAAAGGCTGAGAGAGCTGGGACTGTTCAGCCTGGAAAAGAGAAGACTCAGAGGGGATCTCTCCAATGTGTATCAATATCTGGAGGGAGAGTTAAAGAGAACAGAGCCAGGCTCTTTTCAGTGATGCCCAGTGACAGGACCAGAGGCAATGGGCACCACCTGCAACACAGGAGGCTCTGTCTGATCATCATGGAAACATTTTTTTGCTCTTGAGAGTGACTGAGCACTGGCATAGGTTGCCCAGGCAGATGGTGGATTCTCCATCCTTGGAGATACTCAGAAGCCATCTGGACACTAATCCTAGGCAGCCAGCCAAGCTTGGTGGCTCTTCTTGAGTGTGGGCTTGGGCAAGATGAGCTTCTGAGATCCCTTTCAACCTCAGCCATTCTGGGATTCTGTGAGAGGATAAACTCTCACAGAGGAATGTAACATAGCTAAATTCTTTCTTTCCTAAAGCCAGTCCAGCAAGTTGGGCTTTATCTGTGAGAGTTACAGTCAAAATTGATACTGAACTTGTTTCATTGCCTCCAGGAATAAAATGTGTCCATTTCTCATAGAAGGACTTCTTAAGGTTGTAACATTTGAGTTATATTTATTCTTCTACATATTTTTCCCCTCAGATGCAAAGATCAGTTGAGTGACTTTTTTGTTTCTGTTACCAGAAACAGATGTCCCCTGTTTTATTTAGTTGAAGCAATGAATCTACAGCCTCAGGGCTGAATGCACAATATCAGTTCATGTTTTGGCAGCCATGGCATGCTGATGTTTTTGATGTTACTGTTGAGTGGCACAAAGTTGTATGTTAATGTGAGGTCCACCAAAATGGTTTGGAAGCCCGTTTTGTGCCCAGCATTGAGATGGTCCCCTGCTCCTTTATATCCTTTGTGGCTTTCTGACAGGAATAACTTAAGCAGCAGTTTCTGGAGATGTCTTCCTGTAAACAAACACGGGAATTTTCAATCTGTAATGCACTCTATCTGTGCATCTGTGCATATCTATCTGTAGTGCCCACTATCTTCTGAATGGTTCAGTCTTCCTGGAATAAAGTCCTACAAAATTTCCTCTCCCAGCCTGCCTACTTTTCGGTGGAGTTGTGAAAAAGGGTGCATTTGTTGTCCATTTATTTCTCATTATGTTTCATTTGTGTCTCCAGCAACCATTAAAGAAAGTCTACCCCTCTTTTTAGCAAATAGCATTGATTCTGGCAAATATGGTTGGCTGGTCCCAGTTTCTGGCAGAATATTCTGTAAATTGCTCTCAGACATAGAGATGTGCCAGAGAGGAAACTTTCGAGTCAAACAATATAAACATTTTTTAAACTTTCATTAAAAAGAAAAAAAAAGGAAAATTTGAGTTTGACTGAAAATAAAGTTTTAATTTGGAGAAATTTTGTATTTTTATAAGTAAATTTCTATATAAAAGGTTTCAACTTAAGAAAAATCAAGTTACCTGTTTGGAAAATATGTTAGTTAAAAAATTGCCTAGAAGGAAACATTTCTAAGGAAAATCTGGAGCAGTTTATTTTCTTTACTAAAATAATTTACAAACATGGTCAATCAGAATCCTCATTTCTTCAGAAAAATATCCTGAACAGAAGTGTCATGCATCATGCTGGTTTTGATTGCACAGACTTTTTAATTAAATCAAATTTGACAACATATGCTATTGTCCCCACAAGCATGTATAAACAACTGTTACTGTCTGTGATTTACGTAGCTAGTCTGACTGATTTGAAGTTAGTTATGAGTACCCCTACAGGTTAGAAAATTAATGTATGCCATTATTTTCAATTAAATAGGCATCTGCTCTACTGATTTAAGAGCCTGAGTTTAAGCATACAAACTTGACAGTTCTGCTCAAGTAGAAGTGGTATATGAAAACTAAAGAGATAATAAAATTAATACTAGACAACCACACAAAGAAAACCATTTATGCAAAAATTCCTTTGAAGAAGAACATGCCTTTTGTGCATGGTACACATCGTGGAGATGGTTTTTATTACCATATATCTTTTCCCTGACTGTTACTTTTAAAATTTCTTTGAAATATTTTAAGCAAAATAACTGTCAGTTCGGACTTACCAATGCCAAACATTTATTTGGAAGTACAAATGCTATGATGAAATGTCCTTTTTTCGTTAAGCGTCATAAAATGTGCCCAGAAAACTTTAGTTTGTCTGCGTACATCAGCCAATTCCTTGATCAGTATATTGAATTTGTTAGGCCTAAAGTTAAAGACGTGTTGATTATTCTCAATGCCATTAAGTTTAAAATACTTTAGTGCCTTACTGTTTAACTGCAGTTAATGCTGGAGGACATATGTCTTCCTTATTCTGATGTGACAGGCCAATTCAGACATAAAAAAGTGCAATTTATTTAATACTTCAGTGCTTGTCTAATATATATATTTTGGAAGTATGGTTCTTTTCTTGGTTGCCTTCCTCTGGCTTACACAACATCCTGTAATTCAAATGAAAGAGCTGAAAACAGTAGAAGAAAAAATACGTTGTCTTTTACAGTTTTTATTAGAAATACTTGTAAGTTTCTTATAATTTAGTAAAGCAACAGCTGTATGCATGAGTGGAAGCTTTGAATCCTAGAGCTCCTTATCTTTTTTGGAGTGATTCATTTCAGGGAAAAGAGACTGTACTGTGATAAAAACAGGAAGTTAATTATTTAGGAAAAAAAGATTAATAAAAACCCAAGTGGCTCTGCAGTGCTTTTTCTGTCATATTACGAGCAATAAACATGTATACAGAACAGACCTGTGGGGCCATTTGGAATATTTTAAAAATGTCAATGTAAACTTGTCTTTCTCTGGTACAAAAGATTCAGATACAGGTAGCTGAATAATACTTTCTAGTCATTTCTGCACAGAAGCAGAATGACACCACTTGAAAAAAGGCAATAAGAACATTAAAAATTATTGGGCAGCCCTTTGAAACTGTCAGAAAGAATTTAAAAATTACCAAAATCATGGATTAATGAGGCTATCATCAATGTTTACAAAAGGATCAAAGTGTCTTAGTATACAAGAAGTGTGATGCTTCACTTCACAGCAATCATGCTACCAGCAGAGGTACAGGACTTCCTCTGTCCGTCCTCTTTCCATACATTAATCATGAAGTTAACGTTTTGGTATCCCAGTGGCAAAGAAAAACATATCAGAGGGTCTGTGTTGGTAGCTTGAGCTGCCCCATTTTCCTTTTCAGTGGGAATTTCATCTCTTCATCCTGCTCTTTTAAGATAACACCATGAAATTACTGTCCGTTTCTGTGCAGAGCTGAGAGACCTGCACTGAACTCAACAAAAACATGGACATGGATGAAACACATGCCTCTAAACCAGGCTGTTGTTTTATTTGGGAGTTTTTTGAGTGGAAAGGGTTTCTGTGTTTGGAAGATTTTTTTTCCCAGTGGAATGGGTTGTGGCTGTGCATTTAATAGCTTGATTCTTACTTTTGTCTGTGTTTTGCTAAATCAAACAATTCCCTATGAAAACAACAAGACTTGTACTTCTGTTATTTTAACAATGTGGTATAAATGGTGTATATTTATAGCCCGTACATAATCACTATATTTAAGTTTTGCCTTCCTTAAACGCTGAAAAATTAGGGATTCTAAAACCCTTAAATAAATAATCCTGCTCTGGTCTACATCCTCAATCATGTTAGGAGTCGTAGCAAAGGTCAAATACATCCAGCCTGACCAGAGGAAGATTTAGTGAAACTATTTTGCAACTGATGTTTGAAAAGAATTTAAATGAGTATGAGTTTAACCAAGGGTATACGTTGAGAGTCCTTCATAAAGGACTATGTATGTTGAACTGGGTGAGTATTAAAAAGCTTGTTCAGGCAGCAAAATCAAGAAGCATAATTATGTGAGTACATCACACCTAATCAACTCTTTCGGTAAGGTTCAAGCAAATATGTTAGTATTATAATATTGAAGCATGGAGCATGAACTTTAATTCATTGCAGAATATCTATATACTAATTATTCCATATCCCTAACCATCCCCATATGCATTCAGCAATACTTACCACATTGTTTCAGAGCACTCGAAAATCATAAAATGATGAGGTTATTTCTCTGCTCACATTTCTCTTACATTTGCCACAGTGGGCTTATGCAGTCTTAAAGGCCAGCAATGTGTGTAACAGATGGGCAGAAAGTCCCTCAGATGTGATAGCGAAACGTAATGGAGGAAATGGGATTCTCATTTGCCTATGTGTTTATTTATAACTATTTCCAAAATGCTTACAGCCATACCATCTAAATTAATGTATCAGTTTTATTATTTATGAAGAAATTTTCCAGTATTCTTAAGTTAACAATCTCAACAGCAGCACTGAGAGAAGCCTTTTATCTGCATTTCTGTTCAAAGGGATAATTTCTAGTACCCTACAGCTTTTTCTTTTCTTATCTATTACCTTACCAAGTGAAATACTACCTATTTTCTCAGCTGTTCAGTGCCTACCCATCCACAACCGGTTATGCACAGCTTTTTGCATTCCATGGATCTTGCAGATTTTTATGGGTTTCATTTTTAAACCGTGTCTTGGCAGTCCCACAGTGCAGTGCCAGCAGGTAGATAAGTCTCCCATGTCTTGTGTCTGCTTGCAGAAGAGGTTTCTTTCCATCCCTGCTTTCTTTGTCTCCAGGCAGGAGCTTTCTCTATTAGTCGTATTTATCCTTCCCCATCTTCCTGTTAAGGAAAAATTATCTGACCATAGAAGTGGAATATTTTTAAGGAAAGAGAAAAATGTACCCAGGTTAGATGAAAACAAGTCTTTCTTGTGCTCCAGTAGTACAGTTGCTGGTTTCTAGCTCTGAACAGTGAGGCTGGTGCACCTGGAAGCTGTTCCAATAATAGGTTCGACAGTGGGAGCTGCTTTGGAAAATTTCCAAGCCCATGGTCCTTTGCCGCTACCGTCTCCAGGCGAGGCGGGATGTGGCAAACTAAGCCGATTCCAACAGCATGACACTGGCAAATTGACTTTGAACTGTTTAAGATGGAAATTCAACAGCAGGACCTGGTGATTAGAAGCTGTTAGCCAGAGTTTCAGCTATTTTCAAGACTTCAGTTGAAATTAAATATATCTGTTAGGGTGTAGGGAGATCCTCTGAGGCATCACCTTTCATTTTCTTCCAAACTTCTATATATTTTTAGCTTTGTTTTAAGAGACAATAAATCAAATAAATTTATAATCATACGTCAATGCAATAAAACAGCTATTTTGCCTCAGTCATCAATCTTAGTAGAGTTTATAAATAAATATGGATTTTAAATAAATATTGTTTATTTGTAAAATATAATAAATAGACATGTAAACTCCTAAAACTACAGGGCAAGGAAGAGGACAGTTATTCTAGTTTGGAAGAAGAATAGAAATAATTGACCACAAATTCTTGTTTCTTATATTTCAGGAAAGTTACAGATACATGATGCAGTAAAATATGCTTGTGCATGTATGTCACCCATATTCAAACTTAAAAACAGTATGAAAAGCATAATTTTTCTTGCATTTAGAAAGTGTGGATCTCCTCAACAAATGCTGACTCTAGAATGCTAGAAATTTGGATGTTGGAAGAGAGTTCCTGGGTCATTGGTTCTCAGACTCTGAGTTGCAGCCCCTTTCAGTTTTGCTGGGGCTTGTTCTCTATTTTGAGGGGGAATGTGAAGTACAGAAAGGCTGACATTCTTATTCCTTTAATCCTTTATTAATAATCTCATGGTTCTGTTTATGTGTGCATAGCTTGGAGAAGCATCATGAGATGCCATCCCTTACTATGTTGTTACAGAGAGCACACAGAGGAAGTAGGGATTGTACTAATGCCCAAAAATATGTGCCTTTGCAGGTGAATGCCTTCTAGGATTTTAATTTATTGCCAAATTCGTCTTGGTCTCACTCTACTTGAACATTTGTATCTGTATTATAAAATTCCTTTCTTGTCTTTGAAACTTGTTTCCAATCGGAGCCCTCTGAACCAAATAGTTTCTTGTTGCTGTTGTTGCGTTGGTACATAACTTGATTTACCTTGGCTCCTAGGAGTCGCAGTGGATATTTTGTTGACCTTTCCTTCATTTTTTGTTGTATTTTATTATTTTTTCTCAGTCCCATTCCCTCCACCCCTTTCAGAGGGTTGTCACAGATATACGTTCACAAAAGATTTGGCAGTGGCAGTTCTGTTTCAGGCTTTAAAACAGGTAATTACTCTTCTGAATTTACTCCTTTGAGAGAAGAGGATGCATTGTACCCTGAAATGTTTTAACTTTGACAGCACTATGTTTGGAACCTAGACTTCCAGGATTGCTGTTTGCCTAATTCATTTGTGCTTGCTCTGATATCTTCTGATGTATTTTGACATATACAGTACTACCAGAAAGCAAAATTGGAAAGCAACAGGTCAAAGTAATGATAAGACAGAGGAGAAAAGAGATTTTTCCAAAAAAAGGTTTCTCTAATCTGACAGGGAACCTGTTTGTGCTTTAAGGGTTCTGATCTAGAAACGCACTGAAATAAGTATGTAACTGTCAGTAAGTATAATGTCTGAGCAACTATGCTTACCAGCTCTACACTGCACTGGTGAAATTAAGAGAAATTCTTAAAGAATAGAAAAGAAAAAAGGGATGAAAGACATTCCTGCTTAAGCTATCTCATACCACACTGGAATAGCAGTCTGAGTTACAATAGTGTAAAAAAAAAAAAGCATGATCAGGAGTTAGTGGTATAAAATAAAAACATGGTTCATGTTTGCTGTGCATACAGTCTAAAAGAACAAAATATAAGTTTTTAGGACTTAGCTGAAAGTACTGTGTTTAAAATGTTTAACATTTATAAAAGTATATTCAAAATAATAAAAACTAAGCAGTTGTGAAGCTGTAAAGAACACAAAACATGAGTTGTTACTTGGAAATATATTAAGCATGAGGATGTTTCAATTAGCAGATAGATTTATAAATACTGTCAGATGATGATTCAGCACAGGAAATCAATACATAACCTCTACTTCTGCAGGAATTAGTATATGAAGGCAGTATCTGGACTTCTTTATGTCCTCCCTGGGTAATACATTAATATCCACAACATTTCATTTTGTGCAAAAATTTCACAAGTACCAAAATTTTCAATGTAAAAGTGACAACATACATTTCACCTCTGACTCTGATGTGCTTGGTGCACTTTCATCTAATCATTTCATAGCCGCTTCCACATAGAAGAAACTTTCTCAAAACATCTGCAAAATAAATGCTTTATGGAAACTCCCTCAAAAATTCCACCTTTTCAGCGACAACAGTTTGGCTCCATGCTGAAGCCGTGTCTAGAAGACTGACTAATATAGCCATATTGTTTCCATGTCCTCCCCATATGTGTGTCTCCAGCCATCTGTTGTCTCTTGGCTTACACCGTGAAGTCCTTCAGAGAAGCGGGATTTTTCTTTATGTTTGTACAGCATCCAGCAGAGCAAGGCCATGGCCCTGATGAGGGATCGTGAGCGATACAGTTAAATAACAGATAAGTTAAATTGGTAAATAAAATAAATTAAAAGCTTTGGTTAAGTTCCACTGTATGTAATTTGGTGCTCAGAAACAGGGGTTTCTGGTTTAAATGTCAGCATATGCTGTAGATTATTCTGTGGCTGGCATAGAATATTAAAAAATTATGGGGGTGTCAACCAACATTCAGCTGTCAGAGATTCAAGATTATAAGGTTAAATCTTGTATTTAATTCTTAGATTAGAAAATTAAATAAATTCCCACAAAATGGAAAGAGTAACTGCTGCTTTTTATTCCAGGGAAGTTTGCTTAGAATTAAATGAGAAAGCAATTAATGCCTTGCATCTGAGTGTTGCTTGGCTTGTAAACTGCTACAGACATCCAAAAAGTATACTCTGTGTATAATTTATGAATAAGAATTTAAGTACTAGTAAGACCCTTAACAAGTCCCTGACTTCAGGATTTCCATGTATCAATCTCGTTTTTCCCATTATTTTCTTCTAAATGTTTTGATACCTCATCAAAATTATTTTCTAATTTGCCCTGCCAATTTGCCAAGAGCTATGGGATGTTTCCTGAGTGCTCTTACTATGAATACTGAAAAAAACTGAAAATGTGACTGGGCAAATTAATATAAGAAAAGTAGCTATTAACTACAGGAAAAAACAAACAAGCAAACAAAAAAACCCCACACCACCTCGAGCTCAAGACATCGCTGATATGCAAATCTGTGTAGTCTGGAAGAGTATTCTGGGCAGTACTGTTACATGTTTATATCATGACCCAGCATTGACCAGCATCAGAACAGACACCAGGAAGACTGGGCTCTTCTGCCAACTCAGCACTGTCACTTTTTTTTTTTAATGTTTTAAATTTCAGCATTAGTGCTTAAATACCTTAAATACCTTTAAATACTCTTCTCTTTGAAGATAGTTTCTTTTCCACAGCACTTAGCACTTGGTAGCGCTGCCAAATTAATACTTATGCAGGATTCAGATTTAAGATGAATGGAATTTTGCCATTCTGAGCATTCGTGAATGAAATGCTTGGACATACATTGTTGTAAGCTTTGACAACAGAATTTGTTTTTCCTTGACTTTCCAGCATGGGTAAAACAGACAAAAGTACAATTTTTCTTTCATTTCCTGAATAGTAAGACTGAAAACTAAATGGTATTGTGAAAGAAAGGCATTACTGTCCTGATTTTCCGGGTTTGTATTCCCTGTTTTCCATACTTCTGTCTTAAGCTACGTGTCATGTGTTTGGGAGAAAATTTGTATAAACTGGTAAAAACAATTTTGAGGAAGAGTGGCTTCTTCCAAAACTATACATCATCAGACCTTGTAAAGGATACCAAATCCCAGTGCCCTTACCTAGGTCTGAAACCATATTGCAGCTTGTAAAGCCATGAGCTGTAAAAGGATAGGATTACAATGTCAAAACTGTAAAATTTCTGTTCTTGACTATGCTGACCACTTTCAATTATTCACAGCTGTTTTTCTGAGCCAATAAAATTTGGTGAAAAACAGGGCATGGGAGAGGCATCGCTGATCTCATTATGAGCTCAGGAGAGAAGGAAGGATATAAAAAATTTATTTCCATAGCTGTCTTTGTAAAGGTGAGAAGATAGATGAAAGGAGCGGTAATAAAAACAGAAGAACAAGCTTTGGACAAATGGAGAGTACCAGAACTGTATAGACTGGGGTGGAAATAGCAAAGAAATGTCAGAAAATTAATCAGAAAGGAATTAGTTCTCATGGCAAAAGAAAAAAAGGAAATGTAACAGTGTAAGCAAAGTTCTATATGTGGATAAGAAGAAAGACAAATATGAGAAACGTAAATGTAATTCAAGTTTTTTGCAGATTCAGTCTTGCCAAAACCAGGAAAATAGTTACTTGTATATGAAGGCACTCAAATAGAATCTTGCTTTGACTGGAGACATAAATTCTAGCCTGCTTTATATTGTTAGTGAAATGTAAATCAATGTAGCGTCTCAAATAAACTACTTCATTTTCATTCTCCTGTTCAATTCCAGATGTTAATGATTGTCTGTAAAGCTCTACATCATGTGCAAGGTTGAAGGTGTGTAATAGTTTTTTGAGAACCCTGGAACTGAATTTTCTGAAAGTATTAAGTTGTTTTCTGCAAGATCGCATACGTAAATTTGCACATCTTGGTCTCCCATGTCTGATACAGTGATTCCTTAGTTTGATTTGCTGCTTGATTTGCTTCTCTTCCTCAAAATGCAGCTCCCAATATTAGAAAATATTGAGCTTTATAGAACACGTTGCTTGGTAAATTGACACTGATTTTGTATTTTGGTTGAATGAGTTGGAATCGTTGTTCGCGTGTTTCTGGAGCTGTGCGTGTCAGATCAGCTGAAAGGGCAGTTTCAGCTGAAAGGTTGGTCCAGACCATACTGGATTCCTCCTGAGTGATGTTTGGCCTGTTGAGGAATTCCTTGAGGAATTTATAATTCTCTGTTCATGCATAAGAGAGATCAAATCAGCACTGCTGTATGTTCACAAAATAAAAATGGTATCCAGGCTACTCATTTTGTTAGCATAATGAAAAGTTTGCACTTAGAGGAAAGTGTAGCGTGTACTGCACTGAGAGCGTCTGCACTATGCTGGCTATAAATCAGTTGTTTCATCTAATCCTGCTAAAGAATTTGACGTTAGAATACTGAAAAAAGGTCCTTTTTCCTGAGGGGCTTTGTGATTTTGCTGCTTACCTGTACAGAGCAATCTTAGAAAGGTACTGTGAAAAGATTAGTCTTAGAAATTTTGTATAGAAGAGACTTCTGCTTAAGCTGCTACTTGGAATAAGGCAATCACTAGCATTGGGTCAGGTCAGTGACTTTGAATAGAAACTACCTCTTCTGTAAGGAACCTATTCCAGTGCTGTACTGCTCTTCTAATGAAGAATATTTTCCTAATGACCAATTTGAACCTTCCAAGGGGCAGTTTTGGGCCATAGTGCCCCCTGTATCATCTGTGAAGAGTTTGATTACATCATCTTTGTCACTTCATGTAGTTACAGGCTCCCAGTAGATCCTTCTTGAGGTCCTCTTCACCAAAATAAACAAGCGCTGCTCATTCAGCCTCTCCTCCGGACCTGTACCCTTCATAGCAGCCCTGCACTGGGCCCTCTCCAGTTTGTCAGTGTCCTTGAACTGCAGGCCCAAAGCGTTATTAAAGGTGAGGGCTCACAAGCACTGAGTAGAAAGGAGTATAATGACTTTCCTGGATCTGCTGACCACATTGCTCATAATGCAGCCCAGTGCAACTGTTTACATTATTCATGATAAGAGAACTTTATTATAAACAGCTCAACAGCCACTGTAGCTTCCATATCCTTTTCAGCAGATCTGAAACAAAAGGTTCCTTTGCTGCCCACACTGGGGCATTGGGATTTTTCTTCTCAGGTGCAGAATTTTGCACTCACGGAAATTTCTAAAACAGAAACCTCAAAAAGGCTTCTCTTGCCTAGGCTTCCCGTGTCTCATGGTGTTTGTGAGTTGAAGTTCCACCTATCAGCACAGCAGCCACACCTCCCAGTTTTGTATCATCTGAAAAATCTACTGAGTGTACATTCTGTCTCCTTATCTGGGTTGTTGATGAAGATGCAGAACAGTGTCTTCATAGCAGTCCATTTGTTACTGTGCTCATTTCCAAACATCAACTGGACATCGAGCTATTAACTCTGTTCTTTAAGCTTGGGATTCTGAACAATCCAGCCCACCTACAGTCCTTTCATTCAGTCCATACTTCATCATATTATAAATCACTGCTTTTGGAAGTAAGTGTCAAAAGCCTCACTAAAGTAAAAATCCATTGCATTCACTTCCCTCCCTTCATCTGCATGCGCAGTCATTTCATCATAGTGGGCAACTAGGTTGATCAAGCATGATTTGCTCTTGTTAAAGCCTTGTTGACTTTTCTTGATTATTATCTTGCCCTTTACATGTTGGAAATTGATTCCAAGAGGACATGCTCCACGATTTTTCCGAGGACTAAGGTGAGGCCAACCATTGTATAGTTCCTTAGGTACTCCTCCTCACTCTCCTTTAGCATGTATGTAAAATTAACCTTTCTGCAGTCATCAATGATGTCCTGTAATAGCAGTGACTTTTCACAGGTGGTAGCCAGTGGTGTTGCAATTACCCTGTCAGTTTTTTCAGCACCCATAAATATATCCCATGTGGTCCCATGTGTGTGAACACACACTGCTTCTTCAGGTATTCACCACCTTATGCCCCTCCCCCCTTCCTAGCTATTCCACTCCTTCCCAAACAGTACATGCAGGCATCTGGGAACAGAGTTGGCCTAAAAAGTGAGATGCAAAAATGGAATTGAGTGCTGCAGCCTTTTCAGTATCCTCTGTCGTTGTCTTATCTCTCTTAGTAAGCAACAGACCTACATTTTCCTTGGATCTCCTTTTGCTGCTCAGCATACTTGTAAAATTCCTTCTTGTTACCCCATAATGTCCTCCATTAATTTTTGCTCCAGATGGGTTTTGTCCTTCCTAGTTTTGTTCATGTGCCCAAACAATGGTTGTGTGCCTGTCCTTTGTTTCCTGTCATTGTTTCCACACGTGTGCTCTCCATTTCCACCATTTCCACCTCCCTATGTGCTTTTCCCATTCTAGTTCATTAAAAAGCTCCTTACTCAGCCAAGTGGACCTTCTGCCTACCTTGTCTGTATGTGCTGATTCCTCATATATTTCTGCATTAGGACACTCTTCTGTGGCAAAGTCCTCCCCCCCTAGGTTAGCAAGTCTGTTCACAAAGATTCCTTCCCCATCTTTGCCAGGTAGAACTGTTCTCTAGGTTGTCTGTCCTCACCAAATGGGGTGCCACAACCAAACTAGTTGAAGCCCAGCTAATGCCACCACGTATGTAACCATATGTGGTCTCCCTGGTACACCTGCTGCTCTCCAGGCTTTTCCCTTTTGCCATAGGACTGAAGAGAAACATCACCAGGGTTCCTGTCCCCTTCACCCTTGCTCAGGAGCTCTACATTCACTTTTGAACTAAAATGGTCTTTCACATCACCTTGTCTCTGGTGTATACATGAATAAGCAGGAAAAAAGTCAGAACATTAGGTGACTCCAAACAGTCTTTTGCAACACCACAAACTGAGGCTCCATACAAGCAAGCAACCACTCTGGTTGACAAGTCAGGCTGGAAGAGTCACCAGCTATGCACTGTCACTCATCACTTCCCCTTGGTAGTGGTCTGATACAGTGTGCAACCTGAATTTTTCGTCTGAGGGAGCTTGTTCTTCCACTCTGCTGCCTGGGCCCTGCACCTCTGGGCAACCCTTCCGCTGCCAGAAGTCACAAGTTTACAGTTCCCTCCTCTTGTAAGTGCATGTCTTCTTCCCACTGTATTTGCCTCAGTTGCACCTTTCCTGTCTGTCGTGTGAAATTTTGCACCTTGAAAGATCTTGTCAATCACCTGTCAGTCACCCCAATGTAATAAAACACACCTGCCTCTTCTTACAACTCCTCACCTGCTGCTGGGGAACTACAACAGAGCAAACCCCCCATCAGGGAGGTCACTCTCAGAGTCTGCACAGAGGTTGTCACAGCACCGCTGGTGACAGCAGAGGTGGAGGTTACGCCTTGTAGCAAGTCATCACCATTTGGGTGTTACCTAATTGTGCAGAAAGCCCTGCGTCTCTTGTGTGTCAAGTGCCAAGTTAACTGTCTTGCCTATTTGCACATCCCACTGCCAGCACTCCTTGGTGTCCTTCCCACGAGTGCCAGATAAGTCAGGAACTCCAAGTAAGTTCTTTCGGCCTTGGGCAAGATTTCCCACTTGGAAAAGAGACCTCTTGCACTGTCTGTGACTCCCTGACCACAGCTCCCTTCTTTGTGCCTGCTGGGTCTGCTGAACACTGCTCCTCCCCATGCTGGATCCCAGCAAGCGGAAAAAACAGGGGATGTAGTTTAATCAGCACTGCTCTCACTTGCCAAAAGAAGAGGTGCTGTTGTATAATTGAAAAGGTCAGTTTCAGACTCTGGGTGGATTCAGCTGTCCAAAAGCATTTCAAGATCAATTTACTGCAGTTCTCACCTATGAAAAAAATAGTCTGGGAGACATGGAAATATTTATTACAAGAAGTTAAATTTTCTTATTCACCTGTAGGAGATAAAACTGGGGTTCAATTACTGGCTAATGATTTTAGAATTTGACTGTGTTCTTTTATAGTAGAGTACTCAAATATTGTCACCTTTCCCTATCTTACAGCTGCACTTGCAGTGCCAATGGCAGTTTAAAATTTATGGTAGATTATTTCTTGCAGTCGATAGCTGTTTGAACTAGAAAAAGGTCTTCTGCAGGAACATCACTTGAATAGAAATGTCGATGCAGATATGCTTGTATAAGCCGTGACAGAACTGCAGACTTTGAATGAGGTCACTCCACAACTCTAAATTGGCAAACAAAATCAATCCCTTTGAGGTCTAAGTGGTCAAAGTATGAGGATAAGAAGAAAAAGGTGAGAGCATATAATATAAAGAAATAGCAATTTACAAAAAAATTTTCATATCTATTAGGTGTAAGGAAAAAGCATGTAGGTAAAAAGTCATACTACTACGTCTTGCAAATGCCACAGTTACATTGCTTTTTATTCATCAATCACTTTTGGATATAAGATATATTAGTGCAAAGTTTCCTTTACTTGGCTCTGACTTGGTTTCTGATGGAGATTAAGATCACTTGTACCTTTAAATCAAGACTGACTCATTCTATTTATTCTTGCTGATCAGTTTTGGGGTTTTTTTCATTTGAAAAGTAATTCACACTCTAATGCTCAGTGATCTCCTTCAAACAGGACTGCGATAGAACTGCAAAGCTCCGAAGAAAAACAGGGCTAAAAAGTTACTTTGGCTTTCTCTGAATATCTTCAATGCAGTTGCATTCTTAAACAAAAACCTGCTTAATACTGTTTGTGACTTAGCTTTGAAGGAATTTTTCCAAAGGAGTGGTGACCTTCCTCTGCAGTATGGTCTTCAAAGTCAAGACTGGATGGAATTGTAAACCAGCAAACAAAGGCTTTCAGAGAGGGATTCTTAGCTGAGGTAGTTCCCATTGCTTAGACAGGGCATGTGGCTGGATACTAATGCTTCTCCTGGGCCTTAAAATTAATTTTTTTTAAATTCCTATTTTAAATTACACTTCGATGCATATTTTTTCAACATAACTTGATAATTTAGAGTAACTTCTTTATAGTATGTGTGTTAAAAATAGTTTTCACCTAAACATTATGTAAGATGGTGTCTGAAAGTGAAGCTGGCTGTGCATAGAAGTGTAGGGATTAAATACAGATGGAGGATGATGTGTTACAAAAATAAGTGTGCCAAAATATATGGCAGTAATGCATCCTTGAGATGCAATATTAGGTCTCGTGAAATATATGTCTTGAAATTAAAAAAAAAGTTTCAAAGGAATAGCTGAGGAAATTACTCTGGCAGAAATTAAATTTTTTCTCATTTGGTGAGTTTTTTCAGCTATTGCTGTGGTACTGTGCTTGCACAAGCACAACCAGGTAGCTGATCTGTAAAAGAATTCTGAATTGTCAACCTTTCTGAGGTCAGTGAAGCCAGATTTTTATTTAACTCTTTAGAAGGAAAAAGAGTAGTACTAATAAACACCGAAATATTAAAACCAAACCCTCTTTCCAGGAAATGGCAATATTTTCCAAGAACAAAGGAATAGAAAAAGTTAAAAAAGATCCAAGCTTGTCAAGGATTAACTTAGTACTTTTACTCTTCATTATAGAAATTTTGGGGTTTTAATGCTAATAATCTCTTAATTGTAGGAGGAGGAACTAGAGGCCCAGATTTCATTCCTGCAAGGACAGCTAAATGATTTGGAAGCCATGTGCAAATATTGTGCAAAGATGATGAACACGCATCTTGGTAAGTGCAGTACCTCGTATTAACCTGTAAATCTTTGCAAAGGCTCTTTCAATGTTTGTATTAGAACTAAAACAATATTTATGTAGTACAGTGCGTATTATTTTATAAACCATGATGAAGATTGAATTGATGTGCTTAGTTGTTCTATCAGATGCTGCCAGCCACTGTATCTTTATTCTGTCATACTTCTAAACTTGGGAGAAGGATACCCACTGATGATACTAAAAAGAAGAAGAGGCATTTTAACACAGATGCCTTTGATTTCTTGTATTGTAAGAGACTTGCTGGCACTCAAACCATGTGAACTTACAGATTTGAAGTCCATTTGCAGTTCAACAGTCCCACAGTGATACTCGATGTGTGCAGCGATAGTTGTATAAGATTCATTTCATTGAATGTAACATCTTCATAATCTATGATTACCTTTGATATGGTAAAATGTGTTACTGTAGGCTGGCTAGTTTGTAATACTTGTCTCAGACCAGAAGAAATATAGTAAGATAAAAGTCAACACATTGGGAACAGAATCAGCAAATACTCCAATGTAAAATTCTGCTTACATATTGCCAAGGCAAATCAGAGAAAGTAAACAAACAGCTTCACTCAGATCAAGTGTAAATATGTTTAACCAGGTTTTGATAAAAGTGGTGTTTTTAAACTGTGTTGAACTGAACTCTAAACGTTAGAATATTTAGTTATGTGAAAAAGCACCATTGTTGAGAAATCAGGGCAAAACGGCAATAATTTAAACATTTATTTATGGCCTGGAATATCTGAGCAAAACAAATTAAAGTCGAATATTTCAGTGCGTAGAACTAAGCATGTGATATCTAAGTTTGCCAGGTCAGAAGGTTTGGATGTGAAAGCCATATTGTATGTGTATTTTCTTTTATGTGGGTGTTTTACTAGCCACTGTTATAAGCCTAGGAAAAGTTATAAATATTATATTGCTTGAAAGTTGGGAATCACAGCCTTGAAAAGCCAAGTCTAAACCTCTAATGCCAACAGCTTTAGTCTGATGTATTGTATTGCTTTTGTGAAGGCGCATGACTAATGATGAGATTAGAAGCAAGCAAAGGGATAAATTATTAGCTACTGAAATGATGAGGAAAAGATTGCTGTGTCAAGAAGAAAAAACTGAAGTTTCTTTCCTCTGGGAAAGAAAACAGGGAGGGTTTAGGAAGGGTATCAGTTCCAAGCATAAACATTTCACCAGCTATAGCTGCACCAGAGATCAGAATAAATCCAGACAAAGCTCCTTGAAGCAGTCTGCCTTTCAGCACTGAATTCATGAACTGAAAGCATATGATCTGTGATCATATCCAGGTGTTGAATTCTTTTTCCCAAATATATTGGAAACAAAAACATTTAGGGCCAGCAGTCTCCCAGGAGCATTGTGGAGTGGTTTGTTGCCCTCACAGGACAAGTAAAGCCATCCCTTAGAGAGCTTTGGCTGTGGGATGTGCTGGGTGCATTGTGGCACCCCTGCAACACTCCCAGAGCCTGCCAGCCTAGTCTCTTCTATGTGTACTCCCTGTACTTCTTCAGAATATCCTGCATGTCTTGTCTACATCATGCCCTATTAACTTTGTTAATTCGTCTTACACTAGCGTGTTTATATCCTAAAGAGATTAACAGATATGAGTGATAAACAGAGCACAAGAGAGACAGAGACACCACCAACCTTCACAGCCTCTGCACTTGTAGCAAACTGATGAGTTTAGGTATGCCCAAATCAGCCAGCAGATGATCCACATGAAGGCAGGAAAAAAAACCCACCAGGGTTCTTGCTGATGTGCAGAATCCCATCTGACCTGAAATCTGTCCGTCCGTGCAGCACGTGCCAGCAGGCTGTGCAAGAAAACGGATTCTCTGTCACATCACAGAACACCCCCTGAGGATTATCTCCAGTGTCCATACACTGCTCAGGGCTTCAGAAAAGGGCAGCAAAATAAAACTCAAGTGCATATCTGGTTATTTCTAAAGGGAAAAGTTAGCAGGGGCTGCTACAACACCTGATCTGATTCTCCCCCAGGTATCCATTTACCTATGAAAATTGCTTTGTTTCAGAAACTGCAGAGCAGATGAGTTATATCACTCGTCTTGTAAACTGTCAGAACACTTAACTTCAAGGATATTACTTCTTCCAGGGCTGAATTTTTCTGGCTTCATCATCCAGCTCTTGCTTCATGTAGCATTTTTATTAGCAAAGTTGAAAATCCTCATTTAACTTATCTATACGCAGTGATTAAGTAATTCTCAACACTGTCTTTCTAAGTAGAACACTACGTTTCATTTTATGAGGGTTACTTTTTAGACCTGATCATTTTTGTGGTCTTCCTTTGAATTCTTCAGGATTTTCATATGTCTTTTCAAGTGGGTTAATCATATCAGGATATGCTATACCAGCACTGGGCCCAGCAAAGTGGTTACTTAGCACAGGGAAGGTCATCTCTCTATTCTGATGTGGCATTGCTCTTTCTAAACATTTTTAATGCAGCATTACATTAGTGCTCTTTGATACAAGGATAGTTTGAGGTGATAATATGTTATGACCTGTAAAATTTGGTGAATCACAGTTTTCTAAACAGAGGCATTTATCCTGTGTGTAAAATCAGGAAATGTTTATTTCCACATGTGTTCCTTGTATTTGATTATATTAAAATTTGCTTCTTGCCATTTGCCGTTTTAGCTGAATAATTCAGATAATTCTGTGATGTACTCTGTTTTCATCTACCCTTCTAACTGCAGATACAATGATCATATCTTTAATAGCTGTCTAAATTGTTGATAAAAACATGCTCATATATATAGAAGTTCAGGAGCCTTACGGAACTAATTCTTTCAGCAAAGAATTAAACTACATTTTTATGAATTATGAATATGTCAGGCTAGCAGTCAGGCCTGCCTTTTAAATTTGATAAAATTTAAGCTGCTTATTCTTAAAAACCTCTCTTTTTTTTAGATTGATGTTGTCAACCTTTCTTTTCAGACATTATTACTCAACCAATATTCTTTCTCCTGTATGATGCGTTGCATTTGCAGGTCACTTTATAACAAAACAATATTAAGTCAGGCTTCTAAAAATGCATATCCAGTGATCATTTGCCACAAAATTATCACAATGTCAAACAATTACAGAATATTCTTCTTGTGGTTTATAGTAAGACAGTTGAGGATTTTTTGGCTGTCTTTTCTCAGGTTCTTTCCCTTACAAGGGGGATCCAGATGACAGGTGCAGTTACTTCATGGCAGAGATGATGTGTTATAGCTGAGAAATAATCAAAATAACCATGAAATTATCTATCCTGTTTTGAATATGAGGGATAGAATGGCAGTTTTTATTTTGTTCATATATTCAAAGATGCTTTCATTAAATGTTTATCTCCTTCTGTAAATAAATCCCACAGTCTACAACATGGCAACGACATAATTAACTGCTTCTAATATCAGGGCATGTTACCATGGGAATGAATGATGGTTCTGAAATATTGCTACTTAGTGCTATGGGTAGAAATTAGAAATAGGGGTTTCATTATAAAAATGGAGGAAAGTCATTTTGTGATCTTTGTCTCCGTTTTAGGGCTGTGCATTAGAAAGAGCTTTACTTTTCTTTCCTCTCTCCCTTAACCACTGGAGTACTGCTAAGGGGCGATTCCTTTTAACACCTCCAAGGAAAAATGTTGAAATTTAGATATGTAAAATGGCAATACAGGGAAGCAGATTTTACTGCTGCTCCCACCTGTTTTCACAAGCTTGTCATNAAAAAAAAAAAAAAAACTGTGTTCAATTTTTCCGTTATTGCAATGAAGATACAGCCAAACTTGTAAACCTGTCATGTGGCTTTGTTCACAAAATAAATGCAGAACATTATTTAGCTAATAGTGAAAAAGTATAGTTGCCATAGCTATCACTGCTCCCGCAACATCACAGATACATTTTCTTGATGTTACTTTCTCACAAATACTGGCCTTTTTCAGGAAGTAATACTGTCACTGTCGCTGGTGATTTCAGGAATATGGTAATGTTCTTCAGCATTTTTCTGTCTGGGAGATACTCTACTGTTACTGCACATAAATTCCTCAAGGCTCAATGATT
The DNA here is from genome assembly GCA_013397755.1 of Cnemophilus loriae. Lineage (NCBI taxonomy): Eukaryota > Metazoa > Chordata > Aves > Passeriformes > Corvidae > Cnemophilus > Cnemophilus loriae. The sequence continues at coordinate 2,147,292 of VZTF01006404.1, read as the reverse complement.
CAGAAAGCCGTAATACACCATTTAAGTATTACAATGTTATTACCTGTCATAATGTTACTTCTGTTTTGAAGAATTTTGATTGTTTCCTCCTTTCTTTCACTATGTGAAAATAAAAGCATCAAGCTAGCAAGTGCATTCAGAAAAAGATTTTTCCTGGTAACTGGTGAATGTGACATCTGTCGGATGTCTTAGAGCAGATCATGAAAAATTTGTCTAAGAAACATGCACACAAACAGCACTCAGTGGCCCCTATAGTATCTGCTGGAAGATTCCTCTCTTGTCCTTCACGTTGGACATGGGACTGAGTTTGAGGTGTTTGTTCAACATTAAGTCGGTCTGGAGTGTCTCAAAGAGCAAAGCTTTGTTGCATGCCGGGCTCAAGCCAACCAAGCACTGTTAAATGGCAGTTCAGGTGGCACCAGCTAATGACACTGTTATCTGACACCATCTGCTATTCTAGTGTCTTTAGGGTTTGGACCATGTCCACACTGGCCCACAATTAAAGCGCAGCATCTTAACCAACAGTAAATTAAAGCCCTGGAGAAGTATCAGCCCTCCATAGGCAAGTACCAGTATGAGAGATTGTGGGGGTTCTTTATTAACTTGCCAGTTTTGTTCCAGAAAGAAAAGTGCTGAATTTCAAAGTGCTGTCTCTTTATATGGGACAGGAACCAATCCATCACCATTATCTGAGACAGAAGAACCTACCATTTCTTTCCTACAGAGACATAGTTTCAGACCTCCAAGTGTGGGAAAGTTTACCAAATAATTACACATGTAGCACAGGAAGTCCTTTTCATGGGAGGCAGTTTAAAGGAACATTGGTTCAGTATTAACCTGGATATGGAGATCTTTATATAGAAACTATTTTTTTTTTGATGGGCAATTTATCAGGTTATAAAAGTAGAGAAACTAAGGTCATTCCCCACTTGCTTTTGCTTAAGGGCAGCACTATGTAAATGCAGAAGGTTGCTTCCCCAGCTAGCTGAGATTCAGAAGAAATTTAGCTGCTTTCTTGCTGCATAGAGCTGCAGCTAATAAGCCCTGGGGATTCATACCAGCTCTGCAAAGAGTTAGCTCACAGGGTTCTGCACAACACCCTAGAAATATGTGCAAAGGTACCCAATTATACAGAGGAAACATAAGTCTGCCTGGTTTTATTAATTTCACCTTCATACTGTTACTGCTTAACTTGAACCAGCTGCCAGAGGGAGATTCAGGTGGGTCTCAGAAATATGTTGCTCAATATCTAGGTTTTTAAATCACTTCTTGTCTTGGAGGCAACGTCACAAAAACGTCTTAGCTCTGACCCACATCTAGTAAGTTTATGCTTAAGCATCGTGGCTTTGCTAAGCCAAAGCAAATAAATCCTTCTCTGAGCTACCCATACAGGACTGTTGGCTTTTCCGTATGGTGCATTTTCCAATTTCACTCCTGCTATGTGTAACACATTGCTATGTCCTTCACCAAGTATTTCAGTACATCTCTGCCCCTCCATTGTGGATTATGGAAGGGATGTGGAAAAGTGAAGTTTTCATCTCCCATTCTTCTAGACACCACCAGCATGCTGCCATTGGAATGGCAGGTCAGCTCTCAGCTTTCATAGGTAGCCTGTAAAAAGCTGTGTGTATTTACAAAATGCCCAGAAGTTATGGCATCATGGTAACAAGAAAAATGAAAGCCAATCTTTTGAGAGTTCTTTGGATGGGATCACAGGACATGTCCCTGCTAGAAACATCAAGCAGTGCTGGCATTTGTAAGATTCACTAGCACTTCCTGACATCTCCCAGACAAATATTATTTGGAAGACTTATTAAAAACGGTTCAAAGCCACCTTTTCACTGTGATTATTGCAAGCACCATGAGCAAGGAAGAAAACAAAAATAAAGAAATAAAAACTTACAGGATATAGTTGCAGTCTAATTTTAGTTGTGTGAAATAGCACCTTTAAAGGTTTAATTAGACTGATTTCATTCCTCCCTCTTTTAACAGTCAATGCAGTTGTTATAAGGATGCATTTTATTATAAGGATCATTTACAGTGGGAAAAGGAGAGGAGAAAGTTGATTTAATGCTCAGTATTTAGGGACTGACATACTGCCCAGTATAGATCTGGACTCAGTGCTTGTTAAATGTATGCAAGATAGTACTGAATTCTTGTTTTATGTGTCATGTGATGAGATGAAAGGTTATGACATTTTTATAAGGATAAAATGAAATGGAAATTATTTTGCTGCCGTGTGCTGAAATGAAATACTTCTGCATTTACTGAGGAAGTAAATGCATTAAATGAGTTCTCTTATGCTTGGGACATAAATAAAATAATCCATGGTTTATAAATCCAGTGTGATTAGAAATGCTATCAGTAAAAAAAGGCCACACCAAACACAGGCCTATGAGTCTAAGGGGATTGCTGTATTTGGTTAGGAATAATGATGTAAAATAACCTATAAAAACAGCATATAAAGAAAGAACATTAGCAAATTTATTAAATCAAATGTAGGAATGTTTACTGGGAAACAAATAGTTGTTGTATAGCATAGTATACAACAACTATTTGTTGTATAGACTTACTTCCAGACTGTCGCTTCTGGTCATTTTACAGATACATATATATATTACATATATGTATATATAAAGAACAAAAGTGTAATTCTTCATGTTCTGTGAATTTTAACCCCCTTTTTGTCACTTAAGGATAGCTCTTGAGGTCAAAAACAACTGGTTGAACTCAGAGAGAGCCTACTTTCTGTAACAACTGTACCAGTCCTGAAAGTCCAGCTGTGGTAGGCACGTACAGATGCTTTCATCCCAGTAGTCTCAGTGAAAAGGAGATTAAAATACTGAAGCTTGCACAGCCCCTCATTACCTGATTAACAGCTTTCCCTGCAACTTTCAATGAATTCACGTTGCATCCTTCCTGCAGCTCGGTGAGCATCTCCCTCATACTGAAGTACACTGTCAATCCACCCTTTCCTTTCCAGCATCTCTTAGGCAGTGGTTTCTCTTCCAGTTCCACCTTTGAGGGAATAAAAGCTTAGCAGAAGCTAAATTATTGTATGACTAGATTGTTAGTCTCCTCATTATTTCCATAAATATACAGATGTAAGGTATATGTTAAGCATGTTCTGCTTACTGTGTGTAAATTAGAGTTCACAGCTAAGAGTTGATCATGTTTTTGAGCAAGGGATGGACAAAACGACTTCATGACCCTACCAATCTCCTTATTTGTACATCTGCAATTCTGTGCCTTGCTATGAGTTGATGATTGGTAACTTTTTGCTGCATATTTCTCTGATGTCACAAGCATTACCACACTTCAAATATTGATAAAGTGTTGTTGCTCCGCATGACACATGAATCAGAAATATAAATATATCACTTATATTCAGTACTGTATAAATACATCATTTATATTCAAATAAATCTTTTAAAGAATGCACTGTTTCACAGATAATTTCATACTTCAGATTTTTAGGATCTTTAAGTTCTTTAAGACTCAGATGTTGTGCTAAAAACTAAGGGATGCTTTTAATATAATGTGTAATTGTTACTATAAGTGTTGGCATTCACAGTGAGATAGGTAAATGAAAGCTAGGCTACTTAGCACGTGTTGCCTTCATCAACACTTAGATCACAAACACTGTTGTTTTAGAAGGGAATTTAAGTCCTCTCATTTGTATTTTTAATGCTGGAGGGAAAATGCAGTAGTTGAAAACATCCTGAGCTGCATTATTAAACAGCAATATCACTATGTCATACAGCTTAATCCTTCTAGAAACGCCACAAACTAGTGCTAAGGTTTAGATTTTCTGTCCAGTTTTAAGGAGAGAGTCATTTTCCTGATCAGTCAGACCAAGTTCAGGTAGGAAAGCAGTATTTGTTGTGAAAAGAGGGTAAGATTGATTATCAGAAGCTAAAGTCCCAGTCTGTCCTTCCAGCCCCTTAATGTTCTTCAAAAGGCAGTCTTGCTATCACTAGTATATTGTGCAGGGAATGTTGGAAACACTTTCTGTAAACCCTGATTTCATAAAGACAATCATACAAAAGTACTGGAATATGAGTCCAGAGAGTTGGCTGTGCTTTGACATATATGGGAACACTGGGATTTTTTGGCTTTCCTCTTTTGGAAAAATAAGGAGGTGTAGTAATACCCTCAGTTCTCTCATTCCTCCTGCCTGCAATGGAAGTGAGAAGGTCTTTTGCATTCTGAGTTTGAGCTCTCTTCTCAGTAGTGAAAAGCAAGGGTGAAAAAAGTCGATTTAACATGACTCTGGCACTGTTGCTTGTTCACAAGTCATTGATCAGGAGGTAGTAGTAGAAAAGCAGCATTCGTAATACAGCTTGCAGCTATTTCAAGTTAGCTCCTCTCAGCAGGAGTCATCTTCCTGGAAAGGTCCCACGGAGACCAGCTTAAAATAGAAATCATTAGGAGAGAGATGCGCTGCAAAAAGGCAACAGTGCGGGAGAAAACAAAGAACCTCAGAGAACAAGGGAGTTAAAGTTATTCCCACGTTTGGTTTTCTCCACATCCATCTGATTTTATGTCGAGTCTGTTTCGTGCCTTCATCTGGCAGGGTGTTTGTCTCCCACCCCCTCGGTGGAAGGGAAGAGGTGCAGATCTGTCTTCTGGATGGATGGGCATGAAGAGACGCCTGAGGGGACCTTGTCTACAGCAGACAAGTTTTCCCATTCATTTAGTGCAGCTCTGGTTGGGTTTCTTGCAAAATCTGTATTGCATGCAAGTGAAATTTTCAGTGAAAGTTACTTTATTTAATAAGCCTCTAAAATAATTTTGCCAAGCCTAACAGCTTTTCCACATTCAGAGAGGAGCATTTTGAATAGCCCCTTTCCCTGGCCTGGGAACTCAGCAGTGACTGCTCACACCATCATGCAATATGGAGCATTTCAATCGTCAGAGAGCATAAGCTTTCTCTAATTCTCCTGCTCGGACCTGCTATGGATGTTTTTCTTCCTCTGTCACTATAGAGAGGGTGATGGCATGTCTTCAGTTTAAAATTTAGCAATTAATTTAGGGGAAAGAAATAGAAATCTTGATTTTTTAAAAAATTACTTCTACAGTGAGTTTGCATGCAAAGTGATTCACAATTCAAGATAACTGTAAGAGCTAGAAATGAAAAATACATTTCGTCTTAATTTTTGGCTGTTTCAGCTGTTGCTGACAAACTCACTACCTGCTACAGTGTTTCTCCATATATTTTAGAAAAGAACATGAATGCAATCATTTGCATGTTCCTGCTCTATAGTTGTAGTTGGATTTAAAGTATATCTAGGCAGCTGATCACAGTCTCACTCTGGAAGTAATTATTGATTTACTGATCTAGTATCGATCAAACTTAAATGAGTCTGCTCATTTAAGAATAAGTACCCAAAATTAATTCTAATCCATTATATAAAAGGCATCCTTTGAGATGTGAATTTGGTTTGAGGGCATCCATCAGGGTGGATAATGTTGCTGACTTCTGAAGAGAACAACTTGTTTAACAGCTCCTCAGTATTTCTGAGGCTTAGTCAGGATCACAGTCAGGGTATGACAGTTCATTTTGTGATAGTCAGACGTTTGTTAGCACTATTTTGAAACAAATCCAGAGTCTTGTAATGGTAGTCTGGTATCTTGTACATCTCACAGCAGTGCTCTGACCACCAGGTGAGAAGTTGCAAAATTCACTTTTTGTTTTCCTCTACTAAGAACTTCATTGAGTAAAGAAATATTGTCTTTTTCTGCAGAAAACATTTGGCATAAGTTAAATGAAATCTTGAAAGAAAGAAAAAAAAAAACCCAAACAAGGCAGTCAGGAATATTTGTCCTTAACCTTAGTTTTCTATGTACCATAGGATTTTGATAACTTTTGAATAACAACAGCTATCCCAATAGATGGATATTTATAGCATAGAATCAAACTAGACTCAGTTTTGAATAGTATAGAAATCACATAATCGGGTTTTTTTATTCATTGTATCAGTGGGGTTTTTTTAGAGGTAGGAAGGTGTTTTCACTTCCAAATTGACATCTGCAGGGTATTTTAAAGACAGTTACTTTTTTATTAAAAGAAAAAAAGACAAAAAAACAACTGGGAGGTACTGATACAGAGCAGCAGATAAAGAAAAAAATCAATATGTGGCCAATTCGTTCATATACATGAAGCACTTTTCTCAAAGTACAGTAACGTCTCCTATGAAGGAAGAATAATTAAATTATACATCTCAGCTTAAAGTAAAAGTCCTTCAGCTGAGCAATATCATATCAAATATGCTTCCTAGCACTCTTGAAGTAGTATCTTTTAAAGTATTTCTAGTTGCAAGGGTATCTTTTGAGATACAGAAAGGTAAAATAAGAAGCTTTTGTCTGCACTTAAGAGGTTAGTTTCCTTCTTCGTCTCAGCAACTGACTGCCCCATGAGGTCCCCCCAGCAGTGGGAGAAGGCTTGGATGAGAGTCCCCCTCAGTGAGGATGCTGCACCTGGCACAGCCATTCACAGGACAGCACCTGCAGAGCACATACCAGGTTTCTTGCCATCCCTCCACTTCTTCCCACCTCTCCTTCTGGTCCACATGGATTTCAAAGGGTGGTCCCAGCAGAAGGATGTGATCAAGGAGGCACTCATGCAAAATCACATTGCCTATATGTTTCTCTCATCTAAGGATTACTTTTTAAATTCCTCTCTACTCATTAGCCAGGGAAGAAGAATGAGCACTGGTAAATTTGATTTCCACTTATTTGAAAGTTTAAGAACTTTGCATTCAAAAGAGATGAGGGCAGCAGATTAGAAGCCATATGCAGTTCAAGGATATTTAAGAAAAGGATTCATTGCCAATTCCACAAGGAATTCCACCTTCCTTCTGTTTCGTTGCACTAGAGGAAGACAATTTATGCCTTTATGCCTCATTTGCTACTTACTGGCTGTATTTCCTACCTTTTTGCTCCTAATCTTTTTTCGTCTGAAACTAACACTGATATCTGGCATTATCTTGCTAAAGTAAATATGTGATGATAAAAACATTTCTATTAATTTTTACTGCTGGGTAACTATCATATTCCATTCATAAGTTTTTAGAAAATTCTCAATGTACTGGCTGTTCAAACACGGTTACACCTGGGTTTTGTAGTAATGATAGATTCTTCTCCATTTTTTTTAAATACTGACTTATAAAACATCTCTAGAGGACAGCAATAATAGAGTATTTCCACATCACGTGGAATACCTTTCAGCTTTTGGTTTGCTCTTGTTGTCCCAATTGTTTAGATTTCCTTCATTTAGTCTTCAGCAGTTTGGAGGTTTGTTTTGAATTATTTTCTTGGTCCATCTGCTTAGTCAGTATGCAAGCCTTAGTTTTTTTAATGTATGGTTTAATTTATGTGGGGATCAAACATTATGGAACACTTTGCTTTTTAATGCTGAGAAATGGAAAAGACAGTTGAATTCAGTGATTCAGGCTGTGGTCAAGCATGGCCGTCCTGCTTGTGAAGGCTTTGGATTTCTGATGTTTCAAATTCTGAACCTTTTAAAAGAAGGAAATCATGCATTCTTTGAAACAGTGGAAAACAGAATGTAAGTTATTCTTTTATAAATAAATATTGATATATTTTACTTACCAAATTGAGGGACTAGCAAATTTAGCTGTAAAGTAAAAAAGCAAGTAAAATGTTGCATTAATTACGGGTTTTCTCAATTCAAGATGCTATATAGTTGCGGAAAGATCTGGTTTTTTATTATTTCTGGCCTTCATAATGCAGTGTCTTTCTCATGTAAAATTTCTGTTAGACATTGTTCAATTGTACAACAATTTGACAATTGTACAACATTGCTGCGGGACATTGCCACTGTAGTATAGTAAATAATGTGTGCTAAATAACGTGAGCATAGATCTCCTTATTCAGGTAAGCTGCTTATGCAAAGCTGAGTTATGGTACCTTCACTGATGCTCTTGACCTTGATCATATCACCTTGACTTCTGTCAGCTATTGCCTTTCATGGCTCTAGCCTCTTTCATTCCTTCTACGTCTCGGATTGCTTTTTAGCGGTTCATTTAGTACTTAGGTGTGGATCCTTTCTCCTCTTTGCCCTTTCCATTCTTCCTTTATACCCATTACTGATTTCTGGCTCCAACTCAATTTCAAACTTGTGTTTATACACAGTTTTTAAATCTACCTCTCCACTTCTAATCTTTCTTCTTGTCCTGTCTCCCATATCTCATTATTTTGCTATTTATTCTGTAAACACAAAACTCATACTGAATTACTCAATGCTTTTACTTGAAACTTGATACTGTGTCAGATTTGGCAGTGTCATCATATTCGTCCTTGTCAGGATCATCTGTTACAACAGTTCTGGCTTTTCACAGATTTGGGCCATGAACATGCAGGACATTGTTAAAAACAAACAAATGCAATGCAGGTGTGGATTAATGGTACAAAGCTCTAATTGTGAAGTACCTGGGACGCAGATACTCCTGAGCAGCAAAGCATTCTTCCCAAATGAGTGTCACTGAGGGATTTGGGCTCAGTCTGTGTATGTAAGACAGGAGTGGCACAAAGGAGTAATCTGTCATTTTCAGTTGACAGATACCATCTCATTCTGCCAATCTGTCTCTAGAAATCTTTGCTGTTTTCTTAAAGAGAAGTAAAAGTAGGAGCTAGGAGGCAACAGAATGATCTGACATAGTTTAAAGGGTCTGCAGAGTTATTGGAGTTATAGTTTCTCTGGGCTGTGTTGGACTGTAGCATTGTCTGGGGTTGTCTTCCCGCAAACACTCTATACCAGGGTAATGAAATGCATCCCTGAAGGACCACACTGTGGGTATGGAAGCCAAGAGTCTCCTGAAGTGTTGGTACTGCACCACTCCTTCTGTCAAATAAGAGCTCAGCCCCAGCTCTTTTACCTTAAAGAAGAGATTGGAAAGGAATGAAACTTTTTATAGTCCCTCTATAAAGAAGAGTATTCGAGTAGTCTAGCATCTGCAGTGGCCATGGGATCAAGATGAAGATTGCTGTGCTTCTACCTAAACCTTTCTGCGAGATGCAGCAGATTTCTCTAACTGTTCTTGAATGCTTTCCAAAGCATTTTCAAGTTCAAAACTGTATGTAACACAGAGGCTGGTGTGGTCTTCTATGGGCCAGTAGTAGCCTGAGTTCTCTGGTACACAGGGGCAGCAGAAGTCCTGCAGGAGCACAGCGTTGCTGGAGGCTTCCCAACAGCAGTGGCAGGCTCAGGCTGGCCTCACCTCTGCAGATGATAAGGTTGTCAGTCTCTCGGTTTGGATACGGAATTGTGTTTGCAGGTCACAGAAGTTTGTTTTGAAAGCATCAGTCAGCAGTGAGTAACAGCACGTTAGAGTTTATTTGAGATGTTTTCTCTTTATCTTTCTTTTCTTTTGATGTTACAGGAAATATTCAGGAAGTCATTTTGCAAGAGCGCTTGGAAAAAGAAGATGAAATTCTGGTTTCCTTGGCTGGTTTGAAGCAGGTATTACTATTGCTTAGCTTCACCTTCTTGTGTCCTTCAGAGCTATTAATCCTTTTTCTTTTTTTTCTCCTATTTTATTCTTTTTGTATACTGCTGTTTTGTCTTCTTGTAGCTGTTTTACTAGTGCATCAAACCTTGTGGTGTATTTTTATTTGTAACTATAAAACACAGCTATAAAGAGTTCAAACAACTTGCACAGGATTTGCTCCTGTGGAAGTTTTGGAGGCCTCAAATCAAAACTAAAGAAGTGCAACACAAAGTTCTGGACTCAAGCCACGCTATCGTTTTTCTTAATGCAAAATGTACTTGCTCGACAATCACTACACCTGTGTCCCCATTATTTCATTGAGACAACACTTGAATGTCATTGAATTAAAGGAAAAAATACTACATATATAAAACGAGAATGCTGCTGAGCATCTGTAGCTCTGATTATATTGCCCTCTGCTCCCTCAAAATACATTTTGTGAGGAACAACGTAACATACGTTAAACCTGTAATGAGGCAGGGAATAATCTTAACAGTTTTATTCTCTTTAGATTTCCTGGATAGTTGTTTTCTAGACTCTAATAAAAACCACATTTCACTGTTATTTAAGTCTTTAACGAATATAGGTATGAATATTGACTTGCTTCCTATCTTTTCAAAGCAAATATTTTGGGGAAAGGGTGTATGAAAGCAATCTGCACAGAGCTTTAGAAAATGTAGAATTCCTCCCAGTTTTTAACTTACATTCTTTCCCCTCCTATTTAACAACAGATCAAGGATATCCTGAAAGGTTCATTGCGTTTCAACCAGAGCCAGCTGGAAGCTGAAGAAAATGAGCAAATCACTATTGCTGATGATCATTACTGTTCCAATAATCAGAACAAGGGTGCAGGTGATGTCCTAAAGGGACCTGTCATGGCAAAGCAACAGTTCATCTCAGGACAACAGGTAAAACAAAAACATCTCAAGCAGGCCATTGATGGCCTTCCATTTTTTGGAGACTTCCTCTAGCATGTCCAGTCATTACATGGGACACACCAGCATTCCTGGTCCATATGGAGAGTGGGTTAAAAGTGTATCTTTAGCTACTGTCCTACTCTGATCAATAATTTTTATTGTAGCCTTATGCTCCGCACACAGATATTTAAGTCTAAGTGTTAGGCAGTGTTTGGGGGGAGTTCTTTCACACTGTTGAATCACAGAATCACAGATTAATTTCCTACAAAATAATGTAAAAACTGCAGGTAAATGTTCCCATACCAAATGTTCCCACATGATTATTCTCATTGTCCTTGTCCTCCAGGATGCCATTATGTAAGAGCTGATTAACTGCATTGCGGTGTATTCATGGCCAGTGCCAAAAAGGAAGTAGCAAGGAGGTTGCTTTTACCTTCTACTTCATTGTATTGACTTTCTCCTTGAATCTGTAAACAATGTTTTCACATACAAAGCACACAGTCATAGGACAAGTTCATAGACAAAGGGCCCTCTCTGTCTAAGTCTCAGTCCAACCCAAACGTGATCTTAAAAATAAGTGCTCAATTTTGTATCTGCTCATTTCTATGTTGGAGTTAAGTCTGCCACCCCACTGCTGATACTCACACTCATAAATCAGTGTCAGCACTATCACCTCAAAGTCTAACTGAGTCTGCAGTCAGTTTACTTTTGACAAGTTTACTTAGGAACTACAGGAAATATTTATTCATTTTCAAATAATGACACAGGGTCATTTTGATTTATTGCACATGATCCCCCTGAGTCAGAACACTCTATGTTAAAAAACATGTATTTCGGTACTAGAGGCAATACCGAGATTTATTTTTTTACACTCAGTAATGGTAAAGAGCAAAGCTTTGCTAGAGAGTTTTCTTTGCTTGCTTAGCTGTTGTCATTACAATCGCTACTTTCTGCCATAATAAAGCCATAGGTTAAACTGATACCATATATAATGGTCTCCTATTTTTGCCCTTGATCTCCTAATATTTTATATGAAGTACCTTTTGTTTTCTTCCCAAAATGGCAAATAATGGGTTTTTTGATGATTTTTCACTTCTAGAAAGTAGAAGGTAGAATGCCATATAACATGGCAGCAAGTTCTGTGTGTGTGTGTGTGTGTGTGTGTGTGTGTGTCTGCGCAGACCCTACTGGTGCTGGAGAAGCCCTTACTCAGAGGCTGGTCTAAACCACATATCATGGAGGTGCTGGGACTCTGAGTATTGAGGGTGGAGCAGGTGAAGCCTGGTGTGCACAGATTTCTCTCCAGTGGAAATTTTCAGGGCGATGTATAATGAGGTCTGGGCTTATCCCAGTGTGTAGTCAGGCTATATACATCCAGCCCCAGGAATTGAGTGGCATCCGTGGCTCCCACAATTTCAAGGCTGCTCATAAGTCAACTACGAGCAACATGAGTAGAGGTTGCACAAGCTGAGCTGCTGCAGAGCATTAATGAGGCATTAGCACTGCATGGTTTACGTTTGGAGGTGCAGTACATTCATATGGATTAGCCTCCTCTCCTCTTATCTTCTGGAAATTCCAATTATGATAATGAGCAACAGCCCCTTTGACAGAAAGAAAAAGATTAATGTTAGAAATGGCAGTCCAGGAGGACTGTTAGTATCCGTAGTTAGTTAATTAGGGATAGTTTGTCTGTCTTACTACCCCTAGTTAGTCTGTGCTGTTTCCAAGCCCTTCATCTTTAACCACCATGCATAAAATCAGACAAAAAGAGGAGAGTTTTGTACCCCTTTTAATAAAACACAGGAAAATAAAACTGCAGAATAGTGGACTGTGATGTTAGACTGTTAATTGATGGGGACAGTTGTTGGCCCAAACCAGGCCACAGCCCAGGCTTTTAGCTCTGTTGAAGAAAATGGGCTGCACTGGTGCCCTGGGTCATGCCGAGAGTACTTACTGAGAGCTGCAGGGGGATTAAAAACCAACCACTTCTAGGCATTTTAATGCATTTCTTGCTAAATAAATTTATACTATATTTGCATTTTCGGTGACTTTGGTAATGCCTGTAATTCTGTTTGGAGTGATTTGTACTGTAGAGATTGTTCTTTGCTGGAGTTATAGGAATATTTTCTAGGACAGCTGGAACAGTTACAGGTGTAGCTGTTCTGTAATTGAGATTAAAATCTGGTCTTTTGTGCTTGGTTGTTATATAAGTGTAAATTATTTATCATCTTCACTTTTTCTTAAAAGTGCTCTTCCTCTTTTTTGCCTCAAAATCCCTTTCTGCAAAATGAGGATAAGGATATAGCCCTTCTTTAGAAAAGAAAGCTGCAAAATTAAAAATGCAAAAAAATTAAGATAAAAGCTAAAAGAAATCAAGCATTTTTTGGAATGTTTGGCTTTGGTAGCAGCGTGCAGTTGACAAACAGAAGGCTTCTGTTGCTAAATAATGAATGATAATTAACACATTATCTTGCCTTTATGTCTGTTCAAAGAAGGAGGCAAAATGAGCTGCTGTTCTTCTAAGCTTTCTTGAATTGTATCCTTGCAGTTAGTTTTAACTCATTCACAGTGTGAAGGCAAATGAAATAAGCCTGGTCCTAGTAGCTGATATTCATCAGGAAAAATCGTTTGGAGAAGCCATATGGCAACGGGCGTAAGGTTGTTAACTTTCAAAGCTACTGGAAGTATAATTCTGTCATTTTTCATTTATTCAGTAGTGGCAGCAGATGGGAGAAAACATGCTTCACGTCAGCATGAGTTTCCTGAAACAGAAACAGGCAAAAGAAGAAGGAAGGAGGTATTTTACCTCTGGAAATATCGGTTCCAAAATACCAGTGTATGCTAGGGATAGGCAAACATTTACAGGAAGCCCTTTTATAGGATTTTGGGGTCAATATCTCAGCTTTGCTGCTTCTCTGTTACTTCAGTGTGCTGTATGTCTCCTTAACCAAACCAAAAAGTGTGGGTAGCATGAAAAGTAATGTTGGGAAGCTCAACAGGAACAACAAGAAATTGGGATGAGTAGTTTTCTTTCCTTTATTAAAGGGCAGGATGCTTTTTTAACTGCACTAGAGCACATTCTTGAAAGCAGAATTTAGGAAACCGGGGAGTGCCAGAGACAAAAATACTGATCTTGCTGGGCGAGTGTTTCACTAAGTAAGATCTGTGTCACCCTACGCAAGGTGGAGGTGTGAGGGCTGTGAGGACTGAAATAAAGGATTCTTGATAGCTTGGAATAATAAAGTGTATAATTTTGAAAAATGAGACGGTACTGCATTCCCTGAGAGCTTTTAATAAGATGTGTGGAAAGAGGCCAGGTGAATTATATGGCAGTGCTTGTTTAGAGGAATGTATATTTCTGTTGTACAGGGCGAGGGGGTGGGAACAAAGTGCTGAAATTTTGACTATGGCATTTAGAGCTCCCAAAAAGTATCAATGCAGGCTGGAGGATTAGGGATTGAGATCAGTCCTGCTTGAGAAGGACTGGGGAATCCTGGTGAATGAGAGGCTGGACATGTCCCAGATGTGTACTCGAGCTCAGAAATCCAGCTGTACCCTGGGCTGCATCCAAAGCAGTGTGGCCAGCAGATCAAGGGTGGTGATTCTGCCCCTCTACTCCCCTCTCATGAGAGCCCACCTGGAGCGCTGCATCCAGCTCTGGGGTCCCCGGCACAGAAATGACATGGATCTGTTGGAGCAAGTGCAGAGCAACGTGACAAAGATGATCAGAGGGCTGGAGCACCTCTCCTATGAAGAAAGGCTGAGAGAGTTGGGGATTTTCAGCCTAGAGAAGGGAAGGCTTCAGGGAGACCTAATTGTGGCCATTCAGTACTGAAAGGGGTCTTACAAGAGAGATGGAGACAAATTTCTTAGCAGGACCTGTTGCAATAGAACAAGGGGCAATGGCTTTGAACTAAAACATGGTTAATTTAGACTAGATATGAGGAAGAAATTTTTTATGATGAGGATGATGTGAGACACTGGAACAGGTTTCCCAGAGAGGTGGTGGATGCCCCATCCTTGGAAGCATTGATGATGGGGCTGTACAGGGCTCTCAGCAACCTGGTCTAGCTGAAGATGTCCCTGTGCCTCGCTGTGGGAGTTGGACTATGTGACCTTTAAAGGTCCTTCCAACCCAAGCTATTCTGTGATTCTGTGTTGATGGAGCAGAGCCACGGTTGTGTGCTGCCTGTGTCCTCAGCCCCCTGGAGATGGCAGCTGACTCACTGACAGCTCATGAAGACAGCATTTCAAACAGACAAGATGAAAGCAAAAGGCTAATTAATAACAAATGATGTCTCAGCTCAGAAGTGTTTAAACAGTGAAGTGTATCTCCTTGTAGGATAGAACTCTGTGGTTTTAACTTCATGGAAACTGCCTGAAGTTTTTGACATTTGAACTACTCTGGTTCTGCGTGGATCAGGAGGTTTGGAGATCAATTTTGATAACACTCAGAAAAGGCTAGTTGTTGATCTGTCTAAAAGCAATCTGTTGAGTTTTGTATGAATTTTATTAAGTCTTCTGTGAAAATTGAGATACTATCAAAAATAATAGATGTCAATTTCTATCGGTGTGATGACTGTCTTACATTGGGACAGGTAAAATTTTAACCAGTGCTCTGTACTCAAGATACTTCCATTTGAACTATGAAGTATTAAAATGAATTAATTACAAAACAGAATATTATATGTTATTAAACCTATAGTAATATTAATTATATAATACTATTATACATGCATACTTGTAGATAACACACAAAAATTATAAACTATGAAAACAGGATATTTCAAAATTTACTAGAAAGGGAGATATTTGAATCCTTATTCAT
The DNA here is from genome assembly GCA_013397755.1 of Cnemophilus loriae. Classification (NCBI taxonomy): domain Eukaryota; kingdom Metazoa; phylum Chordata; class Aves; order Passeriformes; family Corvidae; genus Cnemophilus; species Cnemophilus loriae. The sequence goes on along the minus strand of VZTF01006404.1, from coordinate 2,132,035 downwards.
ATAAATTTGGTCACAATTCTGTATTTGAATATATTTTCCCATTCAGCTGATATTTATCCTGACTGTGACTTTTAACAATTTCTAATGACTATGTAAATGACAACCAAAGACTTGCAGCTCCCTCATTTCATCTTACAATCATTCATAATCATAGGTGGGTTTTGCTTCTTGAGCTACTCTACAGTACCATTTCAAGAACATTCTGATCTATAATCAGTAACCAAAGCAAGAAAATAATTTTCAGCTGTAATAATAAATTTTGCAAAATAAATTTTGCTGGAGGCTGTGGATACGGCAACTCCAGTTGTGGCTTGCTGATTCTTTTGGTGACCTCCATACTCCAATTTTATATACCATGCTGTAGGTTCACCTTTATCTCATTCAGATTATTCCTGTTTTTCTTTTCTGTAACTACTTTCTTTTTTTTCTTTTTTTTTTCTTTTTTTCTTTTTTTTTTTTTGTGGGAGAGTCACAGCTGAAGGGCTTGTATTGCCACAACTGTGGACATACATATTTCCCTCTACTTCTCCTTTTTCTCAGTCTTGCATTCGTGTAATCAAATATACTGGTTTCGGCATCACAACACTTCAGGATGCTTGTACCTACAGGCTGTTTGGCAGGTTGCATTATTGCTCTGAAAAAAAACCTGTGTGGAGGCAACCAAGAAAGCAGTCGTGTTCTTGCCAGAGGAACATAGCACTAGACAGGAGCTGAATGCAGCTGTTGCAGAAGGAAACAAAGTGTTATCCATTTGGGTTGCAACCAAGCTAAAAGGCTGCCAGTTGTCAACAAGTGAGAAATCCCACTCTACTGTTTATGGCAGTCTTCCTTTCTAATTATACATAGCTCTGACTTGAAGAGCTGGGATTCTGAATGTGACTAGTGTAATGGAATGTAAGATTGAGACTTCATACAGGTTTCTGATGTACTGATGCATGGTCTTGAACCACTGACTAAGTGCTCAGGGCCACACATTTCCCAAGGTCTAACCAGACAGAATTGGGATTCCCATGCCCTCATTTTCTGGAAGAATTAGGAAATAGTCAACAACACTAACCCTGGAAGCTCTTGAAGCCCTGATTTTTTGAACTCAAACTGGTGCACACTAAACCAGGTCTATGTGTGGTTCAGATTTCACAAGTCAAAGTTTTACTGGGAAATTTTATATCAAACCATTCTCCTGACAAGCTCCAAAATGCTACTGTACATGCAAACTAGCAAAAAATTTCTCTAAACTACTTCACTAAATACTACAGAAACCCACTGTAATTACTGAAAATCTTCACAGCTATAATGTATGTGCTTGGTGTTTGGCTGCTGTGGTCACTATGTGGATGCACTGTGATGATGACACATGTAAGACTGCTATAACAGAAAATGTATTTTTAGACTGTTACATTTTATGCTATTTTAAATTAGCTCAGTTGATCAGAGCATGATGATAATAATGCCAAGGTTGTGGGTTTGGTCCCTGTATGGGCCATTCACTTAAGAGCTGGGCTCGATGATCCTCGTGGTTCCCTTCCAGCTCATAATATTCTGTGACTCTGTGAAATAACAAGTTATGTCATCCAAAGTTAATATCCACTTTATTTTTCACTTTATTTATTCATTGCCACTTTTGGATAATAATTAGTCCTTTGTTGCATTCCCATATGCCTGACAATCTTCATAAGCCTCGTTATGTTGTAACACTGGTACTCACTTTAAGTGCTTTATTGTTTCACAGACTACGACTGATTCGAGTACTAGTGAGAGCAAGAGTGCTGATGACTACATTATGGTTTCCAAAGAAGAGGAAAGAAGTAAAAGTGCTGTCCCAGATCCGGCGCAGTCCCTTCAGGCACACAAGGAGGCAGCTGTGAAGCCAGAAGCTCCATCTCGTTCTTCTTTGATATTCTCTGACCCTCTGATGGGTTCCATTTCAGCCTCCTCCAGCAACCTGAGCTCCAGCCCTGATGACGACAGTAGTAATAACAGCAAAGATTCTGACTTTGCTATTGTCAGCCCACTGGACATCTAAAGGAACACGTTGGGAGAGTTTGGGAAATCAGTCATTACAACTCAGCTCAGATTTCTGTGGTTCCACGGGCTGGATAGTTCTTTGGATTACAAGGACAGAAAGTAGATAAAGGTAACCCATTTCAGCTGCCAAAAGCCTAAATTAAAATAAAAAGGCAAACAAACAAAAAAAACCGACATAAATTTGCTACTTTGAAAAAATAATATATACATTTTCATAACTGCCTTAAATAAACACCCAGTAAAACCCAGTTCTAATATACAGTTATTCTTAATTATGCTGCTATTTTACTTAGGAGCTTTGTTACTGTAGAGCTGTTGCTTTCCCAAAACATAGAATAGTATACGCTAGGTACCATAATGGAAATGTGCAGATATTTGGCATCAGACCTGAAGCAGCGAAGACAAGCTAGGTTTAATATTGTCCTTTTACAAAATATGCTTGACTGGGTTTTCCGAGTAGAAAAGGGTACTGTTTCTTCAGAGACTGTGATTAGAGAAGTAGGGAATGAGTATCAAACAGATTAAAAGCACCATCCTGGTAGGAAGTTTGTTCTCCCTTGAGGAATCCTAGTTTCTTCATTTTCATCCAGCAATAGCCTGAGGTGTGTTCAGGGCAGAGGTTTGTGTAATTGTTCCTCAGTGCTTACAGGAGACTGTGTGACAAACTCCTTGAGAATGGGGACCTACACAACAAAGCCTTATTTGCCTTTGTCTACTTCTTCCCCTTGAGAGTTCCCAGTTCACCTCTTTCCCTCTTTGTCTTTGTCTACTTTTACTTCCCCTGGCATGATTTTTTGTAATTTTACTCAGACTACCACAGTTAAAACAGTAGGTGCAAGGGCAATAACAGTGTTTCGTAATGTAGACCTGAGCTGGTTGAACGAAAGCTAGCTCGAGTATGATAACTTACCAGGGAAGGTTGCAAAGTGAAATGAAATGTTCATAATTAAAAGCACTTTATGTCTCATTGCTATTACCTTCTGTAGACTCTGTTTACATATATTCCTATATGATTTCCGTATTTCTAATCAAGGGAAACATAATGGTGCAGCAGCGTTAACCAACAGAAAGTTTCTAATTAACTGTGTAACTTGTTCTTTTATGGTTCCCTGTATTTCTTTCCCATCAAGTACATAGTACATTTAATAACAGCTTTTTTCAAGTAGAAAAGGGAGGTTTTCTGTACTCTCTGATCCCTTTAACCTCTGTTGGAATTCACAAAACTAAACTGGTGGTGAGTAGACCGCTCCTCTTGCAGGACCTTCACAGAGTCAGCTTGAGGAAGGAATGTCAGTATGTCACTCTATCACAGCAGCAAAGAAAAGAGCATTATTTGCTTTTAAGATACATATACATTATCCCATGCAACAACTTTATATTTGCATGGCAAAGCTTGTGTTTGTTCAAAGTTATGAAACTGTAGTTATTTGCTGCTTAGTCTATAATTGTAGATGAAGTACCGTATCCCAAAGATGAGGTGGCATGTAATTTGCTGGTCTTAGATTTTACAAGGTCCGTGTCAGTGACTGAACTGAAGAGTTAATTGTCATGTAATTACATGGTAGCTGCCATCCGTACATGTTCAAAAGCCACCATGTAGTTCTTCAGAGATTATTTGTGCCTTGTAAAATGTTAAAATACTAGAATGTTATGAGCAGGCATAGCATCACACCTCTCTGCACCAGAGCGATGCAAACAGTCAGATGACTATTTAGATGAAAGATCTTAAATGCATAACATTTTGGAGAGGTGTTTATTTTGGTTTAATTTTTACCTTCATGAAAAATCACTTTGGAATTCAGCATGCATGCCTGTCTCCAGTTTATTTTATTACCCTCAGTTTGCCTGAATGCCAGGGGATTGGGTGGCTGTTGATTTATTTAGGTCTTTCAAGCTTTTCTAGCCTTAACCTATTCAGCAAGGCTTGTGGCACCATCAACAAAGGGTGGCTGTTCAAGAAGTACTTGTGGAAAGAGGAAAGAAATATTCTGGGGACAGAGAGAAAAGTTTTATATTCTGTGATACATAAACCTTCAAAGATTCCAGTAGTTTGGCAGGAGAAAATGTTTTTACTTCTTTTTTATTTTTTTAAGCATCAGTCTTTTGATTTCTGTTCTAGTGGCTTGTTTCAGGGATCACATTGCTATTTTCTTGAACAGTCTCATTGCCAATGGAAGAGTGTGATTTGTACAGGTTTTTTTATTTTTGTAAATTAGTTGTATCCTTAGTATTTCATATTTTAAAACAGTAGTTAAAGTATATAAAGATTTGGGGAGTTTCTAAGAAGAATCAGTGAATACCGATGAGCTGAATGCGTATCATGCCGTGGGATATGATAAAAATCTTCAAAAGCAGAGAGATGATTATATAAATAAGATCAGAGTAACTCCAGTAAATTAATCTGCTTGGTTGTACCATGTCCTTCCACATCTCGAATATGTTGTCTCTGATATTTGATCATAGTGCAGAGATGGTTAAAAGTATTTTAGTATATTCGTTAAGTAAGAAACTTGTAAGTTAGATAAAATGTCAAATCATCGCCCTGTTTTGTGTTATGTTAAGAATATACTGAAAGACAAATTGTCATTTAAAATACAAGATTATTCTTTTTCTCCGGAAATGACCTGCTCATAATGTTCATGGATAACAATAATCAGATAGAAAAATTATAAGCATTGCAAATTGCTGACAAAAACTAATGCAGCATTAAGATTGCTGATCTGAGACTGTTGTACTGTATCTCACATCTGTAATTTATTACTTTAAAGTCTCTTGCATGTCATGTCAGTTGTATGTACTGCAGAAAGGCAGTATGTCATATTTTGACTGGGTATTGATTTAGTCGTGGAGCTTTGTATCTTTACTCTGGAAGAACATCTAGCCCGCTTTATTAAAGAAAGAATTAACAAACTTTCTGGGTTGTGCTTGTGCTGTTTTCTCAAAAATGAGGGAAAGCTTTTTTGGCTAGAATACTGGAAGTATGATTTCTGAGAACTAGGATGATTAAAACTTTTAAAATATCTATATAAGCACAAAGTTTATTAATACTTTAATCAGATTTTATATATTTGATCCAGGGAATGAAACTGCATGTCATTTATCTCAACTAAACAATATAGAATATTTCCTGTTTTACCATATTTCTCGTATCTGAAAATAATGAACCAGAATTTACCATGACATAACTTTTCTGCAGTTTCATGAAGCTCAGTATAGTATCATCATAGTGTCTAAATAACAGTGCCAGTATCTGTACAGTACATTTCTGAATCTCTATACTTTAATTCACACTCTTAACTGTTTCCCATGATTCTCCAGTATGTTCTCATTAAATGGCATTGAGGCAACTGTTTTAAAGATTACATTTCAGATTTAAGATGTACTTGTGCCTGACAGTTACAATGTCATCTGTTCAAATACAATCCTAACATGAACAGATTTTCAAATTCTTGGTGTCAGCCCTTAAATAATACTTTTGATTTTGTGCTGCATGTGTTGGTCTTGAATGAATGATTCTAATGGTTTATTAGACTTGAAAAGGTTCAATTTCATAAAATAAACTTCATTTGGCCAAGGAATAGTAATTACACTGTCTTGTAATCTGTGCTGTTCTTTTGAGAGTGATTATATACAGTCTGTGCATTACTGTTTCCCATGTCCTCCAATCTGCTAGAGTCTGGCTTCAGTAGTTAGCTAAATTTAGAGATGAAAGAGCATGAAAAAAGGTCATTAGAGAAACAGCAACTTGAAGCATGCACACAGGCAACTTGCTTGTCTGCTTCTCACAATGTATTTAACCACTGAAATGGTAAGGGAGGTTTTACGTGGGAGGATCCTGCAAGAGGCAAAGTGCATAACCCTGCAAACAGACAATGAGCTGGAAGGGATGCAGCTTGAGACTCTAAAACTATGGGTTCTTTAGGGCAGGAACCATCTTTTTCTCTGATTTCGTACAGCAGGAACACTGTCAAAATTAGAATAACAGTAATAATAATATACTCATTATTTCACCGCGCTTTGCTCTTTCGAACAGCGAGCTAGATTTAATCCAGTAACAGTAACTCAGCTGATAGCAGTAGGGTTGGAGCAGCAGAATCTGGTCCCACACTGCTGAAATAAGTGCAGATAAGGGGCAGTAGTTTAAATAAATAAATTAAAACCAAAGAAACCTCACACCAGAAGCAGGACTATAATATTGCCAAATACAAAAAGCTGTATTTCTTTCCAGATGTATATGAAGTATAAGAAGTATTTTCTAAACTCTGCTTCAGGAAGCACCTGTGTACCTTGTTTGACTACGTCAGGTAGGTTTGTGCAAACCTATCTTTGTTTTTAACTTGTAAAAGCCTAGCTGATGCCAGGATGTGGGAAGTATTAAAATATATCAGCTGCAGAGGGAAGACATTGTGGTTCCATTTTCTATGAGTGGTAAGAATTTGATGCTTCAAATCCCACTGATTTAACACTTTCACTGTCTTCCATGGTGACAACATGAAAAACCCTGTAATCATTTCCAGAGACCTGATGGGAGCTCCACTGCTTAAGTCATCACATGCCGTTGCCGAGCTTTGAGCTGAGAAAGTTTTCACAGCTTTGCCTTTTACTGTGAGCTTTGGGGACTGTAGCAAGACCAGGTTTGTCTGAATTTTTAACTCATACAAAGAAGCATTTGAAGGTATTACAAATTATCATGTCAGTATTTGAGACCTTTTGGAACATAAATGCTACATAGTTTTGAGATGGAAGAATAGTTGTCAAAATATCTTGACTGCCCACCTGCTGTGTTAATTGAATTCAATATAGCAGCATTTCCAGGGCATCATTAAACTGTTCTTTAAAATAAGAGTATATCAAGCAAACAGATATTAAAAGGCAGATTGTCAGCGGTGTCGTATAGCTTGCTAGATAATATATATCTCTCTGCAATAGTCAGGAACATGCATCATTTCTACCCACGAATGGGGAGGCTTGCAACATGCTGGAACACGTGGCAGAAAATGTAAATTAACATGACCCTGTTCATAAAAACATTTTTAAAGCTTCAAGGATGAAAATACACCAAAATGATTTTTAAAATATAAAATAAATGCACACAAAGCTTATTGAGGCTTGCAAAGACTAGCAGGCCACAAAAAAGTTTCATTTAGTTTAGAAAAGTTCAGTGGAACTCCAGCCTCCAGGCGATAGCACAGGGTGATTTACGGAAGCACCTATAGGAGTTTGGGACTGCAATGAACTTCTTGTGCTTCAGACTTGTAACTTTCAAATTCTGGAGGACATTAATTCCAGTATGTAAGCAATGAATTGCACATGTTTACTAAGTTGCAAAGAAGTCGTGATGGGGGAATTCCTCAGCAGACCCTCTTTCCCAACTTCTTTTGTTCTCATTTCCCACAGTCAAGCCCATCTGACAGTTTTGTGGTACCCATAAAAACTTCAGCTGTTTAATCTTCCTGAATAACTGAATTCTGAGTCACTGTGATCAAAGTCAGTTGTTCATCATCTCAGGAGTTTAATACCCTATGCCTGCAGCCTGGCCACCAGCCCAACCAGTGTGCTCCTTGTTCTCATGTAAAATCTGAAATCTTATAAAAATCTCACAATACTTCTACAGCAGGTGGTATCCATATTCAGTCCTCATGACTTCCTTGTGGTAAACTTTATTGTAAGTTTTATTGCCTAGTATTTTCTCTAGCCATACTTGTGTTGTAATTCTTACAATCAAGAAAAAATAGGAGAAAATCTTGGCTTCACTCAAAAATACTTGGCTTTTTCTTTTCTGCTTCTACTGGTAAAGTCTCTTTGCTGAGAATTTTTGGATCTGTTTCTTGTAAAATAGCTTATGTGTATTTATACTGCTTGTGAGGTGAAGTTCTGATTTGTGTTCTCTTTAAAAATGCTGAAACAAAACACTGATTTCTCCAAACTTTTTCCTGTAATAAATGGGGCTTGAGTTAAGCATCAACTTTAAAAAAACTATGAATGGGAATAGTGTCTGTTTTCAATTTCTAAAAAACAACATCTTTTAATAAATGTACTGGAGGGCAAATAACGCACTCTACCAAGCTATGCCATTTTCTTTAAAAAAAAAAAAAAATTAAAATTCACTGTTCCCCCTGGTGAAACCATGGAGAGGGAGAACTGTATTTGGGGCAGGGTGCTCCTGGGCAGAGGGAAAGGTGGCCCGTGGTTGTGCTTGGAGAAAATGTGGGACACCCAAGGGCATGCCACACTGGTGTGTGTTCCCATGTCTGGAGCATGGGAAGACTCATCTTTGTGCAGGGGCCAAAGGCTGCAGTGTTGCTGGACAGATGGAAGATCAGAAGATGAAAATTTGTGTGTTTTACCTTCCATGGATCTTTAAGCTTCAGAGGAAATAAAAACAGGAAAGCAATTGCAAGCATCATTAACTGTGCTGGCATTTCAGTCACTGAAATGTGCTTTCCTCAGTGTTTTCGTTCTCTGGGATGCAAATTTTGCATTGTAGAGGGGCTTATAAAGAGCAAATAAAAATCTCCTTTTTCATATTCTGACACTTTTGCTGTATGTGAATATTATGGGTTTTTAAAGAGATGTTATTATTGGTGTACATCCACATAGAGATGGCAGCAACTTCTCTCCTGCTCTCTCCTCCACATATCAGACATTTTGAAGTAAGCCAAAGAAAAGAGAAAGTGAAAAGCATCTTTAAAATTCTTGTAATCTAAGTGCTGAGTTTTTATGTGATGGTATTAGTATGCTTGGTAGCTTGCACTGAGTAGAAAACCAATGTCTATTAAAACATGTCAGAGAGAGAAGAAGTGCCTACAATTTTTCATCTACGTGAGTGTTGTGTGTTTTGCCAGTGCATATTAGGGTGCATCTGACCTTACTGGAGGAAGTTATATGATGAATTTGTCTTTTGCAGATTTTTTTTTGAAGAAAAATAATCAGTACTTGCTTCTGCATATAAAATTTCTTATTGTTTTCTAAAATCTTTCATGCCCTGAAAATACCTTTTTGTGGTGCTTCTGTAAGATATTCAAGAATTTATTTTTCTTTCTCACCATCCTCTGTCTTTTGTCTCCACTCTGGCATGTGCACAACCTGCAGAACCATGTCATCTGTCCATCTCTTCCTTCACCAGGTTGGGATTTATGAGAGATCCAGTTGCAAATCGTTTGGGGAAAACTGCACAAAGAGACATGAGGGTACAATGCAAATTGCAGCCTGACCCAAATTAGCACGTCACACCTTGCCAGCAAACATTCTTTGGTTCTCTGACCTTGCAAAGCCACAAGCACACCAAAGGTCTCGGGCTGTTGAGTCTGGCCTCTTGTGAAGGGGAAGCATTTGTAGGAAGCAATCTGCATGATAGAGCAGTGTACCATTATTTGAGAATAACTGTATCCTTTACATTCAGAATCAGAAAACATGAGTCTAACCTTCAGCAAGTTTATGAAATGCATAGCAAAGACGTCAAGCACAGAGAAGCAGCTCAAAATTCTCACATTTCGTGAGCCTGTCAATGCACACTGTGGATGCTGCCATGATCAACATAAAGATGGGCACTGGGGGCTGGTGATACGAACTCCAGTTTCTGCTGCAAAATGCTGATGAGACCAAATAGAATAGAATAGGAGCAAGGTGAGTTCAACAAAATGTGAAATACCACTCCGTTCCTTCAGAAAGAAACTGTAAAATTTCAAGTATAGTATTTTGATATTCTGTAAGAGAAAGTCACCTTCTAGTTCAAAATTATTTCAGTTGGAAACTTTATGTAATCCTTTACAGAAAGTACAAATGGTGAAATATATACAAAACTTTTAAAAGGAATATATTTCAATTCATGATGTTTTAAAATTCCTTCATCAATTCACTGGATTTTGGATGGAGGGGAGCTTATCTTTAATAAGAAATAAAATCTACATCAGGCAGGTGGGCCTGTGTTGCAGGATGCTCCTTGGGAACAGAGCCAGGCAGGTTTAAAACTGAGAGATACTTAAAACAGAAAGTGGGGCTTTGCAGCTTACACTCAAAGCCAGGACTGGCATTTTATGGTGCTGGCTGCTGGAGGTAGGTGCTGACCTGAAAACCTCACTCCTGTAGGAGAGCCAGTGAGCAGCACTGTCAGGGACTGCTCATACACTGAGACAGATGGAGCTGTCTGTCTGTCTGTCTGTTGTCTGGGTACATGCCTGGCCATCTCTCTGGCAGACTCGGGTGCTGTATCAATGTCAAAACTATTAGCTGTATGATTGGCATTCACCGTATTTTGGATGAAAGAACAGTAGGTTAACCCAAGGTTTTAGCAGTGTGCTGGGCAATCTTCTCTCTAACCTTATCACACTTGCAGAGCCACCACGGGGAGGGGTCAATCCCCATTTCCAGAGCCTGCAGTGCAGACCCAGCCTGCTTGGATCAGATCACCCTGCGTGTGAATCAGCGCTCTCTGACCGATGCCCACAGCCACAGCAGCTTATTCAGATCGAGGTATGTTTCTGTTTTATCCAACATCTGCTGGCCTAGATAACTATGTGCATCAATGGTTCATCACAGGGCTTGGGGTGGCACTGCAACCCAGCAAGTCAAGGTGATGCAAATCATCTCCAGAAACAAAGGCACCACGGGGAAATTTTTATTTGTTTTTGATAAGAGGATCTGTTAAAATTTGAGAGTTTTAGAGAGAGTAACAGAGGACTAAGCTTATTGAGAGCATTTTGTTTATCAGCTACATTGCTTCACTGGTAACTTGGGTAACCTGGGCACTAGGGAGAGCCTCCTCTCCCCTTCCTGCTCCATCAAAGTAGCTCTATGCTAGCAGTTGTTCATCTCTGCTGATGGTGTGTGTCCTTCTGATGTAAGGCACCCATAAGAAATGACAGGTCTTTGTCCTATCCAGGCTCACTGGAAATGCTCACTGCAGACACAGCCCCTAAGTACCCCTTGGTCTTCAAAGACACCAGACACTGATCACACTTGGACCCGTGGGTCTGGTTGGATGTGCATAGAACATCCGTGTTGAAAGCATTCTTACACCTCTGCTGGGAGCAGTTCACCACAGACCCTCCCTGTCAGCGCCTGCCACAGCTGCTGATGGTGCTAAATCACGTAGCAAAACCCAGCAAGGGCGGCAGCAGCTGCCACTTCTTGGAAGTCCTCACCTCAGTTCAGGGGAAGTCTCGAAGAGGAATCACAGGCCACCCGGTGCCTCTGTGCTGGGGTGGGGACAGGACACTTACCAGCAGCCCACCGTGATCACTAGCAGCGTATGGACAGCAGCACCTGGCCCTTGCCCACTTCTGCAGAGGCTGCACTGGTTTTGGGGGCTGCATGGGGTGCCTGGCACTCGCCCTGCAGTGCACTCTGTGCCAGACATCCTCCCCACGCTCTGCTCCCCAGCCCCTCAGTGTCATCTATTGCTGTTCTGGGGCTGCTGTGGAGGTAGTGGCAAGTTTGCAAAGGCTTTTGGTGTGAGTGGGCACTGAGCCTCATACAGGCTGATGTAGTCTAATTGTCATGCATCCATGTGTCCTCCAGTTTGGCTACATCTGGGGAGAAAGGTTTCGCTTTTGGTTGTAATTGGCTTACTGCTGAAAATCTTCACAGAGCTGTTCTTAGGACTTGAACTCACTGGGGGGTCAAGGGGGGGTGTTGGTGCTCTTCACTTTTTCAGAGTCAGGAAAGTGTTGGGGCTTATTTTCTTTCTTTTAAATGTGCATAGACCTTCCTCCTGGGGATGAGCACAGTGCCTCTCCAGTGCTGCTCTGTGCCACGGGTGGTGATCACAGGGCTCCAGCATGCTGCTAAGCATGTTCCAGAGGGAGCAGGGGGTACCACCAGTGATGATGGGAGAAGTCTGCATCTGAGCAGGTACAGCCATGGCCCTTGCCCATCCCATGCACACCCAGCACGCAGGCTGTGCCACAGCCTGTGTCAGCAGGGAGCTGCGCAGCACAGCCTCCAAGTTTTTCTGTGAACCAGGCTCTTCAATAAGCAGAGCGTGAAGAACCCCATCACCAAAGGTCCTCTGCTACGCAATGCGTGGGCCGGGCAGTGCCCTGTGGGCTGCCAGTGCCCCACAGCACAATGAATCTGCACTGACCTGAATCGGCATTAGAAATAGATCCCAAGATACAAGACTGGGGAGAGCGGAAAGGCAAAGCATGAGCTCATTGCCGCTGCTGACTTTTGCATTTGAATAGATTTTCTTAAACACTAAAGAAGCAGCTAACATCTGGTTAGACTTTTGTTGTGGAGTCTATGTTTTAGCACCATAATTACTGTTGCATTCAGAGTTTTCCTGAATTCCCTTATTTTACATCTCATATAGCTTAATGAAAGCGGCTAAGAGATTTAGCTGAAAATGCTTGCGCAGTATTGATTAGGAGGATAATTTTAGGAATGTTTGGTAACTAGAACACATTTTCTGTTTCATTAAAAAAACTTATTTTTCTAAAAAATATTATATAGTGCCTTGTGATTTTGTGACCTACCTTCTCAGCTAAAGATTAAAGATGACTTTTTCAAAGGTGTGGGAGAGTAAAAGAAACTAACTGTACCATGATAATAATGAGGGGAGGCTATGAGAGCAGTGTGAAGGCTGTTGATTCTAGTTGCCTTGAAACAGATTTACAAACAGCTCAAAGAATAAATTTAAGTACACATGAATAACAAGTGCATTAGTCACATTAGGGTTTAATGAAGTGTTTATGAAAAGCAGCCTTGTACCACTGTCCTTCAGAAGTAATTCACTAAGATGGGTCTGATAACATGTTCTGGATTTAATTTGTCCAGTGTTTAGGTCACTTAGGAAGGGAGACAAGGATAGGATATCCAACATTTTTTCAGGATAACCAATCAACTGGAGAAAGTTAGAAATTATCCTGGAACATCTGTGCTTTCTCAGATTCAACTTTATGTGCCTTAAATTCATAGACACCATTAAAATCAAGAGTAGAGCCTACGCTGAGCTCTGATTTTCACAGAATTCTTGGTAGGAACAGGGCAAGAAATGAGGACTTGAAGAGGGATTCAGTTCGTAACAAATGGAGGCTGCCAATCACCATTTAATTGCCTCAGTGCCAGGCAGAGCACTGCCTTTTCTGCCCCACCTTGGACACCTGCCCACACTGGTTTTCTTTTGTAGGTGACCTGTGACTAGGGAGTCTGAGATTCTAATACTGCGGTCTCTGTTATGATCTCTGTGGTCATTATGGAAACAGGGAACTTGCTGTGCTCCCTCCCACCCCAGCTGCATCGAGTTCCACCAGCTACCCAAGGGTCATACAGAGAATTGAGGAGTCAAATGCTTCTACTTTGCTGCTGGAGAAGACCGGTGTGACAACTCATCAGCAAACCAGATGTCTGAACTCATGGACAGTGGCAGAGCTGCACCAAGCAGGAGCAGGAGCTGGTTTGTCTTTGGTTTTGGTTTTGGTTTCGTTGTGACCTCATGTAACCTGCAAGGGTAGAGGGCTCTGCGTAGCATGCTGAGGTGGGACCAGAGTTAGCATTTGAATGAATTAGCTGCCTCAATACCACTGAAGTGGATATTTGGATTTAATAGCTGAAGTGCTTTGCTGCTTCTGAAAATACTGCCAGCAGCTTTAAAGTCTTGTCTGAGCTGTTCTCTATGCCTTTTCCAAGCTCTGGAGAGTGTAATTATAGCTCTTCCCTAATATTGCATAGCGAATACATGAAAAGTGGTATCCTCTGCTGCTGAGATAATGGGAAGACCCTGCTTTACTTCAGATTGATAGTTGGAGTGGGTTTACTGATTACAGCATTTCTGAGAACTATAAAGTCAGAAAAGAAAGTAGTTGGTTGCAGAGGTTAAGTCTAAAGGTACTATAGATATATCTTTAGTGTCACATACTTGTTTGTATTAATGCTGCAAAGAAAAAGCTGCAATGGCCTGGATGCTGAGGGCTCCACTCTGGTTTGATTTTCTACAGAATTCAAGATTAAGGCCACATTTGAAGAATAGCTTGGATCAAATAGGTACATGCAACAAGAGTAATCAGATGAGACTGTGTTTGCTACACTGAGAGAAAGTTGCTGCCCCAGCAAATCATTCTGTGACTTCAATAACTCTCAGGGCATGGAAATATTGACTGATGGATGCATGACTTCTCCTGAATTATCACTTGCCTATGTGTACTAATGTAGAAAATACAGACAGTGCCTATTCTTTGCCAATGACTGGAAAAATAATTCACGCTCTAGGTTACCTTCGTGGTTTTCAACAATAAAAGCTGGACAAGCTTTTTGCTTTCATTAAGGAATAAATCCAGCACAGACAAAAAAGGGTGTTGGATACGTCAGCCTCTGCACTGTTACGTGCCAATTTAGCCAATATCATGTAGTGCAATCTCTCTGCAGCATGAGAAAATGAAATAATTTAGAGCAGGTTCTTTTCCTCAGAGTCTTTCACCAAATGAATTTCCAGATCTTTGCTATTCAACCTACTCTGCAAGAAGGAAGAACTAATTCTGTGTTTACATGTGGTTTATTATTTCAGGGTGTTTATTATTTTTACATAAAAGTACTGAACTTTACTTGAATTCACTAGTTCATTTAATTTGTGGGAGAGGAAGTTTCCTGGGAAAAAAGATGAGTTGTAGAAGTCTGTGCAGAATAAATATGGTTTGCTTCATGTTTGAATCTGGAAACCAAGACTTCTCCTTTTAGAAAGTCTGGGAAAGAATACCAATGAACTCTTACACATAGGATGACTTTAAATAACCTTTCTTCATCTGGGAAGCTCTAACAGAGGACCTAGTATCTTTGGGGAGCATAAGTAAGCCTTTATGGAAGGATAAAGGAGTTTTGGGCAAGGATGACCTGTCCAAGATCAAAAACCAAACATTGATTTGAAACGTTATAGCAGTTGCTGTATTTTAACTTGTTCCCTTTGTATGTAATGAAAACCTTCATTAAAACAATAAATAACCAGCTTGCAATGTTTATCTGCTCTTAAATAAGATACTACCATCATGGTATTTGAAAGTCACCATGGTCATAGAGAGGACTGTTCCTTAAGTCTGGCTTTAAAAAGCAAATCCCTCAGTGTGCCTGTGATACAGTAAGTTTTAGGATGCAAAGAACTTACTGTGAGATGCTGACATTTCCAAATTAGTCTTTTACAATGATCTTCCTCCATATCTGAACATCTTAGGGAGTGAGATCCTTAATGGACCTCTCAATCTCCATCTTGCCTGTCTTCTTACAGTAAAAGACAGAACTCAGCCCAGGGCACAAATATTACTCTGTTGGGACTCATTTACATTTCTTCTGGGGAATGGGAGGAATGGGAAGACACCTTTTATGATGGAGAGGAATCTCCTGGCATTGCTAAAGTAGTTCTTAGAGAAGAGAGGTGTGTCCAAGAGCATCACTGGAAAGCATTCCCTGAGGATCAGGGCTGGAGTTTACCTCACCCATAGATATCTGGTTTGGAGCTACAAATTATAAAAATGGAATGACAATTAACATGCTATTTCCCCCAATTCTTTTCTTCTACTTTGTCATTGCTTTTATTGTTATTATAGTTTCTTACAAAAATATAGTTTCTACAAAATACCCAGTGTGATTACTAAGGGTATGAAGCCCTTGCCTTACAGATGATATGATAAATAACATAGATCAGGGTACTTTTAGGGGAGAAAAAAATCACCTGCTCACAGTGTCCTTCAGGAAGTGGGGAGATGTCGTTCTTGCATGTTATCTTACTGTATTTCCTGTAAGGCTCAGCATGCTGGTTGGAGTAAACAAGGATACACCCAGATGAGTGCTGGAGGTTGTTATGAGTTGAAATAGCAGGTAGTTCACGTTATTTGTGTACAAAGTTTCAGTTCCTTAATAGCATAGCAGATCTTGAAACTGGGCTTACACGCTTCTGTGGTACGTGGGAAGAACGCATGTTTCTCCAGGAAAGATTTCTTAAGCAAATACAGATCTTCATGCTTTGATTATAAATTCTGTACATTGAATAATTTATGTTAACCAGGATTCTCAAATAAAACCAGTGAAAATGCAAATAACGCTTCTTCCTTTTCATGAGAAAGCTTCTAAGAGCATATAAATATTTTGTTAGAAGCTCCATTTCAGCTAGCAGACCTCCAGAAATTAGGGCACTGAGCTGTAAACCTCACATCCTGTTTTTTCCTTAATACCATCTGGGAAAAATAATGGAATCTAGGCTTTACTGTCTTTCCACAGATCATACACAAGCAAAAAGGCTATCGCTTGCTTTGTTGTGTTGAGACTGTCACCATAAATGTGAAGCCTAAACCTCGGATTAATCTCTGAACCACGATGGCTTTATTTTCAAAGCAGCAGGCTTAACTTAAAAGCTCTCTGTGACTTGAGGTTCTGGCTGCCTGAGGCTGCTCTGGTCTCTAGGTCTCCTTACGCTGGCCATCTCTCATCCAACTCCTCACTAAAAGGTGCTACACTAACTCACTGCCCTGGCGGGAGAAACAGAGATGGGAATTGGCTCTAGACTTTCTTCTTCCCAAACATTGCAGCAACATCTATACCACTACTTTTTTTTTTCTTAGATCTTTTGTAAATCTTATGTGTTTAGTTGACAAGTAGGGATATTTCATCTAGACTTTCCTCAAATTACTAACGCACAGCAGCTAAGGAGCTGCATTTCCCAGCCTCTGCAATACCGTCATTGCAGCATTGCCACAGGAAGAGGAGACCCGTCAAGACTGTTTCTGCCTCAAAGCATTTAGATGTTATTCAGAGGAAACAGCAGTTCTGTCAGTTTTGTTGCCTAATTCTCCAGTCTTTGAAAAGGAAAAGATACTTCTGGATCTTTCAAAAATTCAGACATGTGATAGTTCATGATCTCCATCTTGGTCTGTGTTTTCAGAAGCCTCACAGTTGATTACTGCTAAGGACTTGAGTCTTCTTTCTTACATTTAATGTAACAGGAATAATATTAACGGGGTTTGGGTGTTTGTTTTCTCATTAAGCAGTCAGCAGGAGCTCACTTAATGGAGCACAAACTCACAGTTATTACATTATCACTTAATTATTCAGCCCTGACATCGCTGCATCTTCACAGCAGGCACCCGCACAACTTGGAAAGGGATGTGTTTCACTTCAGCCTTGTACCTCTTGAGGAAAATAGGGTAACAGGAGTGGCTGGAGGCAACTCTGTGCCAGATCTGATCCTGCCTTACTGCATATAGCCTTTTAAGCAAACCAGGCCCTCATCGCAGAGCACAAGCCACGGGAAGTTATTCTGAAATAGGGCAGCTACAGGAAAGAGTAATCAGTGGAAAGGAGCTGCCAGTAAAAATGTCACATTGCTGTACGACTGTGCTTGCTGAGATATTTTTAGGTTGTTTAATAGAGAGGAATGGAGAGATGGATGCTTTTGCAGTGGTAAAAAGTGTTCACCTAAATTTCCTGAAATCTCAATACTTTAGTTAATCCACAGGTGAAACAAATTTAACTCCATGAAGCTGCTGTTTCTCTGTGAGTTAATTTCTAGTGTAGACTTCCCTGTAGTCCTTGGGGAGTTAATTGTTTCTCGTGTCTTTCCCAAACAAAATCTTGTCAAATGGCCAGGCAATACAAGCCAGATTATCCCACCTCTCCACAAAGCTGTGCTACAGGGGGATGCTGTAGAGTTTTTGTTCTCATGATGGAGTTTTAATCACTCTTCTTTCAAACATGCAGCACAGCAAAGGCCAGATGCCAGGCTGTGTAAGGTCTCAGACGAGCCTCTTTGTACAACAGCTACATTGCCAAAGTCAGTCATTGTTCAGGTGGCAAAATTGAGGTGAGTCAACAGTGTTCAGCTTTGCAAGGCCACGCACCAGCTCTCTACAGAAAATGCAGAAAAGCAGCAAGGAAAAGAGGCAGGAATACTCTGCTCAAGGGCTTGTGGGGTTTTTTCATTGTTCTGTGCAGAAGAATATGTTCTCTTACTGCTTTCTCAAGGGAAAAGAAAAATCTCTTTGGGCAGAATTGTCTCTAACAGAAATGATTGGCAGACTCACGCAGAAGCACATTCCTGCAGATAAGTGATTGCTTCTTATGTAAGGGAACAGCTTTTGCAGGAAGTCCTGAATGCACAACTTTCGAACATCTTGTATTCAGTGTTGAGAATACGTGACACGGGAATTTGTATTCACCACAGTGACAGACCTGTGAAGTTTCTGGCAATGACTTTATAGATTATGTTTGTTGCTGTGTCACTCTGAGATTTAGAGGTGATTTTAAAGGGTCATGTGCAAAGGCAGAAATGGTTTTGTTCCACTGATGTTATAAAGGCACCTACCTTTGTGTTGAGTCTGTGGATCAGGGTCTGGGAATTTGCAGCCACTGAGGGATCTCTTCAATCCTTTCCCTTCTTTATTTAACTTTGTGTCTATCATTTTATTGTTAGCAAGACAACACAAAGGTCATTACAGTTGGTAAATTCTTAAGGCCTTGATTTGTTTAGCAGAAATTACTCATTTTCTATTGCCAGAAAACTGCCTGAGGAGAGGAAGCCAAGAATGCCGAGGGGAAATACAGACAAAATACGGGTAACACGCGAGGCTTGAGGAGATGGCTCCGATGACTTGTGGAATATTGAATATTAAAGGAGAGTGATCCCATATCCGTAGATATGGTTTGAACTCTACCTACTGAAGAAGTTACTGCCTGGTATGATTTCACTAACTGAGTTTTTTGGATCTTTGGGGTGTTTTGAGTAGACTTAACAAATCTTTTGAGTGTCTTACTACGTGGAGGCGTACATGGGAGGTACATCAGATCGCTGATATATTACTGCATAGTCTGCATATTACTTCTATGGAAAGCTCATGGAATTTTCATGAGGAAAATGTCCTCTGTATGCAACACAGGAAAGGCAGCAGGTCTGGGAGAAGCTGGGCAGCAGGAGCCCTGAAGTCTGGTGCATGCGGATTGTGGGGTTATGAACCCCACAGGGGTTTTCTTCAAAGAGATGCCTTCATTGTATATTGAACCTAGATAATGGCATTTGTGAGTAAGCATCCCCCAGACAGTTAAACATAAGTAAATTCCAGTGTAAGGAACTGAACTGGCAAACAGGCTGGCATCACATTCAGTCTTTTGGGGCTTAGGGCATTCTGCAGCCACAGTATCTTCTTAACATTGAACAAATGGCTCAAAGTCATCCTATGACTTCTTTTCCTATCCCTAAAATGTTGCAGGGAGAGTTAATAAAATTGTCCAGCCACACAGGGAAAGCATAATCCTAATTGAATTATTTATTCAATAAACAGTTTCTGACTTTCAGTCTATAGCTTTGTTCCAGTGGAAAACAGCTATAAAAATCCAAGGATGGTGACAACTTGTACTAGTATCTGGCATCAAGACAAATCTATTTTTGAGACAAGGAGGAGGTGCCTAATAAACCCAGGACATACTTGGGCAGTCCTTGTGGCCAGACGCCCATTACCTTGGGAAGACTGAGACGCTGCAGCCCTAGAAGGAGGCCAGATTTCTCAGACATGAGGTGTTAGCTGTGCCACAGCAGGATATACATACGTCCTCCCAGTACTACTGGCGACCAAGTCAGTTCTTAAGTGGAACCTGTGCAAGCTTGCTGTGCAGCTGTGGCTGCTGTGTGTGAGGTGAGGATTGCTGAGGTCTCCATAAAGGGGTGTTAGATATTCCATACCCTACAGCCATCACGGTGACCCAGCCAAAAGGTTCTGCAACACTTCCGAGTGTTTCTGATGCTGATACTGATGCTGTTCGGAAGCTTGTATGTGTTATCAGTGGGAGGGAAAACAACCACAAGGAGAACAGTGTTTCATAATGAAAGTGCAAAAGTGACACCAGGCAGGAGTGGTATTTTTCTGACTTTCGATGCTCCCGCAATAAGCAGAATACCTCTGTTTTATGCCTTATATTTGTAACTTCACTCTGCCTTCCACCTAGAAGTGAACTTTTTATTCTCTCTTAGTTTGTTTTGCTCTGCTGTCAGTCAGAATTGTGACTTGTGACCTTTTAGGGCTCTGACTGGTGTTTCCCAACTGTGCATTAGCCCAAGCTATTTCATGCATTATTTGACAGCATAGAGACAAAACAACTAGCAGTAAGTTAATTGCAAACATGACTCTTGCAAGCTCTGCCTTGCAAGCGCTCTACCTTGGGAATTCATCTGCTTCTTTAACTTGATACAGAGAAAGCCTTGTCTTCATTGCTTACAAGTGCGCAAAGAGATGGCTAATTGAGCTCTTGTCATCTTTGTTGCAAATGAGACCAGCATTCTGGAGCTGTAGTCTCAAGAGCACTGTTAATCATCTTAAAGTGTCCTTATTACTGCAAGCCCAGAGTAATGTAGATTGATTAAGGAACTGGGGGAGCGATGTGTGAAAACAATCCGTCTGACAGATGTGCCTATGGCCACTGGATTAAAGAGGAAGGAAAACTTGCTTCCCCTGGATTCATATTTAGAGCTATTAAATGTTAAAAGAAAATTAATGTAGCTACCTAAAATGTTCAAATGCTAATTGTTCCCCTCAGATACATGGAGTTGCTTCTAAAATACCCCTGTGGATTGAAGCAGGGACCTCCAGGAAGGTGGCCCTCCCTCCTGTAGCATGAAGAAGTGCAGCCGACTCTGATGTTCTCACTGCTCCTCCTTACTTTGTCTCTCTAATTTATTCCTGAGAGGCTGAGGCTAACAGGGGAGCGATAATTATGTGCCGACTGCTCTTGTTAACCTTCAGTGACCTACTCCTGTTGCTTCGCTGGCAGGAGGCCCCCTCCCCGCTTTACAGGGAGGTGACAGAGGTGCTGCTGGTGCCCCAGTGGGTGGCTGCAGTCTCACACGTGAGTGCAGCCATCTGTGCTCCCTGTCGATCTAACACGTGTAAAATACAAAGTTACCATGATGAAGGCAGTCGGGGGTAGGTTAATGTGAAGCTGGAGAGGGACTTTTTCTTTGCCTGTTCTTTTATTCTACTATGTTGTTTTACCATGATCCTTTAAAGGGTTTTTATCTGCTGTATATTGATGTTGCTGAACAGTGCTGCTTGCTGAGAAAGCTCTGCAAGATGTGCCTCTTCAGGGTATTTAATTTTGATACAGGAATCTCATGTATGGCAAGCTACAAAGGTATTGCTAACGAGAGTTACTGCACCTTAGTTCACATCGTCTGCACTTCTAGAGAGCCTGGGATGAATCCCACAGGGAATTTAGGAGCTGCTTTCCAAACAGTTATGGCTAGAACAGAGAGGCAAGGAGCTGCCAGCATGGCTGATGCTTCCCCTTTCAGCAGAGAGAGGACAAGAAAATGTAAACCTCTTTTTTCCCTTGTCTCCACCAAAGCATGCCCTTCCGAGTGCACTGGCAAAGGGCTGGTACTGATCTTTGCCCTGAGAAGGAAAAGCACAGTTCAGATGCCCTGCTAGGCAGAAGAGGTAGATGCTCCTGTCTGTTCCCAGCCCTTTGTGGCATCTGTGGGGAAAGCAAGGACGTTGTATCCCTCTCCTTCAATCACCTACAATTGCTGTCGTGACCAGCTAGATCACTTTTTAAATGCCTTTTGTTCTCCGCACAGAAGCCTTTCCACATGAAACTGAGCAGAATTACTCATGATAAGCTCACGGTTGCTTTAGCTTTCATTTCCCTTTTGCCCTGCCTGAGTTGATTGTCCATAAAAGATAGTTTGATTTCTTGAGCTTCCACTCAAGCTGAGATGAGGGTGCATATGGACAACAGAGCGCAGTGCAGAGACCTTCCGGTCTTGCACCAAACAGGTCACGTCCATGGCTGGAAGCAGTGGGCTGATGTTGACATGATGTTTACCAGGGATCTCTCCCAAGAATATCCCTGAGACTGCCAGCTGAGCAACAGGAAGCAGCACACTCCTAGCAGACTCCTCAGTATATTGTGGGTCCTGCACAGGAATGCAGCAAGTAAAGTGGCAGCTTATCCTAGAGACATCTGAGCTAGCTGGAGAGCTGCACTGGACCTGCCCTCTGGCTCCTGTGAGAGTAACTCTTGTTCTTTTGAAAACATTACGCAGAGCACCAATAATGTTTTTCATAAGCCGTGTTTTGCCCCTGCACGCTGACAGCTAATATTAACCCCAAATTATCCAGACTTCTTCATCACCCTTGTATAGCATAAACATGTATGCACGTTTGAAGGTTACTGGACATACGAAAATGGCTAATATTGGGTTGTCTTCAGATCACCTGGGAATGTCCTTAATTCCATCCTTGTATGACAGTCCTTTATTACAACCCCCTATAGCCTCCAATCCTGCTCTCTCAGAAGAATCTGAATCCTATCTGTGCAAAGGTTTGCATTCAGTTTGAAGTTAAGATTCTACTGAGCACTTTTGTGACTGGACCTTGCAAGCTGTCCCCATGCTGAATTCCTCGGGTTTGTGAGATTTCAAGGTTAAAAATGAAAATCCATATGGATCCACGGATCCACTACCTGCCACATGTGCAGATGTGAGGAGTTTGTCATGATTTGTGTAAGGGTTTATCCAGCCTACTTGTCTGTCTGAATTTGTTTTCAGGTTTTTATGGACTTTTTTTATTCTCAAACTGTGTCTCCAATCTTTCAAAAATGTCATTAGTAAAGTTTAGCAAGTGTGCCTGTGTTACTACCCACCCCTGAAGGGAGGGTAACCAAGGTTCTTGTAAATAGATCCCTTGGGGTGGGTTAGTTATATGACATTGAATGACTGGTGGTGATATTTAGTTTATAGTTTATAGTTTATAGTTTAGTTTATATTTTATATTTTAATGTATGGCAGGTTTATTTTAGAACAATTTGGTTGCAATGGAAAAGAGGTATGTATGTTTTGGCTATTATCTGTAGAAATGCAACAATATAAAAGTATAAAGATATCACTTCAGAAAATATTTAAGGAAAAGAAAGGAAGAGAAAGAAAGCATAAGAGTAGATAGTGGAAAGATATCACCGCCCATGGATCCAGTGACAAGACTTGATTGTTGCAATTTTGATGTCCCTTGGTCAAGATGATCATCACAGTCTTGATGGTGGTGGAAAGGTGGGGAAAGGCCACGAAACACAGAATTCAATGGGTTCAGTATGTTCAGGTTCAGGAACGAACCNGAGTAGATAGTGGAAAGATATCACCGCCCATGGATCCAGTGACAAGACTTGATTGTTGCAATTTTGATGTCCCTTGGTCAAGATGATCATCACAGTCTTGATGGTGGTGGAAAGGTGGGGAAAGGCCACGAAACACAGAATTCAATGGGTTCAGTATGTTCAGGTTCAGGAACGAACCTGGGAACGCCCAGGTACCTCCCCTGGGGGGAGTTTTGCACTGTCTGTTCCAACACTGGGGATCATGTGCAGTGGTCTGGTGGAAGGCCCCAGAAATGAGTCTGGGGGCACTCTGGGGGTCTTTGATGGGTTATGACACCCTCTAAGCCATGACAGCTGCCTCTCACGCCAGCGTAGCTGAGCCAGTTCTGCCTCATCAGAAGGGATGAACACCTTCAGGCTCACATGTGAATGTCCCAGTACTTCCCCAAAGCCAGTTGTGTAAGAGAGGACATTGTGCTCATCCTCCCTGCACCTGGGCTGTTCTTAGACAGACTGGAGGTTTCCCCACCAAACTTCCAGAAACTCTCCTCCTCCTCTTTGGCTGGGGGTGCAAACCTGGCCTCAGCAAAGTACCTCCAGCTTTTACAAATGGCCACTTTGTTGAGCCATTAACCATTAACATTTCAGTGTCTCACAGCCTGCAACCCAAGGGAAAGCAAATTTGAAACCAGCGACGAGTGCATCCCTTACTGGCTGGAATGTCATTTTATTATATGCATAATGCACTGCCTCTGTTGAACACTTGCATTCTACTCATGAATTGTCTTTGGATACTTATGATGGTTTCCATTGTCATTTTCCTACATGGCTGGCTTTATTAACCCTAATTCACCGGTCTTGTCCACACCAACACATCTGTTTGTTCCACTTGAACAGCAAACTCTAAATGTCTCAGGAAAGGATGCTGAGTTACATTTACATATTGGCACAGAAAAAGAGTAGTTTTATCTCCAAACAGGTCTTTACTTCCAGGAGGATTATAAGTGAGTGCATGGGAATTCATTTTGAGTCTTTGTTTCTTGCCTTTATTCTGATATCCACACTTTTATTTTCACAAGTGCAGGGATGCACCTAGTCGACCTGGCTGTCTCTTCATGGAATACACTTCTTCTGAAAAGAAAGAAAAAAAGGGATCCATAGAAATGAATCTGAAGCTGCTTTCATAACACAGCTTCTCCCACCACATCCCCAAACCCCAAATTACTAATTTTGCTCAGCCATGAGGCACAGAGAAAAGAAGAAAGATCAAGATATCTTTGACAGGGAACTTGAAGTGAACAGGGACTAAAAAATGAATGAATAACTGAGTTTGCTCTTATTTAAGCAACATTGGCAGAAGTCCTTTGAGTGACCTCCACAAAGCTTTGCTGAGGCATCCTTTTATACTCTTCTAGAAGATTAAAGCTAACTTTCATAGCTTTAAATCTCCTCTTTCATAGATGCCATATGTTATCATTCTTGATATGCACAAAAGAGAGCTGATTAGAGAGCCACCTTGAAGACATGACTTTACTGAGTCATCCAATTTTGGAGGCACATAAAATTGTTGCTGGTTTTCAGGCATTTCTCCTGAAAGGGTGAATGAACTGATTAAGCTGGAACTGTCATTGGCTTTTTATTGCCCACAGACCCAGCCACTGCCTCTAGTGAGATGACGGAGAAGAAATGCTGTGGGCAGCTATTTCAACAGCACTTTACCAAACAGATTATGCACGACTTGTCTGGCATTGAATCACTGGCTTGTGTAAACACCAGATGCAAGTGAAATGCAATGTCTTAACTAAAATGCTGTGTTTTGGCCCATGAAAGCAATAGATTATTAAAGTTAATGCTATTGTTACCTATATGTATTATGGAATATGTTATGTTGATTGTATTATCCTCCCTGTTTCCCCTGGCTGTGCCAGGGGCTGCTCTCACACCCAGACACTGCTGGTCTAGTGCCAGGGAAGGGTGCTGCTGAGACCCCCATGCTTTGCTCTTGGGATGGGCTCAGAGGGAATGTTTCTTGATGTCTCCAGAAATCAGGTCTTGCTGTTTGATGCCCAGAAGAAGGGCCTGGGCATCAGCAACCTTCCTGTTCTCGCTCCAGTGCCTGCACCTCTGTCCTTAGGTGTGTACTGGGTCTAAGATCCCCAGGGAGAGGCAGGCGTGAGGCCTTATTCTGGCCAGAGGGAAGATGTGACCATGGCCTGCTGGGGTGAGTGTGGAGGAGGAGGGACATCTGCAAGCATTTAAACTGCAGAGACACCGCCCATAGGGTGGGTGCCTGCCATTCTGTCCTCCAATGACTGCCAAGAAAATCTGCAAAGAGACCCAGGGAAAGCGCTGTTGTCACAGGGTTCTTGCCCTCCCAACCCATCTCCTCCACAGCAGGGCTGGCCCCAGATTCAAGGAGTGTGTCCAAGTGACTGCAGGACGTGGGTCCATGCAGGAGAGCTCCTGCTGGATGGTCAAAGGAGCTGAAGGTAGGTGTTCCTCCTGAAGGTCTCTCCTGGGGCACCTCCCCACAGCCCTCCACAAACATGCATCTCATCAAGCAGCACATGTGCAGACGTAAAAGTGGGTCGAGGTGCTCAGCCCTGAACCAGCAAAGCATTCAGGTGCTGGGTGACAAACGTGGAGCTTTTGTAGGTGTTTATGGTAAACATAGACCTGGGGATGAAGGGGTTATCCATGAAGAAGATATATATTCATGCGTGTACATATATACACACAACTAATTCCACACCCCACTAAAGTTTTCTTAGTCTCACAGCAACCATGTGCCTGAACCTAGAACCAAACCTGCTCTTGCAAGACCTTGCCTTGGATTTTGTCTCTGGAAGGGCAACGAAACATTTCATTTCCTTCCTTTCAGCTCGTAGAAGAACTGCATTATCAAAACATTCCCTACAGATGTGGAGAAGAGAATGGGGAAAGCTGTGTGCAAAAGGACAACTGGTAATGGTAGTTCACTGCAGATCTACTGTGATGAGGGGATCCAAGACTGTCAAGAAGAGTTGCTGGTTTACCTGAATGGTGTGGCCAACTGGCCAATGGCAGAATTAATTAATACAGTTTGCTTTACAAACAAACAATAATATGAATACCTCACGTATATTCAAGTATGAAGGCTGGTGTTACAAGGATTATGAGGTGCAGAGACTGAACTGGCAGGGCATTAGCGATAGAGGGATCTGAGGGATTTAGTCACAGACACAAGGAGACTTCTGGAAACTGAGCTAGTCCTGCATCTTGCGTACTGCCTGGCTAGGCTGGAGTATTTTGTCTTGTCCAACCCAGCTTTTTCTTCTGCTCTGCAGTTACCACAGCCAGCGATGCAGTCAGGGGCTGCTTGGTTTCTCCTTCCAGCAGCCAGATGTGGCTCCTCAGCTGTCAGGGAAGGAGGAAGAGTAGCTCATGCTCAGCGTGATGCCTGCTTCATGCACAAAGTAATACAGCAATTGACGACAAGGTCTGAGGTTTTCCAGTACTGTTCTGCCATCAGAAAAATAATTCAATTATCTGACAAAAAAATATGACTTGGAGGTGCTAAAATGTGTTCCTTCTTGGTGAAAACACATAATTATGGAAAGACATTAACCTCGCTGCAGAAGAACTGTATCTTGATGCTTTAGTAATCTAAAGACAAAATGTGAAGTACCTGTTTCAAGCTCTCAGCTTTACTTAAGCCATCTGGGATCTGCACAAGCCATCTGATAACAGGTTTGCACCACTGGTCTGTTAAATGAACTTCATTAACCTCCTACCCCATAACAGTGTGTAACTTTGTGCAGCTTTCTTTTTCTATCACGCAGTTCACTGAATTACCAGATATCCAAGAAAACCAGCATTCTCTGAGGCTGGGAATGGCCAGAAACTATAGTTTTGATCACAGTGATCTTGAGTCTGAACTTTTTTAATTAATCCCCTGTTCCTTTTGGCCTCTTTAAGAGGGGAAGGTTTGCAACCTCCTTTTTTATTACCGTGGCACCACATAGGAAGGAGTGAGCTAGCTTTTCCATTACAAAGCACTTTTTCATTTCTCAGCATGCTAAAGCCTGGCACACAATGCTAACCCAAGATGCAGGAAGGTTTTTTAGCAGCTTAAAGCGAATTAAGGTTTCTTTGAGTTTTGGGAGCAAACAGGGTTGTTTGTTTCTGAGGGGAAAAACTGGGTGGTTTTAGCTGGAGCCTGGCAAAATTGTGCATATATAGAGCCAGGAAAATCAGGTTGTTTTTCAGGCTCTAAATATACTCTTTCCTCTTACTCTGACAGAGATTTTATTTTTAAAAACAGACAAGATTCTAGCAATTTTAGTTCTTGCTTTGAATAAGTTCCCTCTTTCGTTCATGTACTGCGTTTGCCTTTTTTTGTTTTCCTTATTTTGCCTTGCCAGTTCAACACTGAATAGAGCCATGCCCTGTCCTAGATTTATCTGCACAGGAAATCCATCCTGTTCCCACAGCAAGCAGCTTCTTCGGGTCACCCTTAGCACAACACTCTGTGGACAAGGTGGTCACAAACAACATACACATCTAATCCCTGCATGATTTCAAGGGAACACAGAGAAGGCTCACGCTGGTCTTGCAGTAACTTTACCAAAACACAGTCCTGGCCTGAGAAACAGTGTCGATATAATGAAGATGCAGGGCAATTATTTACAAGTCTACTTTCCTTCCTAGGTCCCCCCACCCAGGGATGTAGCTGTCATTCCCCAAAGAGGGAGTGGGCTTTCTTCTCCTCCATCACTTTTGCTGAGAAAATGTTAATAACACTACTGGTAATATCATGTGCTTTATGGTCAGTTGCCTCTGTTTTATTTGTAAAGTATTCCGAGATGCTTGAATAAGTCCAAAATACCCTCCAGCCATAAGCCATGCTGGAGGAAAATTGATTGAGTAAACTGAAGTCATTACAGGAAGTAAACAGTGTTAAGCAAGATATATGAATGTATAAATCTACACTGCTGCTTTGTCCATTTGAAGATCACTATGTAGTATAGATCTATGATCTCTAGATTAATTTTGACTTAAATTGGTTTCTGACTGTGTATCAGATGTTATTTTCTTACTAAAATTATGTTTTACAAAGAACTGGATTTTAAAAACTGATGTCCATTTAGTTCCCCTGCAATCACACACAACATCTGCAGAGGCATGGGTTATTTTCACTTTTATTACACCAATACAACAGAATAAATGTCCAGTGTGTGCTGCCATTTATGTGCTGCCTCCTCCTAAAGGCAAAATTATCTGTGTGGCCATGTGCAGTGAGCATGATGAACATTGTATCAATGTAGATCACAAACTAATCTAAGACAAAATCTAAATGGAAAATTATTAAAAACAAGCATCCCTTCTCCCTAAAACCACAACATGGAAAAAAGTCACTCTTCTATAAGGTTAACCCTTTTGCATTCCTTGGAGCCTGTAGCTCTCAAAGTTATCTGCCAGGGGGAGTTTTCATCAGTATGTGCTTCATCCTCATGTAACAGAGGGAGGAAGCTGATACAGCCCGTCTGTTTCACTTTAGAAGCAGAGAGCTAAGGAAGCTGATTTGCCCTGCGTAATTTGACACGCTGAATGACAACGCCAGGAAGAGAGCTCAGGTCTCGTGTGTGCACCACTCTGCTGTCGCCGCCTGAGATCAAAGCAGCCCCTTTCCTTTGGTGCATCTGTCACAGACAAGGAGCTACATAAATAGCCTTGCAGCAGCGCTTGTGCTCTGACAAGCACATGATTCAATCCCTCAGAAGAAAGCGATGCTGAGCATAGTTACAGTTGTAGCTAGTGGCAACGTCCCGTAAGAGAAATAGTGTCCAGCGCACAACTTGCAGTCCTGTTTTTCAGCCCCAAAAACTTTAAGCTTCAGTAACATTCTTTTGGCTAATGGTACCACATTTCCTACATTAAGAACCTCTTATGACATCACTTCTGAGTCTTGTCAATAGTTCTTGTGTCACTAAAACCACACTGAACACACAACAGCAACAGAAAAGTAAGTGGTTGGGGGTTTTTTCCCGAATTTTTATGAGCAGACTTTCTTTTTGATGCAAACAGAAAGCTTTCAGTTGGCGCCATAGCACAGAAGTCACACAGAAGTCACTGTGCCATTGCCTCTGTTGGTGGCGCAGTCGGCTTTTCTGGGACACCACCTCTATGAGTGATCTGCTGTGTGCACCTGTAGGAGAAATTTAGCTGAATACTGCAAAGGTGATGGAAATAAGGACTTGAATAAAACCTTCAAAACCCCTATAAAGCTGGTGTCTCATTTTAATAAAAGCTGTAATTCTCTTTCCTTATTACATAAAGTCACTTTCTAGCTCTAACAGCCAAGGACAGAAACCAAATTAAATAGAAACCACTGTAATTGTAGGATACAGGGAATGGAATACTTTTAGTGTCCTTAGCAGTGTCAAATTTCCATTTAACAAATGAACAAGAAACAATGGTATGGTTTGGTATATTACCTATTGTAGTGTTAAGGGTTGCAGACATAGCAAAAAAAAAAAGCCCAGTCTTTTGAGTCAAGGCACCTGCTAGAAATTAGTTCGTAGATCCAGGTACGAGGATTCAAATGAAAACAATCTCTGAATTCATAGTGAAAATTCTCCAAGTTAATTTTGTCCAACTATTCCCTGCCCAATGGGATCCCTGACCACCAGTTTAGCACTGACCCGGACTTTCATTTAGTTTTCCTTTTTCAGTATTGGCAGCCTGTGCTCAGAGACCTTTTATAGAGCATGGTGTATACCCCACATCATACTGATGGAGTTTTTAACGAACAGTATTAAGTGGAGATGACAGATACCTGCCTCGAACAAGCTAAGGGTGATCTGTAACATGATACAAAACGCTAAAATGCACCAAACCCCAAAGCTACTGTGATATTTCAGGCTTGTTTCTTGTTGAAGCCTAAGTTTTGTTGTTACGTATTACCTCATGAGAGTTTTGTTTCCCGTGTACTTCTCCAAACTGGTGAAATCCTTGTGCAACAGAGCTGGCGCCCGTCCACCGAGGAGAACGGGCTCTGCAGCCGACACTGCTCCAGCGCCTGCCAGCCTGAGAACTGCCGTGGTGGAAGGACTGGGCTGGGAAGTAAAAGACAGAAAGTAGCCATCCTTGTCACAAGCAAGGGGATATTTCACGCAAAAGAAGGAGCTAAAGAAGATGAGCATTTTACCAGTGAGGTCAGGCTGTGTAGAGAAGGAGACAGAAGCATCTCTGTGACCACATCCTCAGGACACCCTGAGCCAGCAGAGGAAAGGAGCTGAGCCAAGGAAAAAGAGGTGAGACCCAGCCACAGCATCCTCTTACATTCCACTTTCTCAGAGAAGATAACCAGGCATCTTAACCAAGATTAAGTGCAAGAAAGTCTCCCACTGGCTGCTACAGAAGCCTCCATTTACAGAGCTCCCCAGAGCCATTAGAAGCACACACATGGGTTTGGTCACTCCATGGACACAGCTCTGTCCTGGCTGCATGAAGTCACCTCTGAACTTGCCCTGAGCTTGCTTAGACCAGGGACATCAGTGTTTGGTCACCACCGAGGACTGAGGGGCTCCTTCCAGTAGAGACAGAGGAACACTTGGTCCTCCAGGACTTCTGAGCCCACTGGGTATTCTGCAGGCAAAACAATGCCATTTGTGAATTGTGTTTAAAAACCCAAAAGAGCCCCAACCACATCCTGCTTGTTCCCAACTACATCCTGCTTATTAAAGCCTTAGGGCTGGCAAAAGTTGTCACGATGAGCCTTCCACACCTCTTCCTCTGGTTACATTTATCTTCTTGTCAGGCCTTCTTCTATCCAAACAATAACAAATATGCCAGCACCTTAAAGCTCATTTCCCCAGCCTGCCTAGGAACCACTCCAAGTCCTGACATTTACCTGATCCAGAAACTGTTTTATTTTGCCAAGGTTTCTCCAGATCCCACACCTTCTCAACCTGCACCATACCTAGACAGTAGCTGCTATTCTTAAAGGCAAACTCATCAAAGGTGAGCATAGCAGGTATTAATAAACAGCTGCTGCTTTTCTTCTCGAGCAAAGCAGTGAGAAGCTGCTGCAGATCTGTTTGCATGATTCTTAAAATGCAAAGTTCTTCTTTCTCCCCAGAAGCATTATTGATTTAATTGAAGAACTCCCCTGTGGGAGAGGGGTTGCCTGCAGAAAGGTTACAGCCTGTTAAGAAAAAATTATCTCCATCAATTGTCAGCTCTTTAACCTAATGATGACAATCTTGAATAGTTTGCTCTACTCTGCAAAATTACATACAGCACTTAATTAGATTAATTAGCAAAATAGAGTTATCATAAAGAGTCTGGCTCTATATTTCAGTGCCAAAAAGGAAGGAAGGAAAAAAAGGGGAAAAACCTGTGTATGAATGAAACCTATCACTCATTAAATACTAACTGGTAACTTCTGTGGTTTGATTGTTGAAAATCTGTTTTCATGTCTATTCCAAAATCTGAAAAATAAGCTTTAAAAACTTCTCTTTTTTTGATGGATATTTGCAATGAATACAACTTAGGCTTGCTTGTTGCTGTCCTTCCAAAGGGTAGTGTTTCAGAACAATGACTCCATCCTTAAATAAGATGCTGTAAAGGAAGGTAGCTTGAGGCAACGAGATGACTCTGACAGGTTTCTCAGCATCACAGTCCTGTGCAAGCACAAGCTTTACCAATTTCTTCAGAAAAAACGTACTTTAAAAATAAGAAAGAAGTGCACAAATTGATGGTCCTTGCCAAGCCTGAGATGTGTTAGACTCAAAGAGTAATGTTTTGTGGGTTTGCAGTACACACCAAAGTGAGTCAATGTTATGTTTCATATTTCCTGCTGGGAAGCATCAACACTCACATGATGTTCAGCAGCAAAACCCAAGCCCTGGTCTGTGCTTTGTTTATTGAGCATAACCTCCTGTTTCGCACTGAAGATGCCATCTGCTCTTACTGTGTCAATCGATGTTTCAGAGTCCTACAACATTACTTCAACCAAATGTTTATTACTAAGGGAGTAGTACCCTTTAAGTAAGAAGGATGGATTTGGATCCCTGTTTTCATGTAGAAATATTAAAAGAATTGTTCAGAAACCTTCTGAACATTTGACTTCGTTTCTAAGTGTGGTAAGCTGAGAAGGTTCCCAGGACAGAAAAGCCAGAAGACCTGTAGTACTACAAAGGAGTAAACATAGAAATTTTCGTTATCTGGGCCATTGTGGAAAAAAACATAATGTGTTATTTAAGCTGGTCAGCTGGGTGGGGGGAGGGAGGGGCAATCGAAGAGTGACAACTTAATAAATTTCAATTAAAGTTATTTTACCAAGCAATATGTCAAGTAAGCTTGCCTTCTTCTTTGGTACAATTATAACTTGATAATTTTGTACCTATGCTCCACGCCATGCCTGATACCATCAATTTTAAAATAATTTAAACTATCTAAAATTAGTTTAATGATACTAATATGTAATTAACTTCAAAAGGGAAGACACCACCCAGAAGTGTTTCTAGATGAGTGCCATGTAGTGCCTGATGGTTGCTTTCAGTTTCTTTATACTGATCTGAAAAACAATATAATTAAATATCCGATTTACAGAGAACACATATAACTGTGTAAATAAGTGTAAATGAAAGTGAGGTGAAATCATTTGTACAGATGGATTTGCATCACTTAACTACATGACAGCATTAAACACATTTAGGAAAGAAAAAACCTTGTGACTAGCAATGGAAGCTCATGTGATATATCACTAGCAGGGATCATATCTCTGTCATTCCTGAAAATGTTTTCATAGTGTCAACACCAGAATTTATGCTGAGAGATCAAAAAGGATTAATAATGAAAGTAAAAGAGTGACTTGAGGCATTGACAATGCACTTCAGTGAGATACTGCAATCTGATACATAATATATGTTTCATCATGATTAGACTACAGGAAAGATTCCGGATTATAGTGGGAACTGTGATCTTGGTGGATGAGTGAAAGCTCAAGGCAGACAAACTCAAACTCAAAGTGCAAGTTCCACCATGAGAAAAACTAGCCTTTGAAAAACATAACCTACAAAAATTGTTTCATTTTTAATTTTCATCATTTCAGAGCTCTGAGAAAGGAAGGGATGTAGATTTAAAAAACTGCTGCAGGTGAAGAATCTAGATAGGAGAAGTAGGTGAACTGGAGTTTATATGTGGTGTTAGGCAGACTGAATTATCTGAAGTGTTTCAGCCTAAATTTCTGAATACCTCTTTTTCTCATGTATTGAAAGGATATTTGCCAGAAATTTTCAGTAAAGTGGATCTGAGACCAACTGAAGCCTGCACAGTGGCATCTCTCATGCTGAGGAGATTGAGTTGTGATGTTTTCTTTCATTTTCTGCAGAGGTGCAGAGTAAATGGTGGCTGGTCAGATTGTAAATTTAGCTGTGTGGCAACTTTCAGGACAGGAGGCAAGAGTGTTATAAATAGGGGCAGGCAAACCAACTGAGATAAAGTTAGAGACAGCCTCAGCCTGGACCACAGACTAATATTTACACAAAATGTGTGCTGAAATTGGAATATAAATAGCGGTCAGTGGCTAAAGTCAGGATATTTTAAGTGAGTAAAGCACCCCAGGGAAGACATCCGAAGGCTATTTGCATCATGACTGACAGTTTCAAAGATGGGGTCCCAGAAGTGCAGCCCCACAAACCCCGATTTTTAGTGGTGCTTCTCCATTTTGAGAATTTTAGTCTATGTATAGCCATTCCCAGCAGCAGTGATGACATCCATCTGGCCCAGCTTTTGCTCACTTGGAGCTGAGTTCCTTCTAAATAGCACATGAGGTCTCTCAGTGAGCATGGAAGTCGTTTAGATTTGTTAAGTGTTCTCAGGGAGACAATCCACAGCTCTGCCACAGGGTAGCCATAAATGGATTGTGGTGTACCCCGAGTAACATGTTACACATAAACCACACAGAGCTTTCCTGCCACATCCCAGGATGCCAGCACACCTATATTCAGTCCCACAGACACTCAGTCATGTGTTCAGCTGGGCTCAGCAACACAGTATGGTTTGAGGTCTACAAAAATATATTTCTTTCCCAAAATATTCCAGGCCAGACCAGCCTCAGCTCAGTCTCCAAACACCCCTGAGATCTCATTTCTCCTTTCAATTACAGGCACTAAACAACTCTTCCTCTACGTGCATTTGGCTTCCTCAGGGAAGCTATTTGGAGGCTGAGCTCGGCAAGCACAAAATTTATGCTACTTGGAAAAAGATTAAATTCTCTTTCTTAGAAGGGTGTTGGCCACTCTTTATGAGACAAAGCCATTTGATTTCAGATCTTTCCTGGCTCAGTAACAGAACAAGCAGTAAACCAGTGTGAGCATTTGAAGGTCTCTGGAGACAGACAGCTCTGCAATGAGCTGACAGACACGGAAACTAGGAAGAGCCCATAGTGGATTTCACCTCAAAATGTCTCTGATGCACATGATATGTGCAAGACCCACGCACAAGGTCTGCTCATACCCATCTTATGTTCTTATATACTTGCACAGACTTATATACTAGAAGCTCCTTTAATTAGGGGCAGCTCTCTCTAATGCTCCAGCAAGACTCAGCATCCTCTTCCTTCATCAGTGCTGTGTGCCAGCATCCAGCTTGGCACAGCAAACCCAAGGAAAGCACCCAAGTAACAAAGAGAACCATTGCTGCGACTCTTCAATTCATTGCACTTTCTATGAACAGCTCCTCCTTTGCTGCATCCTCTCTGTACGGCTGCGAGGTCGAGGTGCAGCGCAGGATGGAGGAAGTGGTTGGTCACAGTCCTTCCTACCTGAGAGTGTACGAAGCCTGGCGGAAGACAGGCCACACACGTGTGAGCTGCTGACAACATCAAGCCAAAAACTGTGGCGTTGGTGGGGAGTGTGTTCACACCTAATGTGCAGAGCCAGTGAGAGAACAGAGACTTGCAGTGCCTGATCCCCGCCTTACTGCGTTACCAAAGGGGAAAGACCTGACCACCCTCCTGCCCTGCTCTCCACTCACTCCGTGCATGTGTTGGATGCAGAGGCAGCTGCTCTGCTGGGGCTGGGGTTTGCGCTCCTCGCCCACCTGCCCTCTGCTGCGACATTACAGTTTGAAGCACTGCAGTGGAAAGAGTTAATAAAATAAGCCCACTCTGTTTCTCAGTCATTTAAACTATTTGTACTTGTGTCAGGCTTCATTTCACAAACCCCTCGTGTTGCGTCTGAAGCCATTTGGCAGTTTGAAGCTTTTGAGAACAGTTTCACAATGGATCTTACAGTATGTGGTAATATGTCTTTATGGTATTAGACTAGTGTTTTGTATTTCTGCCCTTTAGGCCTTCCAGCTGAACGTAAATTTAACTTTGTTTTCAGCATAAGCATCCTTCCAACTCCAGATCACCTCAGCATGCTTCAAACCTCTTGAGAAGCCTGAGTTTTCAGCTTATGTTTGCAGTTCAGCTGAGTACAACAATTTACTTGATAAACAGTTGGCAATCCATCCTTATTTTGTCATCTTCCCTGCTTCGTCTGCAATGTTAGAGCTCTTTCAGTCCTAGAAGAGCTGTGTGCATGAAGAGAAGAACAAAGTCCTACTGATGAGACATTTAAATGCCATAAAATGTCACAACATCAGATAAACTTCAAGATCTTAAGAAAGGATTAAAAGTGCAGAGAGTTTATTGGATGCTGACATGCAGTTAATAGCACTTTTCCATGCAATGACTTCACACACTATTTCTGTGCAGTTTTAAATGTCATATAAGTGTATAAATTCCATTCAAACATAACCTTTATTACGAGAG
This sequence comes from Cnemophilus loriae, assembly GCA_013397755.1. Lineage (NCBI taxonomy): Eukaryota > Metazoa > Chordata > Aves > Passeriformes > Corvidae > Cnemophilus > Cnemophilus loriae. The sequence continues at coordinate 2,096,145 of VZTF01006404.1, read as the reverse complement.
CATCAATAACAGACAAATCTAATTAAAGAATAAAAGGCTTGCTGGAAACATAACCTTTTTCATATCGAATGGGTAATGAATCCATAGAACTCTATGAAGGATATTACTTCAGAGGAGGACTGACAAGCACAGAAAAAGCCCTGCCTTCCACCACATGGCTTAGTGGAAGTTCCACTTCTCTCTTCAGCAGCCCATCCTCTCTCTCCCTTTGTAATCCTGAGTGAATTATTATTCAAAGTGGCTGCGTCAAAATACATGAAAATAGCAGCTGGACCTTTGAAATCCCCCTGTTTTTTTCAGCTCAAATAATCTGCCACTTGTCACCTTGCCACAGTATATTACACCCAAGCCTGTGGCTGATGAATTACAGCTCTGTGAATCGTCCTGTCTAGCAAACTGCCAGCGTATGAGAAGGAACCAAATATCACTACCAGCATTACAGAACACCATGGACAATGCAATAGCAGGCTACATTTCCCTTGGTCAGCACTTACCCCAGAAAAGTAGGCCGTGGTGTCCTTCAAACCATAATGAGAATTACTATTGAGAGGACTGTCAATCTACATAACAGAAGAAATGAGGCTTGACAGTTCACAAAATTGGGGATAAGTACAGTAGCAGAACCAATTACTGCAAAAGGATTCGTTTTTTCCTCCATGCTTAGTCTAAAACAGCTGGAAATGACCCAGGCCAAAGTTGTTGCCTGATTTTGACAAAATATGCTTATCTGTTTCTAGCTGTTGATTTTACCTGGGAAGAGAGAATGTGATAAAGTTCTGTTTAGGGTCTGTCTCTCCCTAAACCATAGTTAAGTCCAAGCTATGAACGTGCCACATCACACTGCAAATGTATGATCAGGATGGCTCTCATCCCTTTCTGCTTCTTTAATTATATCCCTGTAGAAACATTATAAATATAAATATGACTATATATAAAAATAGGAATATTTTTTATCTTGTTCTTTGCATTGCCAAACATCGCTTGCTTTTCTTCTGGACTGATTATTCATAAATTATTACTCTTCCCTCCAGACTAATTGAAGATATTACAAGCCACTTGATACATACTGTAGACTGACACTGAGAAGAAAGGTTCAGAAGGGCATCTGAAGAGCACCAGATTTCGAGTGCCTTTCTCTGTGACCCTCTGCTCCCTAATACTGCAGGGCTCCCTCACTTCTGTTTTAGAAGTGCTTTCACTGTCAGTCCCCAGTCCCTTTCTTTCTCAGATCTTGCAGAGCAGTCCTTTCTGCAGCTGATCACAGAATCACAGAATGGTTGGGGTTGGATGGGACCTCTGGAGGATGGTTGGATGGAACCTGCTAGAGCAGGTTCACCTATAGCAGCTTGGACAGGATCATGTTGAATATCTTTGAATATCTCCAGAGAAAGAGATTCCACAACCTCCACAGGCAATCTGCGCCAGTGCACCGTCACCCTCATAGGAAAGAACTTCTTCCTGATGTTCAGTTGGAACTTCCTGTGTTCCAGTTTGTGCTCATTGTGCCTTGTCCTATCACGGGAACCACTGAAAAGAGATGACATCCAGGATGAGCAGTTCCATCACCTTTCCAGGGATTGAGGTGAGGCGACTGGTCTGTAGTTTCCTAGGTCCTTCTTACCCTTCTCGAAGACTGGGCTGACACTGCTTTTCCTCCAGCCCTCAGGCATCTCTCCTGTTCTCCATGACCCCTGAAAGGTGACGGACAGTGGTTTAACAGTAACATCTAGCTTCCCCAGCACTCGTGTGTGCATCCCGTCAGGGCCCCATGGATTTGTGGGATCAAGTTTGCCTAAATGATCTCTAAAGCAATCCTCCTCAACCAAGGAAAAGTCTTCCTTTCTCCAGACTTTCTCTCTTGCCTCCAGGGCCTGGGATAAAGCTGCAGTTGCTGGATCCCACAGTTCAGCAGCAGCTCATGAAAACCATAGTTCATCTCTGCAACTCAAAAAACTGCTCTACCCTGCCTCAAAACTGCTCTGCAGGGTGTTTTGAGCCCTGCTGCAGCCCACGCCTGGTCAGTTGTAGCTGTTGGAGGAAGGAACTGTAACCACAATGGAAACAGCAGGTTTGGAAGCTGTCAGCAATGGGGAAAAAAAAAAAGAACGTGACAAAATCGTGTTTCTGAGCTTCCTGAGAAGAGTCTGTAAAGCACACAGCAGCCATCAGCAGCCGTGCTAAGCTCAAGACATCTCTTGATGTCAGGTGTTTCATGGATGCTTTGCTACACCACTGGGAAACTCATTTAGATACACAACCTGGTCTCTGAATTCCAGTGTACAGGCAGGGCTCGTGGGACTCGGTGCGATCATGTGCTTCTGAATAGATCCAAAATCTGTGGGAAGTCCCTCCTACTGTCACTAATGCTGGAGGGGGGAGGCTTGTTTCTAACTTGTTTATGGTACAGTAATGCTATTTGTAAGTCATGTGCACTAAATGTAACACAGAAGTATTTACAGAAAGCAGATCTCCTGCAGCAGGAGATCTGGCTGGCATTGGCCATTGACTCGTATCAGTTGTTTAAGCAGATAGCCTAAAGTTCTCTCAAATATGATGAAATAGAGAGTATTTGAGGCTCTGGTGCATGACATCTAATCATTCTTTATTTAGTGCAACACACTATAACTCTGTTATTCTGTATAAATTGCGTGGAATCCTTGTGGAGCTTGCTAAATTGGCCTCAATGAAATCCTGTGGCTGTGACTCCTAGCTACCGTAGAGAAATCCTGTATGGATTTCAGTATTTTGCAGCCTTTTACTCCGTTAATGTGTTTCACCATTTACCTACTTTATCTGTGTTTGAAACAGCTCAGTAGAAACTATGAAACAGCAATATTGAATATCAAATATAGCAATTCTTACGGCGTTATAGGTACTATTACTTGCAGCACAGATCATACGATAATTTTAATCTGGCTCCCCTAATGAATAGTCTGTGAATGGAATCTTAAATGCGAGGGTCTAATTTTCAGAGATTCAGCACTTGGGGGAATTGCACCAATGTCATTTGCATGTTATATACCCAGGCACTTCACAAAAGCTGCAATTCCAGCTTTCTTATTACAGTGTTATTTATTATCTTTCTAGTTTGTGTCTACGTTTGTACAAGGAAGTAAGTGCACGGCAAATATAGCACTGCTGGAAACTGGGTTGAGGTTGGCTTTTTCTATGTGGATAATGAAAACTGTGGAGATGATTGATTTTAGAGCATATAGTGCTCCCACCCATCATGTGCATCTCCACCATTAAATGTGCAAGTTATCTTTTCAGGGTCCTACTCTTGGATCATTCTACTTTTGGTAATGTAGCTGTGGTAGGCAAACTACATCACTGATTAGCTTGAAACACTCTGTTCATATTTAATCATTGTTCTTGTAATTTTCCTCTGGGCTTTGAGCTGTGGCGGATATTTTATGTAGGTAGAAAATACCATTTTTCTTTTGCTAGAATTCTTCTGGGGAGATGCTGTCAGAGTGCTCCATCACATGTGACAGATCATCACTTACAGAGAATTATCTCCAACACAAAATTGAGTTTTTATCTTGAACTGTCGTGGCTGAGAAGTCTTGGCTGTGACACGGGGTAGTGAAAGGAGCTGGATTTAGTAGCTGATTCCTCTTCCAGGACTGAACATATCCTATCTCTCATACCCAGTTCAGTCCTTAATCTCGTAACAGCCGCCACCTCCCCTTCATGGGCTAACAGGTCTCCTCAGTTAATCCTATCTCCAGTGCAGCTTCCCCCAGCATTAGGCTGTGCTCACATTATAGTGACCAGATTTTCAGTCCAGAACTATGTGTTGTCACAATGCTGACATCACTAGTGCTCTTCATGCACTCTGGCCCTTACTATTTGTCAGCTATTAGCTGTTAAAATCATGTTGGGAACAGTGGTGTAAAAATACTCAGTTAGCAAATCAACCCAACATTCTCCAAGCAAATCAACTTTGAATACTGGTTATGAATCAAGGCTCAAAAAGAAAAAGGGTGAAGTGTAGGCTTCTGCACAACTGTGTGCCAATAAATGTAAGCACAAAGTATTGCACCCTAGAGAATGATGTTTGGGAAATGCTGTTTCCAGTCCTGCTTGCTGACTGCTCCCTGACAGAGGCATGGGGCTCTGGAATGCAGCAACAGCCATCATTCTCCTGGGAAATTCCCTACTCGCCTCCACAATTACGGATTCCTGGTCTAAGATGTGATCCTTATTTCTCCATCCAACAAAATTGCTTTTTTTTCAGTAATCCTGGCACAAGTGGCAGCACCAGTACATTATAGAAAAAGATATTTGAAGATTTTGTTATATATTAATAGTTGAAAAATTTAATCATTATTTGGCTAAGGACATACCCAAATCACAGCAGTTATAATCAGTTCTGGAATTCAGAACAGACAGCTGAATCCTAAGGCTTTTTCTAAGATTTTTGTGAGGTTTTGGTTTTTTTATCCAGAGAATAACACATCTGAGAATAAAAGAAGTGCTCATGCTGTGAGCCACAGCATAAAGTCTGTATTTGTAAGAGTGTAACAAATTCTTTTTTACTCTCTTACTAAACAAGAAAAACACTGGAACTCCCCAGGACCTGGGACCCCACACAGACATGCTTAGTTTGTAATCAGCTGATAAGATTTGTATTTCAAAACCCTCTTCACCAATGAGTAGCACGTTTAAGAACGCCTGCTAAGTACGTGCCACTGAGTAGCTATGTAGGCATTAGTGCACTTTGCAAACCAGTATCTACTGAAACCTAATGTACACGGCATTCAAACACAGAGTGCTGCCTTCTCACAAAGCACTTATTCATACGTCAGTTTATTTCGCTCCTAGCCACCTTCTGAGTGGCTTATTTTTTTCTCTGCCACTACACAGTATGTTTCTTCTGCTGCTTTAAAAAGTGGTAAGACGTCATTTCCTCCAATTTATCGATGGAGGAAGCTGAAGGCCAGAGAACAAAGCTGAGGCCTTCGAGTTCCCGCACTGTTTCCTGGCCGTGCTGCTTCCCTCTCCCAGACAGTCACCAACGCACGGGCCAACGCTGCAGCCGGCCAAGAAGAGTCTCTGCTTCCCCGCATTTATCTCCATGGAAAAGAGCTAACTAATTAAACACCCAAGCTTATTCAGAAAGCCCTTCTACAGACTGCAGATAGCTTAACGAGGCTGGATTGCTCTTGACAAACAGGAGAGGTTCGCGACAGCTGAATCACTATTTGGTCGTGCTACTCCCACTACAGCTCAAGCTGCCTCCTTTCATATCACCCTCCTACGCCGCCTCTTGAACGCTCTCGTCCTGATCACAGACACACACACACCCTCCTTCCTCTCAACTCCGCTGTGCCAAAGTGGCCCTAAGTGGGAAGTCCTATGAGCTCAAGTGGCAAAAGTATGAACCCCACAGCAATGCATGCATCTAGGCCCAAAAAGAGAAATTAAGACTTTGGTGTTTGTACCTGACCATTCTCCCAGCACCACTGCTCTCTTTGCCACACCTGATGATATCGTAAAGGGAAGGAAAACTCTCTTTGTCTCAAAGTACCAGTAGCCAACGGGAAGCACTAGGGATCCATCAAGATGGCACTGGGACCATGCCATCCTGTGGTTACCCATGCTGTTGGGCTTTTTTTTTTTTTAACATCCAATTCTGCTTGTCTTTCTGTTCCTCAATGCTGCCTTTCAGTCCTTAAGTGCTTTTCAGCTTGGTTGACTACAATGGACGCTCCCCCAAGCCTGTGAGGACTTGTTGTTCTCTTGTATACAAAGTCCTATTTCTAATCTTTCTGCTGTGCACCTTTTGGCTACCCTGTGTTTCCACAGCCACTCACAGAACAGAGGTGATGAGTCAGAAAGGGAAGTTTAATAGCGTCCTAAACCAGAAATAACTAGAAAACCTCAGGAGTTTCATTTAGGCAGTTCACTGCCTTTTTCTTATTGAGAACAAACAAGTTGTAATGACTACAGAGCATCACACAGGTTAGTTTTGAAAATTATCAGACTGATCTGTTCCACAGCTGCTTTCATAATACTGAGAGCAACAGGAATCAGGGAGTGTTGAGAATGGTGGAGGGCTTGACTGAAGTGTTTACAGGAGATCAAAAGACTGAAGGTCCTTATAGGATACATGCAGATCTATTAATCTTTAAACCAAGTTGTTAAATACTCCATTTAGAAAGCTTAATTGGTCAGAGTGAGTAGGTGTGAATAGAAAAAAAATCTGGTAAAGTCCTACACCCATTACAGTCAAAAGAAGCTAGCTGCTGACATCACCAGTTTCAGAATTTTGCTCATGGTATCAAAACCCCCTGGGCTCATCATTCTTCAGCAGCAGCACTCCAAATCTCAGTGTATAGAGATACAGTGATTTCACAGTGAAGAACATGCCTTTGCAAGGGCACACTGTGCCATGATTATGGCTGTATGATTATCCTTCTTGCAAATATCACTCTTTGTATTAATTTTTAACCTTGTTAACATAAGTGCAAACCTAGGTAGGCTGAAGTTTATTGGGAGATTTTTACACCACGCACAGGACACTCAGGAGCTTCCTTGATCTGTGCAGCAAATAAATATAGCAAGAAGAAATCAGCCTTACTTATAACATCCATGCCAGAGAAAACTGTATCAGGAATTAATATAAATGGAAGGGATACTCAAGCACTGCAAGAGTGAAGGATTGGGTCCTTTCAGATTAGTTTATTTGATTACTAGACCAGTGTTAAAATTTTCAGAACTCACTTCCATTTTTCATGCTGGCAACTCTGAATCATCTCTCTGCTGCTTCAACTTCAAAACAGGAAAAAGTGAGTACAGTAACCAGCCATGGAGTCTTATAAAATTAATCTACAAAGTACCTGAAAAAATGGTTGACTTATACAGCATCTTTCACCATGCCTGCATGGGTCAGCCTGTGAAATTGTGCAGGACACCATTCTAGCATTCTTTACTGCAGCAACAGAACAACATGAACGTATAAAAAGAAAAAAGGATCCGAGAAAAAGCGGAAATTTTGCAACACTGCACTTCAATCCCAGTCCTACTGACTTGTAGAAGACTACCATTGACATCAGAAAGGCCACAGCTTCACCAGCAGAGCCTGGCCCCCAGCTCTGCTTTGAAGGCTTTTGCTGTTTGGTGGCATCACTAGGCTTGGGAGTGCCCCTTGGTAACTGCTGCTGGGGGAATTCCTGGAGAACAGAGTTGTCTGCTATAGCTGGCTGGTGTGTACAGAGGATGGAAGGCATGCTCCTGGCTCTGTGATTAAATATCCAATGGCTGCTATGTACCACACCAAGCAAAACCATGGAGGAAGGGGGGAAGAATGCAGATAAGGTTTAGAGAGGTGCTCCTTTTTCAAACAGGTCGTTCATCTGTATGTGAACTTTTCCTTTCCCAACGAGCCTTTAATTTTAAATTGAGCAATATACTGACATATACCTGTACCCACTCAATGATTATTGGAGCCAAACAAAAGCTAAAAAGCCACTCAGATAAATAGTCACTCATGTTTTGGGTCCATCTTCCACAGTTAAAAACTATGTGAACAGTTCAACTGCATTACAGCATATTTAAGAAAGTAAAGGCCCCAAAAAAGTGCAAAGTCAACCTGTGATTAATTTTATTTCAAATATTTCACTGGGTCTTGGTTGCATTTTCTACATAACCTAAAATAAACATTGTAAAAGAAAAAAGGACTAATAATACGGATGAAAAGAATGCTTTAAAAAAATACAACTGAAAAAATATACTAATACATTCGGTGTTGAAATCATCATCACTGGGCTAACAATAGAGCCAGATACTTTGCTTGCAAGTGTTTTCCCTGAACTCTTTTAACATGCAACATGTAAACTCCCTGAAGCATTTTTAGCTACACATCATCCTTCAGAGTATCTACTTGACTCAGCTAGTTTTAAGACTTTATGGTGCACACAGATTTGTACTGAGCATCAATAATGCACAAAGTGACCTGCATTTTAAGGAATCAGCACTAAAATCAGATCCTAACATATTTAAGGGGTCAGTTAGCTAAATGCAAGTATTTTAACTTTTTTAAAAGATATATTAATTATCTATATTACTCAAAAAAATATTGTCATCCTTTTCAACAAGGTAGAACAGGATCAGCAATTACATATATTGCAAGAGTTGAACATGCAAAATCTCTCAGCCCTTGTCTATGTGATAATCATTTTTCACTTACTATTTTTCGCCTTAAAACAAAGGAAAAACCATCAAACTGTGTTGAACCTTTTAAATGTTCCCTCACTTCTGTGCAGCAGGTTGTAATGTGCTAAACAGAAATACATAAATGCTAAGAATACCCAAGACCTCAGTTCTGCTAACCTGGCTGGAGGAAGATACTCAACAGAAATGCTTCTTTTGTGATATAAATTGTGTCATTCTGTAAATGCCATGCAAACAGTGGTGGGGCAGGACTGCAAAAGGAGCCTAACTGGATTTTAGGCCTCTCTGAAGCATAATGCTAACAGTGATGACATTTTTCCACAGCCTACATCTTTCACTTAGGACTAAAAGTCAGAAATAAAATTCCAACAGCCTAGGTTTTGGGATTTCTGATAACGTGAAACTGACCTCGCATATTCATGGTACAGATGGATCTTGATCTAACGCAGTTATTTTGCTGTAGATAAATCTAAATCAGATTTAGATGTGATAGATTTGGCCCTGGAAGACTAATTTCACAGGGGCTCAGAATACAGTTAGCAATGTGAATTTCAAGTTGACTTCCCATCAATTTCAGGTTCCATCAGAAGACTTGCAGCTGCCAACACAGAAAAGGACTGCCTAAAAAGCAACACTCGCAGGTGTTTACCACAGGTTAAATGCTTCATTTTGTACTACACAGAATAGAACTCACTCCTGGCAAGATCGTAACATTAAGGCACGCAGTCTGTAACTAGACACTGAAAGAGCTTAGCACCTTCTAAAACTGCTTCTAACCCATACAGTTTGACATTTAAAAGTGCAGGCCCAAGATGTGACATTTAGTATGCAAACTGTTTTCACCCCACCCCGTCCCCACTTTAATTTTACAATGACTAGAAAATAAATTAAGTCCCTAATAATTCAATGAAGTGCAAGCATAACGATGTTCTCGTTCAGAGCTCTATTGACTTTTACAGGATGTTATACATATGTAGATATTCATTACACTCTCAGTGAAAAAAGAGCGTCTTGAACCGGTTTAAAAAAAAAAAAACCCATGTAGAATTCATTTCTTGAAGAGCTCTACTTAAAACAATGCTTTTCAACAACCATCACCCTCTTCCCCTTTTCCCCCGCAAGTGAACAAAAGGTGCATTTTGATTTCTGTAGGATTTCACTTATTTTTCTTCAAATTTATTAGCTTCTGTAATGATATAGTCCATTTTATTGTTAAATCAGAAACAGTAAGAGAACACTCTAGGTTGGTATAGTCATTTTACAATGAGTGTATCAGCTACAATACCTTTACCTAATGTTGTCAGAAAACCAAAACAGAATCAGAACAGCAATTGATTTATTTTTTGACAAACCTGCTTATTGAGATATCACCTATTCTGTAAGGAAGAAAATACTCAAAAAATAAAAAAGTTAAAATTTAGTTAAAAGCTTTACTTGTTTGGGAGCAATCTCATAAAACTCTTTTCAATATGAGCACTTCACTTCACAAAATGAAAAACTATTTACATCATTTTGCTTGCAGTTTGGTCACATTATCTACACACATTTGCAGAAGATCTTAGGCAAAATAGGTATGTATCTTCTTCTGACATAGGCTATCAGATTGATTGCACATTTTCCTTTTACATAATGGCTCTCCTATAGTGCACTGAAGTCAGTGATCACTGTCTAATTACATTCTCATTTTAATTTATGGCTCAACAATAAGATCAATACCACTTCAAACCCAAATATCCAAGCGGCTGAATTACATATAGTGTGAAACATGTGGATTCCACTTTTTTATTCCTGATTTTCAAAAGAATAATATATCTCACTAGCACAATTAACAAACTGTGCAAAGAAAGAAACAACCTTTGCATCGAATTGGTTTGAAAATCAAGGCATCTTGATCCAAATTCTGTCAACTGATTTCCTGCTAGTTACATCTCATTTAAAAAATGTTCATTTCCTGATGGCACTACAATGAACTTTTCAGCACGCGATTACTGAATTACAGTATCTTTTACATATATATGCTATATTTAGGCCAATAATGTAATTTCCATGTTACACAATATCATTGCCTTCACAAGCAGAGTTGCTACATACATTCACAGTTTCAATAGATTGTAATTAGCTTCTCCAGTTGTGCTTTAAAAATCCCAAATATTTTCCAACAGTAAGTGCAAAGCAAATGTCCTATGCAGCTACAATTGGTCGCAGAGTTATAAACTCCAAAATTATGAGAAGAGCCTTCTCTCATTCTCCATTTTCATCACCTGCTTTTTCAGGTATGACCTCCAAGCTTCGACGAGGCTTTGAGATTTCTGCATTTTCAGTGCCTGGCTTATTAAGTCCACATGAAAGAGTGGCATAATGGATTTGCTTCAGATTCTCCAGTGCTTCATTTTTAGCATATTTGAGAAGATCAGCTTGTCCCTGTAAGGAAAAAAATGCAGTTAGAATACACATTTGATAACAGCATTCTCTTTTACCCTTCTGCTTGTTTCAGATGAAAAGTATAGTTGTCCTGCTCAAAAAAAAAAATCCAAAAAAAAAAAGAAAGACAAAAATCAAACCAAACCAACCAATCAAACAAACAAAAAAAAGCTCCAAAAACCAAAACAAAACTCAAATATGGATTATTTGATGTCTGAAAGAATCAAGCTCTTTGCTTTCTCTGAAGCCAATCGGTGGCATCAGCAATGGGGTATGGGCAATTTCTGCCTAAGAAAGAGTTTTCAAGAAAGTAATCTGTGCTGTATTTTTAATCCATGGGGACTATAAATGTTTCTGCACGATGAAAATTGTGACGACTGATTTTAATACTTCAGGGAGCCATTTAAAGCTTCCCTGTTTTTTTGGTTCCTACGGATGATTTTTTTTTTTCTTAGCGATGTGATTCACTCAATAGTAGGATGCCAAGGGACCAATGCTTGTCAATGCATGAAATATGAAACACAGGCTGACGAGCAACACATAAAAAGGACAGTGATGACAAAGACTTCACAGGGCTGCCTGAGGTTCAGCCCTCTTTAGAATTATAGAATCCTTTAGGTTGAAAAAGCCCTTTAAGATCATCAAGTCCAACCATTAACCTAACACTGCCAAGTCCACCACTAAAACTTAAGAGCCACATCCCTCTTCCTCTTCACAGCAATCAAGTTACAAGCAAAGCTGTAAGAGAAATTGTCCCAGGCTTAGGTGATTTGGCTCTCTTGGACTGTTCTACAGTCCTCCATCTCTTTGTACTGATTAAAGCCCTCTAACAGCAACAGCTCTCACTGGCAGACTGTGGACAGCCTTCCCTGCAGCTGGTATCTGCCTACCCTGCCCACTTGCAGGGAATGAGCAAGGCTGTATCACATGGTGAACACGTTTGTCTTACTGGTGGGCACAGAAAAGTTCAAAAACAAGAGCACAAAGTCTGCAAGGGCCAAAGTGATTGTGCTGTGCCCACGCTCCTGAGGGAGAACTGCTCACAGGAAAATACCTGAAGGGGAGAAGTATATATACACACACAAAAAGTCCAGGTACTGTAGTTCCTTGAGACTGCAAGTACCAGTGTCCAACAAAGTATGAACACTGACTGCACCTTCTCCTGTCATGTCTGTCCATCCTGGGTAAATTCTGTCTCCTGACAGACACTTCTCTTGAAGACATGCTAGTGTCTCTTCCAAAGATAATGTTGCTTCTCCTCTGCCAAATAAGGTTGAAATGCATCTTTATCTCTTGATTTTAAAAATATAGGAGTAGAGATAGAATAGCAGTCAGACAAAAACATGTGTGCACTCATGGTATGATATTTCTGATGCTTCGTTAGCAACTCAAAACATAAATACTATCTAATGAAGTGAGCACACTCATGTATTTGAGACACACAAATTGAAAACAAATATTACTTTCTTCAAAGAAATAATGCCCCCCCCCTCCCCTTACCCAAGACCATAATAGCCAAAGTCTTTTTTTCTGATCACCAGAGAGGAAAAAATCTAGAATGTCATCAATCACAGCACAAGCTTCAGTAATATTTTCTTCTAAAGAAAACCAGGGCTACTTTTTTTAAAAATCACATACTTTTTTCCAAACTAACAAACAACTAAAAGCTAATTTAAAACACTCCAGCACACTAAATGAGTCATATCTGGAGTGCATCTGTTTCTAGCCGAAGTTCTATTTTACATGGATTAGTAGAATATAGTTCTGGAATTTTAATCAAGTTGTTTATTATAGGCAGAGCTGCTAGCAAACAGTCTATTAATAAGGTTGCCCAAAACTTCTCGGTTAAAAAAACACCCCTGCTGCTTTGAGTTACTTCTATGCTTGCCCAACTTTAACTACTTAAGCTGATACTTTCTATGCAGGATTCTTGCCATTGGCAGATTTGGCAGATTTTATTATTATTTCTGTTTAATATTATTCTTTAACCTCATCCATATGGTTCATTCAGTTCTGAGAATAAAGACAGGGAAATGCCATCAGAAGTTTGTTAACAATCTTCTGTGCTTCCTTCCTTACTCTCACTTGGGGTAGGGACTTGTAATTCAAATGACTACAGGGTAGTAGATCCAAGTTATGAGCTTTTAATAAACAAAAATCAGATTTTGAATGTGGTTAGTACAATCACTCAGGAATCCAATCTTGATCATCCTTCATCTCTTGACAGCTCCAGCAATGTGGCATGACAACATGTATTCCATTCCCACAGAATAATGGATGTGCATTAGGAAAAAAGTTGTTTTTTTCCTGGATGGCTTCCCCAAGCCACCAACACTGGGTTGCCAGTGCAGGCAGTCCAAAAGCCAGACTAGAGGAGAGGAAGGAAGAGCCTGAGACAGAGACTCTGGAGAGGAGGTGGATGGGGAAAAGGAGGGTGGCAAGAATGATCTCTGGGACTGACCTGGCAAGAAGCCTAGGACTCCAGAAAGGGAAGCTGGACTGCACTATACAAAGCAGATACTAGATCTTACTGCAAGAGGAGATTGAGAAACACAAACACAGTGTGACAACACTGAATTTGGAGCTGACAGGTGAGCAGAGAAAGACTGAGGCAACATTTGGCGTTGGAATACAGAAAGAAAAGAGATTGACAAAACTGACCACATTGAAAGGAGCCTGAAAATTACAGACAAGTAGAAGGACTAACAATTCAAAAAGAATGAAAGAGATTGGTAATGAGAATAAAAGCTGGTGAGAAAGAAAAACAAACAAAAACACTGAGGAGGGAGAAGGCTGCTGAATGCAATGAATTGGGTAAGGTGATGAGAAAATGAAAATTAACACTCATTGGGAAAGATCTCTAGAGGTGGCAAGGAGGAAGAAGAAAATAATAGGCACCAAGTGGGAACAGAATAGTGGATGTAGTAAAGCAGTGAAGAAGGAATTGGGGGTTAGCAGGAGTGGCTGATTTTCAGCAGGGAACTGTGAGTGTCTGGACAATTCCGATCAAGGAAGATGAACTTCAAAGACAAAAGAGGATCTAATCTAGGCTAAAGGGCTGGATTATTGCAGACAAGGTGTTCAGACTAAACACAGTTGACCAAGTGGTATCATGTTCAGACCAGGGTGAAATAGAAAAATGTATCAGTGAACATTACTCTCTTCTCCAATGCTCAGAATTTATTTCTGAATGCCATTAAACTCAGAAAAGTGTTTGTGAAACCAACTGTGTTGTCATTATCCGCTGGTATGTCTTGATCTCAAGATATAACAAGAGCCAACCACTACTACCAAATATGCCATGAGCTCAAGTGAGAGAGCTCTGCACAACTGATGTGAAGTGCCTAGTTCTGTTGATATACCATCGTGAAGACATATGCTGGGGAAATAAAACAGCATGCACCTCTAGAATTCAAGTTGTAGTCACAGTGAACACTGCTGAAAAGTAATGCAATGCATCTGAAAGGCAGAAAATTTAAAAAGTCATCCAGATCTGGAAAAAAACCTGCCATCACGCACTCAATTTAACAATCTCAAAGACTTCTAGTTAGGTATCAAGTGTCTCTTCTCCAAAGGCTCTCAAGATTCAGTTTCAATTCTTTATATTTTATGCATCCTGATTTTCACAGTAGGTGCCATTGACTTAAAAGGTAAATTAATAGCAAAGTCAGTTGACTGCAAGCTGGAACATGGGAATCTCTTGGATCTATGGACTACTCAGGGGTCTTTCACCTTCTTAGCAGACCCAAATGACTGTAGCGACTTGCTCTTATAAAATGCATAATGTAAAGTCAATACAAAAAACCTACAAAGAGCTCAAACTTTAGGCAAGCAGATTTATCCTAAGGAAGTACCAAAAAACCCACATTCCAAGAAAAAAAGGCTGGTTCACACAGAGAACTCGATGCTGGCATCTGAAGCAGTTGCAGAAGCAAACTGCTGTGTTTCTTGCTGTGTGGAAGGGCTGTCTTCACCAGGCTTTCATCTCAGATTAAGTCAAAATGTAAATTAATTTAGTCCTTAGTGCTGTCTGGAAAGCACACCAAAAAACCTGGGATTTACTTCCAGCACTGTGGTTAACAGGCAGCTTGTGGTAATTCCCAACTGGGAGAAGGATGGATCTAGGCCTTGCAGAGCACTGAGAGAGCACTCTCCTCACAGCAGCACACGGAAACTGCTGCTCCCTTTCCTTCACCACGGTTAAAATTCATTTACAGAACTGAGCACTATGTTACTTGAATATTTCACGTTCACAAGCCTCAGAAAAGGTTGTTTTCTAGGCAGACATGAAAAAAGACCTTAAAGAAGATCAAAGAACAAAACTGATATTCATTCAAAAGCTTTTAGCAAACAGCAGCAATAAAGAATATGGATTAATTTGGAAGTCTAATTCAGTACCCTTTATACCCCTCTGGCCCAATATGCCCGTGTCATCTAGTCTGGTTTATTTTTTTTCTTAAATCCTTGTTAAAAACATTCTGTTTGTTTTGAAACTTTTGGCTAAGAGGCAGTGTTTTTATATCATAGTTCCTTAACAGTAACTGAAAACAAATACAAAACGGTTCCTATCAGTTCTTGAACATACAAAATGAGGTACCATTTCAGAGCCAGCTGGATGTAGAATCAACTAGAATGTCTCAGCACAGCTACCTTCATCAGCTGTTATGTGTTCACTCATGATTTTTGATTAACTGGTTCTTCACTAGGTGTGTGAACCTGAGAGTGAAACTGTACAGATGACATTTGAAATAACTGCATGAGTACCCTTTCCCCCAAAAAATCCCAAGAAACTCTATCAATGACTGGTCTTTAGCTCAGGATCTGGAACCTGAAGCTCCTATCTGGAAATGTAAGAAGCCACTATCCCTTTCTCAAAGTGCTTCTCAGAGTACAATGGAACAATGCTTTGAGCAACCTGGTCTAGTGGGAGGTGTCCCTGCCAATGGCAGAGGGGTTAAAATTAAATGGTTAAAATTGGTTAATGGTTAAAATTAAAAAATGTTAAAATTGGATGGTCTTTAAGATTCTTTCCAACCCCAGCCATTCTATTATTCTGTGACACACTACAATGTTCCATGCCCAGCTGACATGCTCTGAGTGCTCGGGACATAAAGGCTTTAACTTCCTAACTTCTAAATAAGAGGTGAATGAGGAGCCAAAATCCCATCAGTCCAGCAACATCAGGAGACTAGTAGCTTCAGATATTTAAATTGAACTGGGATGTTAGAGGTCTTCCGAGGACCTACAGGACTAGGCAGCTACAGGACTAGCAACTATCAGAGGCTTTATGAATGCTCCGTGGCTGCCAGAATTCACTTGGAGATTTGGTTGAAAAAGTTCAGATTATTTTAAAAAAACTAAGAAGCTGCAGTCCTGTAAGTGCCTTGAATGTTCCATTTATAAATACATTTTTAAAAATACTGTAGGTGCAGAACCAATGCTATTACAGAGATAAACAGATGCCATGGACTGCATGCCTTGCAAGAGAAAGTAATTCACTTCATATAATGTGGCATCTAAAAGCTCATAGCCAACAAGGAACATCTAACAAACACTGAAGTTAGGAGTCCCACCTTCATTCCAAGCACTTCCATTGACCTCTCTCCTTCTGTTTAGAACAGCTCTTCATTGCCAAGACTGATTTAGAGATGCTGTTATGTTCTTCCTACAGGCATCTCAAATTCTGAGCCTTATAGGGGGTTTTTCTCAAAGTTTTTCTATGCCAGACAAGTCCATAAATTTTTACAATAGGTTGTAGTCTGCTGCAACAGCACTTAAGGGTGATTTCTTTCTTCAACAGTGTATTTTTGGCAGAAAATGTAATTATCTATGTTTAGAAAATATGAATTCTATCAGCATGAGAAGTAACAATAAATAAATTACTAGCAAATAACTGTCTATTTGAAAGAAATGAATATTCTAGCAGTTTACAATCTCTAAATCAGACAACAGACCAAATTTACTCTAAGTGATGTTCTGAAGTTAAGTATCTTTGTGTACATATATGGCATGAATAAGAATGGGCATGTGTGCATATACACATACACAAATTGAATGGAAGTATTTCAGCTGAATTCAAACATACTATATTAATAATAAACTTGGCCACGTGGCTTCAAATTAAGAAAAATTAAATCCTTTAAAACAGTAACCGTAATGCATGTGCCTGCAAAACACATACAGATACTTAATAACTGCGTCAGATGTTCTAAACAAAGTTTCCCTAGAATTAAGCTGTCAATTTCGTTATTTTATCAAACTTTCCATTGCATCAACTGCAGCCAAAATGTCCCAATTGAAAGAGAACGATCAATATGTATCTCGAGGGTAAAATGCAGCTTAATCAGCGTGGAAAATACATCAGCCACAC
Organism: Cnemophilus loriae; assembly: GCA_013397755.1. Lineage (NCBI taxonomy): Eukaryota > Metazoa > Chordata > Aves > Passeriformes > Corvidae > Cnemophilus > Cnemophilus loriae. The sequence goes on along the minus strand of VZTF01006404.1, from coordinate 2,079,176 downwards.
CACGTGAGCATTCCACAAGTCCTCCGCACGGGAGCTGAGGATGGCACTCATGTAGGATTATTTACTAATGCTGTTCAGAGCCACACAACAATTCCTATACCATAGCCAAGAGTCCATGTATTTATTGTGTATTTCCACGTGGATTTTTGTACTATTTGAGAAGGAAGTTAATTTGAAGAAGGCAGGGAATTGAACACATAAAAGAAACTCCTAAAGTGGTTCAGATTGTTGCTTTTCTGCTCAATTTCTACTCAAAAAAATGTGGATGTTCACTTTTCATCCCTGTTCTCTCACAGTTTTTTGAGAACTGGAAACACAGAAATGGAAAGACAGACCAAAATTATGATTGCAGATCTTTTTCTCGAAACAGGAAGAGTAGTGTTTAATTTCTGCTTAATTGTATGACACAAGAGTATGGTGACAGCCCACAGTTAAAGAGTTTGGAGTGAAAAACCTCAGTGTGTCACTTCAAACAAATCTCAGCCTTTAACTTTCTGTACATCTAAACGTGAGCAACAGCACTTAGCATATGCCTATCCGAACTGCAGCACCTGTAAATAACTTTTAGGATGTAACAACGTAACACCTTCTGCTAAAGTTTCAACAACAGGCTGATTAAAATCTCACCAATTTTTTCAGCTAAAGTATTAATTTTGGGACAAATTGGACCTTCCTAAAGAAAGGATCTTAATCTCTGAGTAGAAGAAAACCACTGAGTCAATGTCGAAGAGATTTTCTCAATAATCTCTTCAAAAGGAAGGCCTTCTAGCTTCATAATTACGTTAATCCCAAGGACATGCACACAAGCCCTTCAGTGCTCCTCAGAGCCAGACCTACCACGTGGCTTCTCCAATTCCTGGCTAACACAGGAATCACGACTTCACATTTCAGTCAGTCACCAACTGCAAATCTCCCCCCCACCAACCCTTATGTTCAGAATGTAAAGCAGAGCTGAAGCAAAGGTACTGCTGTTTCAGGCAGCATTAAAATAGATTTGCCTATCCAAGCTGGTATCTGACACCTTTTACAGAAAAGAAGGGATAAGAATTTATTTCTTTGACATTTGCCCAAAGCCACTGAACTGACTCTTCTCTACCCTCTTGGAAGCACAGGACTGATACATGACACATCCCATACACTGTCTTCAGGAAACTCCGTTCTGATACAGGAAATGTGATATTCCGGTCCTTTACCTATAAGCAGAATCTGCATGCATATTTTTAGAATGTATTAACTGTACACGCTGTAGCAACTTTCAGCGCTTTTTGATTCTCCTCGGCATTGGATTTGTGCAGTATAACACGAGGGACTGGAGCACCAAGCGACATCATGAAAAGCTTAACAGTGCAAACCAACATGGAAAGCTGGAGAAATACATATGCATTACTGCTTTTCTGTCATAGTTCACTGTAAGAGGAGGCGGTATGGAACTGTATTTTCAAGAAGAACTAAAAATAAAAGCTACGTGGGTGAAAATAATTTTCTTTATAATTAAAACAGACTTTATAGTTTAATGTAGTGGAGAAGTATTTGATTGAGTGGGAGAGAAGAACTCATTAGTGGATGTAAATACAAAACTTGAATAATTTGAGCTAGAAAAATAGTGTCAAGGGAATAAATTAAGGGAGGCAGTTTTGCTATCTCTACAAATTTGGATATACTCTGCTGAGATGAAAGATCACCAATAGGAAACCTGAACCATTCCACGTTCTAGTTTCCTGAGGGTCTCTGGCTGAAAGCTTTTCTTATACTTCAGCATTTAGTCTTTCATCAAAACGTAAGCAAATGTGCTCGACAAAATGTAAAGAGAGTCTCCAGCTCATACACTCAATTTATTCCAGCCTGGACTATGAACATAATTTGCTTCTACCATTAATCACCATTCATCACTGACCGCAGTAGTAACAGCTTCCCTTTTGTTTTTCGGTAACTGCATTAACCTTAACACTTATTCCCTTTCACATCACAAACCAGAGTTTAAACAAGGGCATCGCTTCCTTCCAACCTGAGCCACTTTGCAGAAGTCAAGACTCACTGTTTCAGCCAGGTATTAAAGATAACCAAGGATCCTGCTAATGTTAAAAGGCTGCAAGAAGAAAACGTCAGACAAACTAAATGAAATAAGCTTCCATAACACTACAAGACAATAACAAGTCGCATTGAGAGTCTGCTGTGTTTCAGGTTATATAAAGCAAACTGACTATGATTATAGAAGTGCATAAATCCAGTTGAACTGTGACACAGAGTAATGACCAGTAACAATATTAGAATGACAATTTTGAACAGAAAAATACAGTGACTAATCAAAGGAAGACATGTTACCTTTAAAATTGTAATGTTCCACGTAAAACTTTCTACTGATTTTTGCAGTTTTCTTTCTTTTAGGCCTTCTCTTGCTCCTATGTTGTGCAGGTTTTCATGAAACTCCATTGCTGTGGAGAATAAAAGAGGGAGGAATATAGTAGCTATTTTAGTGTATTTTTCTGACCACAGAGATAGCAACTTGAAACTTATATGTCAAAAAGACAGTGAAAAAGCTTCAGAAGTTTCATTCTTCAAGCACAAATCTATCTGATGTAGTAAGATGCAATGTTATACAAAATGCCAATATATACAAATCTAAGCCAAAATCCACTGAAGAACCTGTAAGGTCATTGATATACAAAGATAGAGCCCAGTAAGTATTTCCTATAGAAATATAATCTCTAAGCACAACTGAATTTGTTGTACCACATATAAAAAACTTTTTGTAGTTGCTATAGGATAGAAACAGTAAATTCATTAACTAGTCTAGCCCAATAAAATTATTTTGTGCCTTGCTCTTTTACGCATTTACATCACAGTTGTCCAGCTAACAGCTTATATGGTGGAGTCTCCCCAGAAAATAAGCGCTTTACCTTATCCCTGAGAAGTAAAGGAATAACTGTGAAGGAGGAATGCCAAGTGAACTTGCCAAGGAATGCAAAGGACATTTTACCACACCATGTAAACTACTGCGTCCACAAAACCCGTATCCGACAAACTCCAAATCAAAAATTTTTGGTAAAATTCAGATTAGCTTGATCTAAGCATTGAGCAGACCAACCAAAGTTTGTTTTTACCCAGCACACTGCATAGAGAGAAGAAACATAATTTGCTTCCATGCTGCTATTACAAGCCATATAAAAATAAACTTTAAACAGTTTCACATGGGTGAATCAAAATGTCCTACTATGGGTACACACAGCAACCTAACATGGATTACAGCAACTCTCCTATGAAAGTCATAGTTCAGTCGTGCTCTCAGGATCTCCATCTCTAATAGCATACAGGGTATTCTGAGGTCAAAAGTTGGCAAGTGGTTGTGACATACACCTATGAACGCAATAGTTAAAGCACAAATTATAATTTTAACTACATTGGTTGAGATCTTCTATTTGCCCAGTGAGTGTATCTACTTCAAAATTTACATGTACTTAATTACCATGAATAAGCATATAAACTTGTCAATCTGAGAGAAGACTGACTTTTAAGGACATTGTAAGTATATCTTCCTCATAATCTCTCTATCCCACACTCATGTCTCATTAAAAGAAAGAGAGATGACTGAATGTTTTCATTGTACATTCCCTTACCTTACTCCCACATATACACACACACACATTTTAAAAAGTATTCATAGAGTCATTTGAAAGGCAAAATTGCTCTTTCTACCTTTTCTTACTATTTTAAATTTTGCTACAAGAAAAATAAATGGCAAATATTTTCCCTGAATTAACATACTGTATCATTTTTATTTCAATCACTTCTCTACAGCTCTGCCTCTGCAGTCTCAAATATAATGTTCATATTATATTTCCCCAAAACAGATTTCTAAACAGGTGAGAAACTTAAGTTTGTTAACCCGTCACTGTTGTAAGTATCCATTTCCCATTCACATCAACCAAAAAAATAAACTCCCAATATGGGAAGATTATACCCAGATCCATATTTACAACATTACACTTCTAGAGCCATCACAACAGTACAGATTTTCTGATCTGTACAATGAATTCTGAGACATACTGGAAAGCTTTTGAAGTTCTGTACCTCATTTCCAACTTTACAATTATTGCTTTTTAAGTCAGTGGACACCAGCAATTGATAATAACTTGAACTAAAGCCACTCAGAGAGATATTAAGAATAATGCTGGGGGCCTTCATGTTAAATGGGGAACTGGTGCTTTGTAGATTTCAGATTATTCTGATGTATATGAAGCCCCTGATATCACAGACGTGGACACAATGGTGACCATGTATTCTGCCAGCCAGAAAAACTCCCTTTTGTTCACCTACGACCTTCTGTGGTGAGGCTCTTCCCTGTCTACACTCATGCTGTGATCCATTTCTGTTCTGCCAAAGCTATTCCACCTCAGCTAAGTACACTTGCAAGTTGGCAGGAACATCTCATCACCCTTCTTCAGAAACCAAACAGTTAGATCATCCTACCAGGGCACACACATGTAAACCCTCAGCTAACACGCGCCTCCTGGTCAAACAGCACTGATCAACCCCTGTCCCCAACATCTCTCACAGACTGGCCAGTTCCTCACCATCATGCTCCACTAAATCCATCCTACTCTAAGCCTAAACATACAAGCAGGGACAAGTAGATCTGAATTTTTTTTCCACTTCCATTACTAGCTCTTGCCTGAGTAACTGAAATGAATTATTTCATCTCTTTGTCTCAGTGTTTCCATCTGCTGAAAGGAATGAATTGCATTTGCTACACAATAAATGGACAATCAAATTTTAGAGTATGAATGCAGCACAACATTTAACTGTTGACTATGTCTCTCTTGGCATTCTTCTTATATGGTCCCACTTGGTTTACTTGCACTTTGCCTTGGAACTATTTCATACATTAACTATGACAAAAGAATAACACAAGTGTTAAATTCCAAAATTAAACTTCTTACAAGATAACAGAAAAAGAAAAAAAGAGGAAAGACATTCTCATTTACAGCTAAATTAATAAAATAAATTACATGTCCATATAAATGCATGTAAACGTGCCTTTAGGATACGCTTGCAAAGAAAACTCAATGCTAAATGACTTTTTTATATACACAATTTTCTGTCTCCTTGCAAGTAAAAATTCAGCTCTCACTCTCATTAAGATATAGTAAACAAGCCACTTTTATGAGGCTTAATTACTTCTAGATTTATTAGCCAATTAGTAATTTTGAACTGCCTGAAAGCTCTTGAATGATAACAGGCATACTATTAACCTGATGTATCACTCAATATATTTTTGCATATACCACCCCAATCAAAGCAAGCACAAGTTAGTCATATTTTCCATTTACTGTGGCAGATGTTAAGAACAATACAATTCACAACTTTCTGAGTGACCATGGAGAATATATAGGATGTGTGCTCTGCTGTCTGGATGGTGTTTTCTGTGTTTTAATTTTTGCCCATTGCACAAATGTATTTATCTACAATGAAATTATTATTGATTGTTGCCTTGAGCCAGAAAGCTCAGATCTAAAAAGCTCTTTTGACTGGAGATGTCAACTTTGCTAAAATCCTTATTTGCATAGAATCAGTGAGGTTGGAAGGCACCTCTGGACTAATCCCATTGCTCAAAACCAGGATCAGAGAGAACAGATGGCTCAGGACTGTGCTGAGGTGGCTGTTGAATATCACCAAGGGTGGATATCCCCCCTTCTGGGGGACTGAAGTGAGGCTGACTGGTTTAGTCCTATTTTCTAGCTTTCTTTAACTTGTTTGACTGTGGTAACTCTACTGCTTATGACAGTGTGATGAGGTTTCAAACATCATTATTTGGTGTCCTTCTGACTTTCTGCTTGGGGGCACTTATGGCATTTAGTTTGCATAACCTGCATTAAGAAGTCTGGTTATCACTGCATAAGTAAGGGTGAGCTGACACAAGCCATACAATTTCCTGAGCATTTGCAAACTAAAAAATGGTTCAAGTCTTCCACCTTAAAAAGACCAGCTTTCCAGTGAAACATTCACCCCAACTATTGCAAGGCATGTAATATGTAACACTGTAATATATGTAACAAAACAGCAATAGCATGATTCAACAGCAGGTTTGTACACTGAACAAAATACTGCTGACAAATTTTCCTAATCATAACAGGAGATTTCACAGCATATTCTTCTCCTCTGCGGTACACTTGTTTATTCTAAAGCATTCTCATAAGCAATCCTTCAGTATTTCCAAATAATATTTTCCCCTTCAGTGCTGAATCTCTTTCTGGTTCCCCAGCGGATGTGGGTTAGTTTGAATTTCATGATTGTCTAAGCTTTTCTCTCTCTCTCAGACCCTTTCCCACAGCCCTGGAATGCATTAGATGGCTTTAACACTTCTTCATTCCCCTGGGAATACCTTACCATTCAAGATGCTATTCTGAAATTTTACATACAATTCTCTTCCCCCATTTTCAGTAACTTCAAACAGCATGAGGAAAAGAGAAGTACTGTAAAGGCTACTCAATGCAGTAGGAACCACATATCATTGAGGAGACTAACAAAAATTTGCTTGGTTAGTCTTGCAAAAAGAAAACCAAAAGAGGAGCAATTGCTCTCTAGATACTCTAGACCAGTCAGATAAGACCTTGGACCTCAAAGGATCACTTCAGCTAAAGGACAATATTAGGATAGATGTCCACTGGCAAAATCAGAATTCACGTAAAATTTATTACCATTGTAGATGTGATTCTGTGATCAGCTTTAAAATGAGAAAATTTCTCAGAACAACAACTCATGTGCATTTTAAAATACAGCTTGACATGATCAATTTTCAAGAGCTGTACTGGGAAGCAGACTTAAGGACCTTGCAGTCCTGTGTTTCCTCAGCCAGCTGCAGGATGACCTACAGAATTACATGCATAGGATCAATTTATGCTTAACATATTCTGATGGAACATTTATGTCTATAAACTCAACGAGGACTAAATGACAGTACAGAAAGCAAGGTGTCTTATGGCTACGACATACTTTAACGACAAACATTTTTCCTAAATAAAACATACAAGGCAATATCATTGTCTTGACAGGATGATAATTTCAAGCCATCCCTTGTCAGAATAGCTTCCAGACTGGAACTTTAGTTTTGTTTTATGTCCTGGATTCTTAGTATTTAATTTTTCACAAATATGTTCAGTAGACACAAAACCTTTCAGAACTTACAATATTCATATAATCATAAAATATGTGTTATTGTTCTGCTGATGCTTGAAATGCTGGAACAAAGATGCCCTGCATATTGTTGTAGAGCCAAAATTGTATCTTCACCAAAAAAGTATTATTTGGTGATAGATCTCAAAAGCAGCATTTTTGATACTATTAAAAGACACTCATCTTCAACTGTATTTAGCCTGAAAAACAGTTTCTTCCTTTCTTTAAAATGAAGCTGATTTCATATGAAATTCACTATCCTTAATTACTAACTAGAAATGACACCTGTTGGAGTTGGTTAGCAACTCCTCCCATTACTGGGCTTTCACTATAGCTCCAAAGTACTATACTTAAGATGTTGATTAAAATGTGACATATAAAGCAGCATAAGTGATTCTGTTATTTTTAAACTAGTTAAGAAACATGTATTAAAAAGGAAAGTGGCCTTAGGTCACTGAGCTGCATGTAATTATGGTTTTACACACAATATATGTATCTTTGCTTGAACTCTCTGATGATTATTACACGTTTATTAAAATCAAGATGTGAAAAGAAACAGAAACATGGAAAACTGGAGTACATATCTGTACGGTACAAGTTCAGGAACATTTGGAACTCTGAGATTTGTCTGCTTTTGTTAAGAATTCTTATCATAAAGCCCTGGCATACAATCTCAGTTTGCAGCAAAAAAAATCACATCTTTTCTTTAACTGAGAACCAAGATACTAATTTTTCAAGGAATCTTTAGCAAAACAGCGAGCACAACACTTGCTTTGCTGTATTTCTAAAGCCAAATCTCTCCTTGACATGCTCATTTGTTGTCTTCAATGAAAGCTTTCTTGCCAAGAGATGATTTACAACCTAGCTGAGACATGACTACACAGCAGGTGGGCTCCTCCCAGTATGTTTTTTCTCTTAACAAAGAAGTTTGTCAGTGAAATAGCACAGTAATGAAACTGGCAATAAATGCATATACTGAGTAGGCCTAATGTGAAATGAGTAGCAAACAAAATATGACTATGTCTATACAAAATACACACTGGTAATACTCCAGGTATGAAGCACTTAAATTTAGTCAAGCCAAATATACTTTACCTAATTTCTGGTAGAGCACTTTGATTTAAAAGCGAACAAAATACTTTTCAAAAGAGTTATAAATACAAAATAAAACTAAATAAACATTAAATATTTATAAACGGAAGGAAAATACCTCACAGCTTTTGATTAGGTTACCACACCTTGCAGGTCTACTACTATGTAGACTCATCTCAAACACTTACAAAGAATCTGTGAAAAACCTGCATACACAGATTTGTCCTTTACAAGAAAAAAAATCCAAGAAATCAGTTTACATATTCAAGTATTTCTTCCTACACTGTGGAGGTTAAATGGTAATAAAGGAAATTAAAGAATTCTAGGAAAGGATTTAATCTGTAAGTATTCATTTCCACATATAAATATTTAATTTGCTTATACAGCTGCTAGTCTTGGCTGCATTTTTGAAAGCTACAGCTTTAATTTTTTACAGCATTAAATATGTTTCTTAATATTTTTATTTTAGATTATATTCCCTAAACAGTCAGCTATTTCAGCCTCACAAACAATTTCCTCTTAAAATTAACTTTATCAGAAAAAGTGACTGGGAAAAGAATCTGGCTACTAGACCATATCAACAATAAATCAAATCCATCATGTTAGAGAAGCAGTAGAAGTCACTATACTTGTAAATTCTCACATATTTTGCTTACAAAACACTCTTCACACAAAGATTTAAAATGAACCTTAACAAACTAATGCTTAGTGCATCTCTGTATTTTCTAAAAATCATTACTAACTGCAAAAACAGAGTCTTAGCAGGAACAAAAATTAGATGCTGAAGTAGTTCCAAGCACTTAGTTTCCACTGAAGACACTGAAAAAATTTTACGCCATAACTAGAGAATCAGAATTTCTTGGCAGATTCAAAGAACATTTTGCTGCAGATTCAAGATGGTCGAGGTATGAATTCTTTGCTTTCAATATATTTAGATAATTACTTGACAAAAGAATACACTACCTTAATTAGTTGGTCAGTATTTTTTAATTACTTCAAGTTCTTTGTCACTGTGCTCTATCTCTGTAGTAAGTGGAAATGTTCCTCAGACACAGACAGACATGTATGTACTGCCTCTACTTAGGCAGTTAAAAACCATTTTGGTGCTCTATTATTCTTGGAAAATAGTAAAGACAAATTGCATGTTTAAGAGAACCTTCTTATTGCAACATCTCAAACATCAATGGCATCACAGCCTGCCGAGCACCATCCTTTCTGCATCCTTTCCTTTAAATCAGTGTTTAGTCTTCCAATCCAGACTCATCCATATGCAATCACAGGAATTCAGTAATCAATATAAGAGACTTTCTTTAATGCTGGTGAGCCACTTAGGACTTAAGATGGTCACTAAATTCTTTAAGAAACACCATCAGAAGAGATTCAAAGTAGTAGCAGTATCAAGCTTATGCTGGTTTGAAGCTAAAAAGAGGACACGTGTAACATCTATGCTACAACTTTTTTACTCCCTAGGGTTAAGTAACCAGTTCCACCCTTCCAAACACTTTAAAGAACAATCCTATGTAAAATTACCCTTCTAGATACCAAAGTCAACAAAAAGAATATCAACTGACAAAACTCATAAAACCCACACCAACACTTTTTCTGTTCCTCCAAAACAACGCTTCTGCAAAATTCACAGAGAACCAGATCTTCCATATTAAAACAGTTTTTCTGGAAAACTGACTCATGGTATTCCACCCCCAAGGTACAGAAAACTTCATTCCACAAAGACATTCCTCTGTGAAGACACACTACATTTCTGAATGGGGGTGAAGTTCAGCCACTACATGTACGAGAATGATTTAAGACTATCAATAAAGGGCACAAACACAGAGGTACAAAGGCGAGGATTTTTTTCCACAGACTGCTGTTTCCATCTTTTATTTATCAGTCTTGATACTCAAGAGAGACCAACGAGATTTTATTGAAAAGTTTCTGATTTTACTGAATGTTAGAATGCAGACTTAATAAAGATATTGATTTATAGCACATTGTAATTTCTCCCAGTGTTCAGATCTGGCTGAGCCCACATTGTTTCACTGGCAATAGTAATGAATCTCTCACGTTTCCACAGGAATAAAACTTCTTTCTTTTTTAGCATTACATTAACAGGAGGGGGAAAAAAAAGGCTTCATGTGAAGGGGCAAACTCAGAGAGTAATGCAAAAGTCTGTGCTGGTCAAGTATTTGCCCTAGTACTAGTGAGTGAGACCATCAAGAAGTTTGTGAAATGTCTCCTAGGAATCATCCCCCCACTTGCAAAATATATCAGATTCCCCAAGAAACCAATACCATCCAAGGTATTACAGGGCGCTATATATGAGAAATAATACAGGAAAAATGTGGTGTGTGACTGGGGTGAATAACCACGGTGAAAATGATTTGAGCATAAAGAAAAATGACTCATCACCTATTCAATAGTATTACCTAAGTTGATCTAAGTGCAATTCTTCACTTCCCCTCCTCCCCTGTAGAACGTGGTTTCAAGAATATTCAAGGCACAGGAGAGGAACAGGTTTGCAGAGCCAGGGAGTACATGCAATGACAGTATAATCTGAGCTGCTGTGGAGCTGTACCTGGAGAGGCTTTGTGGAGTTATTTGAGGAAGAAGGACCAACAGGAAAAAAAATACAGAAAAAAAAGGAGTAGACAGGATAAACAGCAAACAAGAAAAAAACAGGTGAAAATGATGCACAGAATACAGGAAGTTTAGAAACATAAATACAGGGATTAACTTGAATACACCCTTTATTTCCTTAACAATCAGTGAAAGCCTATTGTGCTAATAAACATTGAAAATGATGTTGTGACAAGTGCAGAGAAAGGAGTTAAAACAATTTGATAACTGGCTTATTAAAAAATGGGAACATGGAGAAAACAAGGAAGAGCAGGTATTTCAAAAGCAGGCAGACTGGCTGAGAGGAGTCTTCAAGTGCTCTTTTACTCATACCAAGTGATGGAGTTTATGTGATGATATAAATATAAATCTATAAATATTATAGATTGCTTTCTTTTTACAGTGAACCTCATTGAAAATACAGTAATGGATCCAATTCTAAGACGTAACTTGAAGATCAGCATGTCCTACTGGTGGCAGTCAAAACAATGAAATATTCTCAGGTGCAAGTCCAGCGATAACAGATAAAGTGGCACTCCTTCACTCCCTATTTACAAAACAATAGTTTAAATGCAATGGCTTCTAATCAAGAGCCAAGATTTGCTGATGAGAGGCAGTATTTCAGAAGACATGGATTAACAAGTTCTGCTGAACTCCACAGTACCCAAACCATAAAAACCATAAATTCTCTTTCAAGTCAGGGATAACTGCAGAAATACCGGGAACCTACTCATTGCTTTCCACAGTTTAAATAAAAACTAAATTGCCTGCCTATATACCAAGTCAAAAGTGCTCCTCAATAATTAAGTATATAAAATTCTTTTGCTCTGTTAGTGGATTATCTAATCTGTTGGAATATTACTTTTTCTTACATGCTTTATTTTGGTGAACCTGAGTCAAAAACCAACTTAGAATAGAAATAACCTGAACAAATAGTAAAAAAACCCAAAGCTCAACAGCTCAGTAGAAGTGTCATTTTGCTGGAAAGCTTAAATAGTAATAGTGGGGAAGTAAGAGTTACAACTATTTGAACAGAATTGATTTTATTCCTTTAAATGTCAACTACCAGAAGTATTTGAAGTGTTTGTATGGCTATCATCCTAGTATTTTTCTGCATGCACCTCAGATTAACCTTTTTCCAATAGATACTGTGTACTGTGTTTATCTTTAATGGCATCCAGAATGGCTGGATATTTCCTTTCTCGAAACCCTATCCCGTTTCTGATGCTGCTGAAGGGCTGCTTTGAAGTACATTTTAGAAAATGTACTCATTTTATGTCATTCATTACTTGCATTATTAAATAAAGTCAGTCACTGTACAGATGGGATAAATAAGACAAACTCTGCTCCAACAACTCAGAATCAAAGTATGAGGAAGAAAGAGAACAGATGGATAAAGGAAGAGCGGGGAGTACAAGGAAGCAATGAAAACTATTTTGGTTAAGGTGGTAGGAGGACATGTGTCAATCTAGCTATATTTGTGGGATAATTTTAAAACAAATTCAAAGGAAGTAGCCTGGTGGATGTTTACAGAGAGCCTGTGGGACAACATGATAGAAAGCATGATGAGGGTTGAAAACCCATCAGCCACTGGAAACTCTTGCTACCAAATGAGCAAACACAAGAAAAGTGAAAGCAGCTCAGTCCTGACGCACAGTGAGGAAAAAAGTATAAAAATCCATCTAGGGACAGACATCATCAAAACGACAGCCAGGAAAATGACGTGCATAAGGCAAAACTACGATGGTCAAACAGAGAAAAGATAGTGTAGCTGAGATCCCAGAAAATAAGAATCTGAACAAGAATTCTGGCTGCACAGATGACTGGGGAAGGTTATGCCTATAAAACCATATGGAAAGCAATATGTATGTTTTTTATGAATCTGAATACTTAAAAATGAACTCATCCTTAGTTTGAGCAAACAGTGCTGAAAATACGCATTTATGCATCATATTAACACTAAACTGACACTGCTAGAACTCTATACAATAACTCCATTTTCTGAATTAAAACAGAAACCTCAGAGACCATTCTTTGCAGATATTATCAAGGCTACATTTTCCCCTACCCTCATTAATTTACCCTTACTGATTTTATATTTCACAAGATTATAGAATAATATAGTATTTTGGGGTTCAGAGGGAATTTAAAGATCATCTAGATCCAAACCCTCTGCCATGTGCAGGAACACCTTCCACTATACCAGGTTGCTCAAAAACCCTCCAGTCATATCTACATTTGATTAGGTTCAGTAATTATTTGTCACCAGCAAGCTGTGTTTGGTAATTATTGCTCCTCATAATTTACTGAATATTTGGAATATTATTCTGAGTTTCCACCGCTGAATGCCAAAATGAATTCCTAAATTGTGGTTCTCTCTTTTAACCAGGGATGAGCTCAGGCAGTATTTGAACTATAAAGCAAAAAATGCAATGTAAGATTCAAAAGAAGAGTTCAGGAATTATGTGATTTGGGTACAAAGGAGGCTATAAATGGGGTAAGGTGACCCGGACATTCAAATTCTTTACTCTAGCAAAGATACAGGAGCATTTTAGGTCTCTAAGAGATGAAGAGAATGGACCAGATTATCTTCAAATTCCCTTTAGCACCTAGATTCTATTTTCTTGCATTTTCTTGCATCTTTAACTGGCTTAATAGCAACAAAATAAATGGCACTGCAGTCATCTTGAAGTTATGTGGATTTTTTTCTTAATACAGAAAAGTAGAAAAGTACAGTGGGAAGCAAAGCAATATCATGTTCCCATATCTTTTCATTATTCATGTATCTAAAATGCTTTCAATAATTATTTAACTAAGAACTGAATGTGTTGAGCTGAAATTAATATGCTGATATGAGGAATACAGAGAGATTTTTAATACTGTTTAATTTTAAAGAACCAAAATGAGGAAAGATGTTTATAGTTAAAGGCTCTCAGAGAATATTAATAGCAAAGAACCTGAAATCTGAAAATAGCCATCTCAGTAATTGTATCTTCGCTTATCCAATAGGCTATCAACCTAAGAAATAATACTGCATTTATTTTCAAATTAGGTCTGAATTCTGTAGGAGGCCAAAAGTCTTATTATTAAGCTTAAGATAGAAAACAGTTCAGTAGAGTGAATCCACTTTGCCTATTTAACAAAATTATCTTATAAGCCTGGTTATGACAATAAAAATTTACTGCTTATTGGCAGATGGTGTACTACTTCTTATTTTAGCAGCTTTTCCACTCTTTGAGCCACAGAACAAAAAAGCCTAAGACAAAGGCATGATTTTGCTTTTTCATTACCAAGAAACTACATATGAAAACGTATAATCTTTTACTCATAACTAAATACAGTAGCATCTACTGAGATCATGAGGTCAATTAGTCATAAGATAATCTTCAAAACCCATTGATATTAAAAGGTAATTCAGTTCAGCTCATTCATCTTAAAAAATGCCTTGACCCTGAAGGGCTAAAGCTGCCCTAAATAGCAGGATCTATGACATAGTCCATACTCAGGCTTATGTCACCATGCTGGAGAGTTCTCATTTGAAGGAGATCAAAATCTCCACTATTTAGCATGGGCTTTAAGTCTTCAGCATTCTTGAACAAAGGATTCCTGGACCCAACTGTCCCCCATGTAAAATAAGGTGGTAAGACTCAAGAAAGTCAGACATATGGAAGTTTACAGGAATCCATATAAGCTAGTAGAAAGCAATCTTTTCGGAAGACCAACAATTCTAAAATACAAAAATTTGGGCAACTAGCTTTTGCCTTACCTCTAACCAAGGATCTAAACTGCTTAAGACACTGGTGACACTAAAAAAAAAAGGCACACTATCACCACATAAATGGGAGATGATTTAAGAAGCAAGCACACATGTCTACCAGGCAACGTCCTTACGACAGCACGATATATTTTGTGTTTGGTATTGCTGTGGTTTAACCCCAGCCAGCAAGCAAATACTGCACATTTGCTTACTCTTCCTGGGTGGGATGGGGGAGAGAATCGGAAGAGTAAAAGTGAGTAAACTCGTGGGTTAAGATAAAGACAGTTTAATGGGTAAAGCAAAAGCTGTGCACACAAGCAAAGCAAAACAAGGACTTCATCCTGTGTGAGCACTGCTCAGCAGTAACAAAAACATCTCTGCATTATCAGCCCCATTTTTAAGCACAACTCTATAACGCAGTCCCCATACCAGCTACTAGGAAGAAAAATAACTATCCCAGCCAAAAAACACCACAGCATTTTAGATAAATCTCTACATATATCAATAAGATATGTGAAATAATATTTTGTCACTCATGGTATTTACGATTATTTATGTTTGACAACTTCAAGCAAATAAACCAACTTAAAATTTTCAGATATTTTGACAGTTCTATGATTTGACTGAAGTTCACAGTGTCTGAGGAGTGTATGCCGTGAATCAAGGGGAGAGCTAAAAATTCAGAGTGGGTAAGCCTTCCCTGCTGCTGATCTGAGCTGGAAGACACTGTTAATGTGAGAGAGTTTGTAAAGGGAAGCTGAGGGTGTAAGAGCATTATTTTTTTCTTTTTGGGGAAAAGGAACAAAACAAAGCGACTGAAATTTGTAGGAGAGCAGAGAAGTGAATCAAAGGATGGAAGAAAATCATGGAAGATGATGTGAGCTGCAGGATGCTGAATATCAGGTAGATAAAAATGAATTTGTATATAAAAAGCTTTTGTCCCAGTTGAGTCATGTAAAACATGTCTGTAAATGCTTCGGCTGACTCTTTGGCAGCATTCCTGTTTCTGAAGCAAAATGTGATGCATCCCTTTGAGCAAATTTGTAACATTATTTATAAAACAGTTAAAAGATCAAAGGAAAACAGACATGATTAAACAGCAAGGTCAGACATGCTATCAAAACAAGAAGGAAACCTTGAAAACTCAGTTGTGTCCAAATAAGAAAACCGTTACAAAATATAATGTAAAAAAAGGGTCAGTTTGTGAAGGGATTAAGAAGTAGTTATACCATTTATTTCAAATATATATCAGACCCAGGAGAACTTTCAGAGAACTTGTGGGACCAACACAGAACCAGAGGGCACCCACTTAACAGATCTAGAGAAACACAGGAAGGAAACATTTGAACTACTATCACGTAATTATCAGAAGGCAATGTTCTGACAATTCAAGCTTCAGGAAGGCTCTTAAAGACATTGAGCTACCACAACAAAAGAAGAAAAGTTCTCACATAGAGAAAGAGTAAATGGTTAAAAAATTTCAGCGTGAAGGAAGGTCATTCTCTTTGTTTCCTGTAATCTTATGTTTTCATTTGTGGAAATGACTATACTGACAAGCTACTGTCCACATACAAAATACTTACAATTTCCAAATTCAAGATGCAATTCTATGAATCTTTGATTTCTATGATTTGAAATGTCTTTTCACTCTGACTGGATGTGTCTAAATCACAGTAATCTTTTTTTTTGTATTGGTTTTTTTCTTGTTTGGTTGTTGGTTTTTGGTTGTTTTGGGGATTTTTTGCTACAGTTGAATATTGATTAAAAGTTTTGGAAAATAAAAAAAAATGCAGTAAGTTCTGTATAATATTTTTTAAAAGCAGCTTGTACTTACCTGCTTTCTGACACTGTACTATCTTCTCATATAAGTTATCTGTATTTTCAACCAGAGTCCTGATGGTGTGAATCATCTGTAGAGAAAATAAATTAAAATATACAGAAATATCAGTAAAAATAAATTTTTACTTAAAAACTTTAATCTGTAAAAGATGCTTAAAATTGAACTCAAATCAATAAGCTAATATTTATCGTTAACATAATGAATACACTCATTTTCCTGATCATAATGAGGCGGAGAAGTGCCCTAAACATAGCATAAAGGCATAAAAAAGACAACGATTTTGGGCTAGGATCTGTGAATACTAAAGCAAAATGTCTACTCCATAGTTCACTGCCTGTCAAAGCAACTGGAAATGATACAACCAGGCAATTCACTTTTGGTGGCTTGGGTGAGATAACCTGGATGCAATTTTCCTCTTCCTCATTCACTCCAACATTCAGGATGATGATCACTCATGACCCAGTGCTTCCTTTTTCTTAGGCATCATTCCATTGCTTTTGCAGATTTTTTCCTCTACATTTTCCCTTTTGTGCCTTGATCTGCACGTATGTATGAAACAATGCTTTATGGAGAAAAACAAATCACTTGAAGCTGGTAGTGGAGGATAAGAAAAAGAAATTATTCCTTTAGTTGATCTTTCTAAACAAAAAGCTTTTCAGGGAAGCCCAGCTGAATGCACAGTTACTAAGATGAAACCATGCAGAATTTTCAGCCTAGGGTATGGATTGAGAAGTAACAACTTTGCTTCACACCTTACCCACTGACGTCTCCGGTATCCACTCAAGCAGACAATTTTCTCTCCACTAAAACAATGACCTAAATTTTGACATGTTACTTATGTGGGTGTTCATGTGGAACTTGCTTTTCCTTAGGAGACCACAATTTGCTTTTATCAGGAGGAACATTCCATGTTACAGGGAAAAAAACCCCAAACCTCTCCAACACTCTTCCTCAGAGAAAAATTACTGTAAGAGGCATGACTTCCTCACACATATTAGAAGGAGCCTTCTCCAGCTGAATGACATTGAGGCTGTTTTTCTGAACATTGCTCCAAGTAAGGCATAAATCAATTTTGAGAAGCAGGCAAGCAAGTCTCAGATTTTTGATCATGACAAGTGTGCAAGCAAGTGAGGAGGAAAAACACCTGCGCAGACAAAGTACTCTACAGGCTTCTATAACTGTCAGCTGCACAAAAATCTAGTTTAAACAAATGACAAAAAGCATTTAAAAATAATTCTAGTTCTATTTCTATTATTTCAGTTTGAATCAATAAAGAAAATGATGCAACGCTGAAATTTTTAGTTCATGCTACACATAAACAGCATGTGAATAAGCAACTTTAGAGGACATGGAGGTCATCATACTGGATAATTTAATTTAATCCTCACATCCTGATTAATCTCTAAAGTATCTACTTAGCATGATTTATGTTATTACGTCAGTTGTTAGGGTTGTTTTAAATAAACATAAATTATAATATATGAAGTTAAAATAACTTGATCAGGTTGCTAAGCTGCAAGTGAAAAACTTTAGCTTACCCCATTTTTAACTGGATTGTTCTTTGAATATAAATATCAATGTTCACTCAAGCAAAAACTACCTATAAATAGAATTATGCTGATTACTATTTAAGTGTAACAAATTGAAGACAATTTAAGTAAGAGAAGACTATATTTCACCCACATACGGAGCACTGCACACTGACTATTCCTAATCAGCCAAGCAGAAAGCCCCATTTCACTGTGTTTCATTGCTATTCAGTCTCTAAAACAGAATTCAGAAATTGAAATAAGATCACTATAAATTTGCTTGACAGGCAAGGATTTACCTGTCTCAGTATGTATGTCATGTAACACATTTGTTTCTGCAATGAACTTAAATGGAGAGAACCAAAACACAGCTGATGTCTAGCACAAATATACTTCCAATAGCTGATGTTATTTTGCTAACTAGCTGAAAGGAAACTGTAAAGCAAGTTTTTCTATATTGAAAATCACCTTGAAAAATGAAATGCTGAGCACGTATGACGCTTGGGCTTTTTTGGGATGCTAATACACAATAATAATGACTAGAGAAGGATTCTCTATCAATATGACTCCTTTCACTTCAGCACCCTTTTGACTGGAGTTCATGAAAAAAAGAGAACAACTGTGCTGCCTGTTCTAGGTATTCGTTTCGAAGGAATTGTAAGAAATATTACAACTGCCCTACTCTGTTTTCCTGACTCCATGTGTATAATAATGTAATTTCTAAGCCATCTCAGTTAGGTCCTGTTCCAGACACAGAACATATCTATCTGCTCTGCTTCCTTCATATGCCCTACATGAACATCAGATAATTTAGAAGCAGTGGAGAACAAGTCTCAGCTGATTAGAAAACTCACTCTGAGACACTGCACTGATTTTCAGAAATAAGAGAATTCTAAGATGAATAAAAATGCTTACATTACTGCTTTTTTGTTTACTTTCTGTACTGACAAAGCAAAGAAGTTTCACTAGCTCTGCAGATGAAAGGAAAAGAAACTAATCGCTGTATTAGCGTTCTTTCATCATGGTCAGGCTAACACTGAAGAATTTATAATAACATGCCGATTTCATATTTCACAGTGCCAGTATGGAAAGCTCTAAATACTCTCAGATCAAAAGGAATGCCCTCTTTGCAACTTCTGAAGAAAAATGGCAATGCATTTCATGTGGCAAAAATTATTCTAATATCCACTTTTGTATTATCAAGACCAGTAACAGTTACTTTCATTATCTTTGGACTCTAAAATACACACAAAGCTGTATTTAACATTAACAGCACTGCAGAGCAAAACTGGCTGAGCTAGCAATAATCAGGGGTTGACTGCCACTACCATTCAATCAGTATGATGGAACATTCCAATTTTCAAATGTCCTTCCCTAAGAAAATAATGGAGCAGTATGCTGTGTGCATGAATAGGTGTTACCTTCTAGTTGTGCTTGATTAATAAAGTAATAGTACTAGTTCATTATAATTTTATTTGTACATTGCTCTTCACCACACAGTCACCTTTTAGTATGTATTCAGCTATTTGTTAAATTACTCTCATGGAGTGTTTGAACATACGAATTCTTTCTGGTGTTCAAGCCAAAACTATAACCTCATGAAAACACTCATGTAGACATTCACAGAGACTGAAAGACTTTTGGTAGACACAGCATATGGAACAACTATGTATAAATGGCTATATTTAAACAGAAAATTAGCCTAATCCAAATGATACTGGTATGTATGTGTGTGATTGATACAAAAGTGAAATAGAAAATGATGAGTAAGCAGGAGCTTCAGCGTGAAAAACACTATGTCTGCAGCAGAGTAAGACATGGAAATCTCAAGGCAAATTAGTAGTGGAAATTGAGGAGAAAGACCAGGTAGAATCTGGTCTACACTAAACTACTCTATATTGAACAAGCCAATCAATAAGCAGGTATTTTCAAACCACATCCAACTTCTAGAATATTATCAGTGACAAATCTGGAAAGAGAAATGGAAACAAATGTAATAGGGAACAACCAGTTACCAGCTGATCATTAAAAATATAATTTAAAATTAAAAATTCAAATTACCCACGCATATTCTAAGAAAAGAACACGTTACATGAAGTTTAGTAAGCTGTATTTTACAGCAAGCCTCTTACAATACTGATTCACATTTCTAATCTATGTTGCTTTTTTTTCTGGAAGCAAAGATTCAAAATATCCAAAATATCTGTATTTTAAATACAGAACTTATATAATGCTGGAATTGCTTCAACTCTCCTTTCAATTCCCACCCTACCACCACAGCCCAATCTGAGCACGACCAGAGAACTTCTCAGGTACTCATTGCATACTGGACTATCCTACTTTTTTTGTTGGTCAGTGGAAAATGGGAAATGCAGAATGGTATGCTTTATATGCCTTGAAGTCATCACAGTTTTGCAGAGGCCAGGTTGGCAAGTTTCATCTATTTGTTATATTCTTCAAACTCTATTGGTTAAATCATGCAAGAATTTTACCTAGTTATTCTAACAAATGGACAAATACCAAGAAAGATATTTTAAAAATTAAATTATTATTAAGGGGGTTCAGAAATAAACACTAAATGATTAGTCCAGAATTCTCAATGAGGACTGGAGACCTGTATTACTATACATTGTTCCTGCCTTAAAAAGGCAATGATGATGGTTAGAAATCACAACTGTTGCTTCAAACTGAAGGAACTGCATTGTTAACAGTTCATCACTTACGTGACACTGTCCTCACAAACCAAATGAAAAACTCATATACTGAAAAAAAATCTATCCTCCTTCTCAGCAAAACAGAACAAGACAGTTACTGAAAATTAAATATATACATGCCTAGACTACCTTTTAGGATAAATGTTTTATGTTTCAAAGTTTGTTGTCTGATTTGTTGTTTTATGAAAGACTTAAGTGCTATGAATGAACACCACATAGATCAATGCAAGTGCTCACATATATGTACACATGCATGTATTTGAGACCATTCATTTAATTTCAGCTGAATTTGAAGAAGTGAAAATGTGTTTCTACTAGGCTCACACAGACAGGTCTTCTGGTAGAGGATAAAACATTCTGTTTATGCCCTCAACTTAGAGAAAATATGTAACTGAACTCAACTCTAAATATTTTAAATATCACATTTAACACAGACCTTGGGAAAGAAATCTTCCAAAAACCCCAGGATTTATTCAATTCTCTGCATGTGGAACTGGTTGGTAGCACACAAAGAGACATCAGCTGCATTTTAAAATGGAAGAACCAACCAATGATAAACTGTGTATGGCTGATGAAACTCAGTGAGAGAAAACACCTTCACTGACAGAATTGCAACACCAAGGATGAACGTTATTTTTAGCAAGAAAAGCACACCACACATTTAGATTTCGAAATCTGTAAATGTGTTGCCAATACTGTTAGACCTACGTTCCAACAGCAAAACTGAAACCATACTTACAGTAGGTAAAAACCAAATCTTCATTAAAATGGCACTCAAATTCTACTTTCATCCAAACCTCTGGATATTAGATATATTTCTGAAACCACAAACTACACCATTTCTAATAAATGTATGTATTTTTAGTATTCAGAAGCCAAACTGGAGCTCTTAACAGCAGTAATAAAAATGTAATTTGCATTTTCCAGACATTTTATTAAGCCCAGGATGGTACAAATAGCACCAATAGCAAACAGCACTTCACAAAAATAGGAAACCAAATACAGGGCATCTCAAACTGCTAATAGCATCTGCACCACTTCAAAAGATGTGTGACACAGTGAGGATCAGAAGTTGCTACCACTGTCCCAAGCAGTAAAAGTAAGGAAAGGAACTCTGGTACGGACACCTTATAAACCTTTTGCCCTCAAGAACCATATGACCAAACAATACATAGTCAGCTCTAATTGAATATCTGTGTAAATTGTACCCAAGCAGTCCAGTATTCAATGTCAATGCACCAGAAGGCATCTTTGTCGTGGCACTGGAACAAGCAGAAGAACTATTCTTAGTCCTTTCAGTGACAACTGCCATGGTCAGCTTGCTCTGCAGCTGCATAAGGAGTTGTTTTAAACTATACGTGCTGCCTTTTATTTTCTGCTGAAGAACAATAATGTTATAGCAAATAAGAAAGGAAATTACTGTAAAATCAGACTGCAAACTCATATTAAACCGCACAACTCAAATGAATTGCTCTAACAGTATGGACGCCGCACTGAAAGAATTCTGAAACATCCAACTTCTAACAAGACCACCATAAACAACAGAAGTTGACTTTTACCAAGCAAAAAACATCCACTGCTTTCCTCTGCTCTGCCAAGACTGTCACCTCATTGTAGAAGGCTACAGATTGGCTAAACCTAATTTCCCTCTCGTAATCCCATGCTGAGTTTTTCCAGTCTCTTTCTTGCGAGCCCACAGCTGGGGCATTCATCCCAGTTCGGAGTTTTTCAGCAAAAGAAATATATGGACTAGTGTCCAGCACAAAGCCACAGAGATTTAAGGAACTGGAGCACCTTTTATCTGAGGAGAGGCTGAGAGGGCTGGGTCTGGTCAGCCTCAAGCAGAAAAGGCTCGGGGAATCTTGGGTGGTCAAACACCAGAAGAGGTTTCCTAGAGAGACTGTGGAGTCTCCACCCTTGGTGATATTCAACAGCCAACTGGACACAGTCCTGAGCAACCTGCTCTGACTAATCCTGCTTTGAGCAAGAGGTCGGGATCAGATGATCTCCAGAGGTGCCTTCCAACCTAAATGACTCTATGTAAAAAAGAATTTTAGTGAAGTTGACATCTCCAGTTAGAAGAACTGAGCTTTCTGGCTCAAGACAACAATCAATAATAACTTCATTATAGATAAAAATCAGGTGTGGTTTTGCACAGAAAGTTCAAGTCTCTATAAACACAAGATGATATTTCTCCTATCCAAATACAGTCCAAAGTACCAAGGTAAGAAAATTAAGCTGCTGACTGCTACTTCTCTACACACAGAGGACTCATCACATCAAACCAAATTTCCTTCAAAGCAGTAAGGTTTTTAGCAAATGTATTGTCCAAATTAGAAAATATTTCTATAACTATGGAAGAAAATAAGCTTAGCACAGAAACAGTCAGTGAGGTTAGAAGAGACCTCAGAAGGTCATCTGGTCCAAATCCCCTCGCTCATGCAGGGCCACTTACCATGGCTGGCTGCCCAGGGCCATGTCCAGATGGTTTTTGAGTATCTCCAAAGCTGGAGACTCCACAATTTCTCTGGGCAACCTGTTCCCATGTTCAGTCACCCTTACAGTCAAAAAGTGTTACCTGATGTTCTGACAGAGTCTCCTGTTTTTCACTTCAAGCGTTTTCTCATGTCACTGGGAACCAAAGAAAATAGCCCATCTCTGGCCTGTTTGCACCCTCTCCTCAGGCATTTATATACATTGATGAGATCCCCCTCAGCCTTCTTTCTCCAGACTGAACAGTCCCAGCTCTCTCAGCCTTTCTGTGTAGGAGAGATGCTCCACCACCTTAGCGGCCCTTTGTTTGACTCTTCAGCACATCCATGCCTCCCTTGTGCTGGGGAACCCAGGACCGGACACAGCACTGCAGGTGTGGCCTCAGCAGCACTGAATGGAGGGGAAGGATCACCTCCCTCAAGCATTACACATGTTATGATATAATCAAGTATTATGTTTCTCTTTAGAATTTAACCCAATGTCCTCTTACAAGAAAAATGCAGATGAAATTTCCATTATGCTTACTGAATTCACTGGCATATTATGATAAAAATGTAATGCTGTACCTGACAGTGGCAGCTTATCCATTTAAGTGGGAAAAACATAAGAACGGACTCATGGTTTAAACTTTCCTCTCTCACATCTTTTTGAAATGTTTTATATTCTAGAAAACACATACATGGAAAACGGCTTTTTGTCTTCAGAAGGAAGCAAGATAAGATTATGCCATAATATGTTGCAGGATCAAAAGATACCAAATCCACTTACCAAAACTAATTCTTGTAGGCCTGAGAAAAAATAGGACATAATCTGTTCTTAATTCTGCAGTATCCCAAAATGAATTAATTTCCCCCAGTTTAAGAAAATTTACCAAAGGAACAAATGGTCCACAAGTTCTCCATTAAAAAGTGTTCTATTCGTTCTTAATTCCTCATCAGTCAAGCATATGAGAAAGATTACGTTGAAGACAGAGTAAATATAATAATCAGCATCTTTCTCCAAACTATGCACACAAGGACAATAAACTCCTTTAAATCCAACAGTTACTTCACTTCCCTGATAATCTGGTTGTTGTAGCAAAATGATTTTCATAATTTTTGAACTAAAGATGATAGAATGAAAAACTATGTGAAAAGTGGACAATAAGTATGGACATATATATGAAATGAAAATATCTTCTATCTGTACAAGGAGCAAAAATCTGTCATCTGTGTGAAAAAATTATTAGGTAGAGTTATTTCCGAAATAAGAACTATCAGTAGCAGTTCTAATAGCCACAATTTTTTTCACACAAATGGAATCGAAAAGATAAAACACTAAATTTAAAATTTATTGAGAAAGAGAACTCCTATTGGAAATATGGAATACATATGAGAAGCTGCTAAGCATCTGACCTATTTTTATGCTCTTCCATAAACATTTCATTGGACTACATTAAAAGAGGACAGAAAGCTACACGAACTCCTCTTCCTAAGTAGCTGTATTATTTTATGCTCTTATGAATACTGTGAGTCAGCCATTAGACATAATGGGATTAGTGAGAGGATACAAAAAGCTTCACCATTCATGCTCTCAACAAGAAATGCAGAAATCTTGACTTCACAGAAGCATTAAATTGTCATTATCAGAGCTTTTCAATCAATGCAAAACAGCTCATACTTTACAACATTTGGCACTGGAGTCTTGAGTATCCAAAATTAGACGTTTGCATTGTGGACTGAAAAAGCCCAGCATAAGCTAAGGTTATCATCTGCAGCTCTGTTTTTGGAAGCATAATTACAACCTTCATGCTGTTATAAAACAGGAAACTAAAAACTGATAATAAGCAGCATAACTCTTTCTGAAGAAACTGTCCAAGCTATTCACTATATTTTCCATAAATGCTTTGTTTTCAGTTTTTGTGACAGACTAACAGCTACACAATCAGTAACTATTTCAATTCATCTCAAAAACCAGGATCTACAATTATTATAATTTATTAAACATGGCAAAAAGCATTACCTGGGCTATTTGCGATATTAAATTGCAATGAATGATGTATGTTTTCCCTTAGATCCCTTCACCACTGAACTATATCCATTTATTACTTAAATAAAGACAGTTCTATTCTGCAGAGACTGATAATGAAAGTAAGCAATACTGTAGAAAGCCAGAGGCAATAATGGAAACAGTGAGACACTGCGTGTTATCGCAATTTAAATACTGCATTTGTGTTGCCAACTCTGAAATTTACTGTTTTAACACACGTTGTAACAACCTACCACTAAGAATGAGAAAGTTGTTGAAAGTCTAAGCAGCGACATACCTCACACCTCAACCATCTTTGCAAATCTGGGGGCAGCATTAATTCATACAGCTTCCAGAGTGCTTAGCTACTTTAGCTAGATCAAAGTTGCAGGAGCTATACCTACTATCTCTAATCCACTTACTGGAAAAACACACCCTTAATGCAAAAATCAACACAAGTAACTGTCTTTAACAGTTGTTTTCCTGCAGGAGCACCAGGTTAAGTTCAACATTCACTTTAGATATCAGAAAAGATCTAAGAATTTTAAAAGTCTAAAAATTTAATGGTAACTTTATTTCAATATGAGCATTTGAAAGGAAACTTTGTCAAATGCTTTGGAAAATCTAACCAGACTGATCTGCTGTGTCTACATGCTTTTTGACATCAAAGAACTCCAAGGGATTAATGAGCCCTTCATTTTATAAAAGCTGTATTGACTCTTCCCCAACATGACACATTTCTCCATGTTTCCTCTTAATTTTCTTCTTCAAAACAGTTTCTACCCATTTTCACAGTACAGATGTCAGCCTGTCTGATCTGTAATTTCATCATCTTCCCTGGAAATATCTTAAAACACTGGCACCACACTAACAACTTTGATAGTCAGTTTTAAGTGAGAGAATACACACAACAATTAGCAGTTTTGATACATCAACTCTTGAGATCTTTCAGAACCCTTAAATGAGTATCTCCTCTTTCTGGTATATTATTTTCACAGTCTTTTGCCTTTCCTGTGTTATATCTTCTGGCAGCATTTCACTTACAGATGAATTCTCCAATTAGTCTTTCACAAAGAAGTGTTTAATGTGAAACCTTAATCTCTACCCGTATATGGATGTAAAAACTAATAAAGTATTGCGGCTTTGCCTCTTTAGCTAGGACTTTCTTTTATACCTTGGTCAACTAGTGATCTTACATAATCTTTGACAGACTTCTGTTTCTGGTATTTTCAGAAAAGAGGTTACTGCTATTTTTAAGTCTGTGCAGACCATTTTTGAAATTCCTCACTGTCAGTTTTCCTTTATTTCTTATTTAACCATGGCATAGTTCAATATGGATCCTGTCTTCCCCATTTGCACATGACTTCAGCTTTTTGGAAGATGCCTTCTTTTCATGAGAACCCCCTCCATTTTGTTCTCCCCAAGTGTTTTTTGATAAGTGGTACATATTTACTTCAAACTCCCAGGCGGTATCTGTAGAGTGTCTGTGATGTCTGTTCTTTTGACTACTTCTTTTATCTTTCTGTTTTGTTTTATGTAGTTATGCTCTCAAGTATAAAAGCAAAGCTTTTCAATCTTCTGTGCAAAGCCCTAAGTTCTCTTCTTCATAAGCCAGATAATGCTAAGAGGTAAATTGTAACATGGAACACCCTTGGAGCTCAACTTCAAAGTCATGGGCTCAAGGACAACATTCTGAACCAACTGGGTTCAGAACACAGCTATCACGGTCTATGCCAGTGACATATTCCTCAGGAAAGGTACCATATGGAAAAATCTGAATTTTCTTCAAGTGCACAATGCAAGTGGTGGGCAGATGTTATCATGTGATTTAAAATCATGTAATATACAAGGATTGAGTTCTACTACAGGAGATTGGTGACACTGAACTCAACCTCCTCTGACACAATCAGAAACTGAATATTTAGGCCTGTGCATCAGTTGAAGCAATATATTCACTCAGTTTTAGGAGAGAATTACCAGCACTGGGTCCAGTATTTTTTGGTTGCCCCAGAAGACTGCAGCCTCAAAAGGTAATTCCGGGAACGAAGGCTTCTCAGCTGAATAACTCTGACATGTTAGTAGCCTGAGTTGAAATAGAAAAGTCTTGCTCCACTTGTTCTCTCAAGATACAAATCTATAACCACAGCACGATGGCTGTAATCCTTCTTACCGTATTTGCACAGTAACCATAACCAAGGACCCACATCAACAACAGGTAACTAATACAGATTTTAGGAGGTAAGTATAACTCATAACAGATCTGCTAATCACTCTTTTTTAGGCCCTGTGAAAGAGGCAACGGATATACCCTTTGCTTCCTTCAGAATTATGAGGTTCAATCCAACACGCCCAATAAAGAAGTGCTCCACTCAGTTAATCTATATTGATATCAAGGTGAGTTTTAAAAGTGAAGAAGGTTTAAGATTTTGAGTGGTAGCTAAAGCATGAGAGGACTACTAACATTTTAGCAAAACCTTGACAATCAGACCTTTTCAGATAGGCTTTTAATAAGCCCTATTAGTATCAGTCCAGTCTGTAACTCTACCAAGTATAGTGTCAAACTATCCACTTTCCAATGGGAGGGACATGTTCAAATTTAAAATATAGGCTATCTTATTTAGTTTATGTCATTGCTGAAATTTCCAACTCCACAACATGAAGTTAACTTCTGCATGATTGCATCTGCAATCTACTGTATTGAGTCAGTAGCTAGAATGAGCCAACACTAAGGTAACTGGATTTAAGCTTACTACAGAACTGCTCATCACCAATGAGATGGTGTTTTCCAATTTAATGGCGCTGCTCTATTTTAATACCTCTCATTTTCATTATCTCACAAGCCCCACCACCAATAAACACAGAGCTGCTTTCAAGTCCTTCCCGAGGGTGTATATACAAAATCTATTAATCTTGTTTGATTTCATTTAAATCAAATACAGACCTATACTACTGCATTCTGTAGACATTCTGAATTACAAAATAACCTCAAAAATTAAAAAAAAATAAATAAAAAACCACCCCCAGAAACTGAAAAAAAAAATGGAACTAGCAGCATTATCTAATTAGGATTTAATAACATCTAATCCTAATTACTGTAGCAGCATTACTTCTTTCTCACACAGGTACAGTTATCTGCCTCTTCTGTGTCAGTTGTTCTCTTAGAAGTAAATGCCTGCTTGCAAAGATCAGAAAACCTTATCTTCAGCAGATGGGACACTTCATCCTCCAGTAAGGGCAAATAGAGACAGTCGAGTTCTCAACAGTATCTGGCTTTATTTATATGGTCCTCTAGCATATCTTTGCAGTGTTATTACACTCATCACTGAATAATGCTGCAGACTTAGGGCAAGATAATTTATTTTTTTCTCTTGCCATAGTATAACTTTTTAAGGTTTACTTACTGTTTATCTTAAAGGTTATAAGACATTAGAAAAAACATGCAATGGTGTGGAAGAGGCACTTGCCTTAACTCCAAGCTTCAGTCTGCAGCACTGATCAGTGATGGGTGTGATGACACCAACAGAGTGCATGCTGAAGTATCACATAAAGGAAGCTGAAGTTCATGAACAAGAGGGAAAAATAAAACATTGTTAAACAGTGAAAAGATGGCAGGGTGAAAAATACTCAGGAGCATGGAGAAGCTAAAGAAAAATACACACCTTAAACTTTTGCCTTTCTCAAAAATTCCTAGCTATATTTGATTTTTATTATCCTGAAAAGACACTCCAGTTCCTGTAACATGGATAGGAGGGTTTTTTAACCCATGAATAGTACTAGCCTTGATCACTTAACAGCTCCTCCATTAATACAGCAGTGATCGCAGACAATTTAAGAAAGCACTATATGCTATTTGTTCAAAGATAAAAACCCCAAGTATCTACTGATATACTATTTTATTATCATTTACCTCTTTGTTTCTTTAAAAAATATGTGTACCTATGCTACACTGAAGATACTCTTTCCTTTCCATGTGCCCCTGCAGTATTGCACTTATTTGTAATTATTTCAATGTGAACTGTCTATCCTGCTGTTAAGGTCTTGCATCCTTTCTCACTTTATAGAGCATGAGTCCTTCAAGCATTCCCAATGTAAACAAATTCTGAATAATTAAAATCTTGACTATTACTTTCTATGCTTACTATCATTTTATAGAAAAGGGAGTATTTCTGACAAATAAAAACCCCTTCATTAGCTAAAGATATCATGATCCTGAAACAATCACACTTTGAGAATGCCATTACATGTGCCACATTGAGAGGACACACAAGGTAAAGACAGCCTATGTATGCATTTATGATACCAATCAAAGTTTGCTTCATAAACATTGTACTCTTTGTTATCCACATGATTTCATACAGTACTTGACACACTGGAAGTACAAAGTTACATAATTCTGACCTATAATGAGGCCTAAGCCAGCAGCAAGTAAGACAAGTAGGTAATCAGTATTTTGACAGTACATCTACCCTTTCTCAATTCAGGATAAAGAACTCTCATTATTAAGCAGAATTTTACACCCACATATTAATTAATCGTGACAAAAATATTCCCAAGTCAAAACTAATGAGGTAAGATTTGTCCTTTTTAGGGCTCATTATATTAATGTACACCAAAACCATACAATCCCACCCCGATTTATAAAACTGTCAGACTCTAAACATCTGCCACTATAGGAAATACCAATATATGAACTAAACAGTGTCACATTTCTTCTCCTCTCTTTGAGGAAAGGATGATACAGGTGTCTCCCACTGTTTCACAATGTGCCTTCAGAAATAAGAGCATGAGAATATGTCTCCCATGGCTGACTTCATTTTCCAGCATACCCTACAGATTTTAATTGCCTAAAATCTTTTGTCAAACTGAACAGAGTTATTAGCAAAAACCAAACGTCACAAATTGAAATGCATCTCATTATTTTAACTTATAACTTTTATTAAAATAACCTTAAATTTACTTATCTTCCATATAATTTAGAGCTAGATGCACTACCATGCATTTGTTTGAAATTGAGTATTTATATTTTAGGAACAAGTAGATGGAAAAATGCTTTTTGTCAGTAAAAAAATGTTCTATTACTTTTACATGTGAAAGTAAAGTATAGATTTCTCAAGTACAGAAATATTCAAATCATGTGTAGAGTGTAAGATGTGTGTGGGAAAAAAACACACGTGAGAGACAAAGAGCAAACCAAACTTAGATTGTAAAGATTTCTGGAGTCACAAGTCACCTTTGTCTAAGTGATATTCAAACAAAAAGTTTATTCCAGATTTAGAACTACGATTTTAAGGATCTAGAATAGCTGAATAACTAACAAGCAGCATCACCATATCAGAACAAACTGCAGGTAGAGACATCTCCATCAAGAAAACAGAACTTCTTTACTTGTTGCAGCTGTAATCTCAAAAATCAAGCTTGTTTGCATCCTAATTATAGTGATATCCTACAAGCTACCACTAAGAGGATATACGCAATCTTCTTGTAGCTGTGCTATCATTCCAATCAGATTCTGTTGTATTTATGGCACCACTGAACTACATAAACTCTGCCTAAATTGCTAAATATCAGTGAGTGCTTTTTTGACTTTGGTATAGCATAATTCTAAAGCTACTTTTTCTTTAGGAAGCAGTTTACAAGATACATATGAAACTGAGTTACTGGTTTATTTTTCTCCACTTTTTTTTCTTTAAATGGCAAGCAACTTGACGCTGCCAGGTGAGGTTTCTCATTTTAGCATACAAAATTAATGCAAAATTATCACGACGTGAAAGAAAACATTAAATAAATGAATAAATAATCAATTACATTCTTCCAGATTACTTCAGTGGAAGTAAGGAGGACATTTCAAAAAGCACTCATCTGAATCTTTTTTCCACATTTTGAATTAAAGCAAAATGGATGTAAATCAGTATTTATTGGTGCATTAGTTCTTCCTTCCTTCTTTCTTGCAACATGTTTAATTTCAAGTCTCTAAAGACACAATTTATGTATTTACTGAAACATAAAGTCTGAAGTCAATATGACAGCTGCTTACATGTGTAAAAATGCCTAATCAAATGACATCTGTAAGAAAGATAGAGAAAAGGAAAATAAAGAGCATGTATAGAATTTTACACATCATGGTGCTTATAAAACTACAACACCTAAAACCAGTGCCTGACATTTTTGTATTCTATGTTGAGTCAAAGCCAAAATAAACCAAGGTCCACAAAGTGGAAAATGTAAAGTAGCAAGAGGTTTATAGATATACTGCAAGTTTCAAACTACTGAAAAACTGGTAAATTAATACATCCTCTTCTTCATGTTAAATCCTCTTGATTATAACCACTTTACCTTCTGAAGTGAACAAACACTTGTTTGCATGCAGTATATTAATAATCTCTATGTTTTACTCTGTATGAAAACACTATCAATTGCTGTACATTCATGGGAATAACTTTCAAGCACAAGTAATGAAGCATGAAACAGGAAGTCACAGGTTAAAATTACTTTCAAAACAGGCATGATACTGTATATTACAAGTATATTTTAAAAGTCTTTCA
Organism: Cnemophilus loriae; assembly: GCA_013397755.1. Lineage (NCBI taxonomy): Eukaryota > Metazoa > Chordata > Aves > Passeriformes > Corvidae > Cnemophilus > Cnemophilus loriae. The sequence continues at coordinate 2,047,416 of VZTF01006404.1, read as the reverse complement.
AATAGACAATATAAGACAACCACAAAAAAACTACTCACCATTTCATATGCTGTTACAATCTTTTTCAAGACCTCTGGAACAATCCCTTGGAGCTCCATAGTTGGATACTGATCACTGAGATTCACTACTACCAAGGGTGTATTATCAGGCCCAACCAAGTGCATAGACACCGCCAAAATGCACTGCATGAGATTTGCTACAGGGGAGAGGCCACATAATTCTTTGAATGAAACTACTGCATTCTGCAAAAAGGAAAGAAAGAGTTTCCTTTACAGTTAAATATGAAATTTAAAGTCTTGTTATCTCAGGATAAAATACTTTACTGTTATACTTGAGCTACAATGTTGAGCTGCAATTACCACAGCTTTTGCCTGAAGAACTGGCAGCTTTCAAGAGCAACCAATATTACACATACATTTTACAGAAATGTTAAAAATTCAAGTAATTCAGTACATGCCACAGAAAAAAACCATCTATTTTGAAGAAATATATCTCCTCTCTATCATGGCTAAAATTAACTAAGGAAATAAACAGATTCTAAAACATAGTGCTTATATATTTTGAAAAATTCTAAGACATTTTTTCAATGCCACCAAGAGAAACAAAATATTAGATGCTGAATGTCCCTGTTAAGCAAAGTGAAGTAGAAGGAGGAATTCAGCACATTTGTAACTTTAAACATACCTGAACTACAATCCAGACGTGCTGTGGATCTGCTGGCTCCCATTTGGTGTGATTCACAAACCCAGCACTCCACTATTGATGTATTCCTATCATAGAGTCACACTTAAGTGAACTTTTTAAGGTACTTTAGCTTAAATACTGATTTTGTACCTTTCCCTAAGATTTCTTACACTTATATTTTATATCTAGTATGGTAGAATATAAAGCCATAACTTTAAACTTTAAGAAAATTTACAGCATTGGAAATACAGTGTGACTCCAAGTAACCACTGACATTCCGTGACGGGAATATTGTCAGCACTGTACTGTATTTAGGATTTTTGAACCAATTGGGAACTGGTAATCTACGGCAGGTCTGGAGTTTGTGTTCCTGTAGGAAATAAAAACAAAAATATGGTATATTTAAGTTACAAATGTGCTCAGTGCTCCTTTGTGTCATGTCACACCCCGGCAGGGTATCTGGTACAAATTTCCATTTTAATACAAACCACTTTCCATCTTGCTGGCATAGTAAGACTCATTTGTGGACATATCTCCTACAAAGACATAATGCCAACCTTAACTCAAACAGGAATCAAATGTGAAATGTTTTGCTGTCCCTTTATGAGACAAAATACCAAAGTAGGCTTCCAAATACGTATATACAGCATATTCATCCAAAATCATGTGAACACTAAATTGCATCTACCCAGTCACTCACTTTAAGTAAATGTCCAGGAAATAGAAACTTCTTTTATCAACTGATGTACATACACTTCAATGACACAATAATTACACAGTTGAAGAGACAGACATTGGGAAGTCCATTCAAACAGATTTTGCTTGAGATAAGTACCATAAGTAAGTCATTATGAACAACCATTTTACAGAGAGGTTAAAGAGGACCCAGGGATTGTATATATTCATTAATGACAGGCAGGACAGGACTAATACGCACTGTTACTGTAACTCTTGTTTTTGGACTTTCAACTCTATATCCAGAGACTAATCCTCATACTGTTAAGTAACTTAAACATGCAACATCACATTCAGTTCAATCACCCATATTATACTTTTATCAGTGATTAATATGTAACAAGTTATGACATCAGCTTTTTTCATGGCAATACAGGAACAAAAGAAACAAGAAAGGCTATTCTTATACAGATTTAGAGAAACTATTAAACTCGTTATTGCACATTTTCTTTTTTCTTCTGCTTCCCTCATATGAAAGAAATCAAACTACCCAACTTTGCCCTTTATAATCTTGCTTCTGAGGATATTACGAGGATATAATGGTCATAAAAACCATTACAATTTACAACACAAAATTTCAGTAATATAGAAATTAAACAAATCTCACATTCCCTGACATAAACTGATACTTATTTTAATTGAGTGGTTTATTTGCTTTTATGAGCTGTAAAACTTAGTTACACAGATTTTAAACAGTGCACATTATATAATCCGTTAGCAAAGTTAAGAAAAACTAATCTTCCCTCATGTGCCTAAAATATCTTCTCGATAGCATTTTGAGAGATAATGATAAATTTAGTTGATAGCACATCTTTCAAACTGACAGAATAAAATACATAAAATACTTTTTAATATCTCATGTTCAAAGAGACCCCACTGTAGAGTCTGTTTTCAATTATATCGTTTTACTGTGCATACTGCAGCATGCACATTTAAGAGTTTAATGTAGCTACAAAAAAGTCTATGTTTTCACTGCTTCCTCATCTCAATTCTTCCTTGAAAAGTATCTTAAAATACCGTATTCTTCATATGACAGAATTCTAGCCTTCAGGAGGTTAACCACAGGCAAAGTTCACTTTACATGCAGCCCATAACTTGAAACATTTATGAGTCAAAGTATCATCCCTGTATTTTTTTAATTATCTCTTAAAAGAGCAAATATATATACCAAGTGGAATGTGAGAGCTGCATAATGATGTACTAATTTCTTCTTTCATTTAAATTAGCTTTAAAATTGTATTACTATTAGAATCTCTTTAATATAAGATTATTCACAAAGGAAATTTATATACACTGATGTGCCTTTAAAATCCAGAATCAGGCCTCAGACATTTCCTTTAATCTCTTTTCCCTTAACACTACATAACAGCAAGAGGACTTGATAGATCAGTCCATTTGAAATGACGATCCTTGATTTTGTTAATCACTGCTAGTATTCCATCTGAAGTTCATAAATACTTAAAAGTTTTATTGGAACATAACTTTACAACTCAATTTTAATCTATTTCTAAAAGAGGTTATTTACCTGGAATCTCCAAATAGCACATTTTTTGAAGTGAGATCTCTTGGCTTCAACAAAACCAAGCACCTCAGCCTGCACTTCTTCCCTAAATTCAATGTGTTTACTAACATGACTTTTAAAGTACGACAACTTCTTCTAGAAGATGCCTTCTGATACCTTAGTGCTAATGCCACGTATTTCTAACATAACTAGGAAGAAACACAGAAAGTAAAGGGATCTTTCTGAAAGTACTGCCTTCTATTTGAGAATAACGAAAAAACATAACTTTGGTGAAACTATGCTGAACATTCTTGGACGTACAAGTAAGGTCTCTGGATAAGCATTAAAGTCTCCCTTTTCTATCTGTTGTACATTCCTCCCGCAATCCTACTTAATTTTTAAAAACTAAAATATTGTCATACTTTCTTTTAGTGTATTTCTAATACTCCTTCAAAGACATAGGATGAGTCAACAGGATTGAGTTCTAGCACTGGAGTCGTATTTCCAGTTCACATTCAACAAAATACACGTGTGTGTTCAAGGTTGCATCACTAGACAGTTCATCTAAAAGGCTGCTCTGACACGATCCATTCTGAAAGCTGTTCAGAATTAAGACTCAAATAATTAAACATACAAGACACTTAAAAAAGCATGTATTCCATATGCATCATAATACAAAGGTACACATACATATGAACCAGTAAATTGATTATAAAACTGTACCTGCATATTTTCTCTCAAATCCGTAGCATCCCGGATAGGTTGGAGGGCATTCTTGAATACTTCATCTATTGTTTTAATCCATAATGTTCTCATGGAAGCATATTCCCTTGATTTCTTGCCCTTCCTCACAGAGAGGCCCCGCTTATGAGGTTTCCCACCACCCCTTCGATTAGTAATGGCCACATGCACAAACAAGGAAGCATGAGCTAAACTTTCACCAGTCAACGACTGCAGAGGAACGTGCCGATAACCAGTCTGGAGACACTCAAAGGGAATAGTGTACTGCCCAATAAACTCGTCTCCAATGTAATCATCATCCAGTACTACAAAACGCACCATAGCTAGTTCTGGCAAATTTATTTGAAATTCAAAGCTTTCATCAAAAATTGGATTATCCCCGTTCTGATGTATAGTTTTCGTCCTTTGCTCAGCACAGTCAGCAGGGATTCCATGTATTTCAACATAGACATAAGGATCCACAACATCACCTTTGGCACCTGATCCTTTGGGTTTAGGGAAGTTTTGCCCACTAATGATTTTAATATGAAGCAGTTGAGGCGAAACTCCAGGCACAGTGTCTTTTGTATTCGCGCTAAAGAAGGAAACTTCTTCTCTCATGATAGCAGGACGAAGGACATAGCCACAGTTTCCATTTTGTCGAAACCAACCAATGTTAAGGTCCATCATTAAGCCAGGTGTCTGAAAGTTCATTGCTACTATCTGACAACCACATTTCCAAAAGTCCTGGGGATTCATGTTACTAGAGTCAATCCTCATAGGACTGGGGAAAACCCTCGCGAGAAAACGTTTGTTATAATTCACAAAGTCTCCTGGGTTTTCATTGGCATATTTGCTAGCAAGCACTTCGTTAAAAGAGCACACTTCCCAGTACTTCTGGAGCTGAAATGAAACTTGAAACTCTTTGAACTGAACTGATTTACATATGCTTACCAACTCAGAGAGATCTTTGCAGAGCTGGAATCGTTTCCCTGTCATTGAGTTTTGCTGTTCTACCCCCTCTTTCGCCACTCTCTGTGACATTTCTGCTCCTTCATCTTCATCTGTAACATCTCCCTCTAGTCCAGAACAATTAGCAGAAAGCTTCTTTGCTTTAATTAGTATTTTCCCTTTAAGTGATTCCGGTGATGGAAGATAAGACTCTTCAATGTTTGGAGACTGCGTATGTAGTTTGTCTCCCAAAATTTTCTTCATGTGTTGTACCATCACTTTCTGCTGCTTAATAGAACAATGATTTTCTAAACACAAAATAAGAGGGTATTCTGAAGCAAAAAAGGCATACTTGTTAATAATGTCAATCACACTACGGAAGACAATTTGTGATGTCATTGTGTGGCCCGTGTAAATCACGGGCTCATTATCCGGACCATCCCATACATCCAGTTCAACACTTCGACAACCCATTTTCAGAGCACGAATGTAACCTGTGATGTCAGAAGGCCCTCGAAACTGATCCTCTATCAAGTACGTATTATGAGATGAATTTATAAAATAATGAGATAAAGGTTGTTTCATATCTTGACAAACTTTTTTATGTTCTGGATCAAATATGTGGCAGTCTGGTGAAGTAAGGTAATTCGTAAACCCATCTATAGAAAGACAACCCTTTTCCTGGCCCTCTTTGGCTGGCTCGTATTTCTGAATAATTTCAAGGCTTATTTCTTCTGTGACCTGTGCCATACCCTGTTCTGCTTCCAAAAACATCATGAGGTCCTTGGTATCGAGAAATTCTTTATTGCTTGAAAACTGAACTAACAGGAAATAGATTTCAGGTCTGGTACAAAGCTCATGAAAAACTTCGATAAATTCTTCTTTTGTTACTTCAGTACCAGTTTTTTCTCTGGATCTATGTAACTCCTTAAATTTTAATTCAATTTTATTAGTTTTTAAACCCGGGTTTAAGTCTTTTATAAATTGTACAGCATTACATAGGGGTATATGTCCCAGATTATCTACATCTGATTCACTGAACGTTTGTGAAAGCCACGAAGTCCGCATATTATGTTGAGTAGTTCCTAGCATATCTAGAGTATGTTTTCCATAAGAAATCAAGTATCTTAAGCCAGTAACCCAAATATTTGCAACGTCTGCTGAGTTAGCAACCAGATCTAGTGACTCATAATTTTCTCCATATATAATTGAAAATGCACAGTCTTCTGATATCTGGTCATATATTCCATTGCTGCGAAAAATATCTGTATTTTTTCCTGTTCTTACTTCTTTGATTGACTTGATATCAATCTTTGCTTTTTCAGAATCCTTTTTCGAAGGTTCCCAGCGCAGAGACTGCATATCGGCATCCAGAAAAAAGTAGCGGTGATACACCCTGGAGTTGGATCGGACCTTTTTGAGCTCAGAGCCTTCCACCATGGCGCTGATGCAGTCGCTTGCACTGCTGATCTTCTTCTCTGTGGGCATGCTGCTGAACGACACAGTCTTCTTCCTTTCTCGCTTCTGTTTCGTACCNAGAGAAAAAAATAATGTGTCAGTATGGTTTTGCTCAACATTGAAATAGGTTTCAACTTAAAGCTGAAAGTTTGTCAAGTAGTTCAATAAGGTGTGTGTGGTGACCAGTAAGATGGAAATTCTTACTGGAATCATCACAGCGAAAATACTAATAATGGCTTAATATTTGCTCTTGCTTCTATAACTAATCTTCCAGAGTATTTTTTTTAGTACTTTTGATGAACACAAAACTCAAAAAACAAGTTTTTAATGCTAACGAAATGATAATGCTGTATTATTGCATATATGTATGTGCATTTTATTTTATGAGTTGTATCCTACTTAGAGGGAGAACAGTTCTAACGTCAAGACAGTGGGAAGCAAGCTTTTCTCTGAGTCCTTACACAACCCTACAGATCCTTGCCAAACTTGTCAGTACAGAATATAATGCTTGAATACCATACTGACAGGGTCCTTGTGAACAGCAGAGAAACATTAATACACAATTAACCACATAAAATCCATAGGACATGGTTCTAACAACATAAAATCCAGAGGACATGGTCCTAATCTAAGCATACAAGACATTAACAGCCCTTCTTTATGCAAAGCTCCCTTCACCAGAGCACCCGCCCCATCCATGTTCTCCCCACAGGCTGCCCACAGCACTCACACATCCCTGCCCTTATAGCAGGAAAATACCCATCACAGTCTAAAGAAGCGGCACTGAAACACAAGGAACCGGACTGCAGCAGATGTAATTCACTGCAAGTTCTGAGTTTCAGAAAATACAGCAGTGACTCAGAAGGGAACTTCTGAGAAGGTTTAAGTTTAACTGCTTCCAAAGAACCTTCATGTCATTAGAAAGAACTTGAAAAGCAGACCTGGTCAGGAAGAGAAGCAAAAGTAATTCACCATTGCTCCTAAAGCAATGAGATAACTCAGAGGTCTTACTTTGCTAGAGAAAGCTTGGGTATAGAAGGATATATAAGCATAAAAAAAGGAGGGAAAAAGTCATTTAGCTACCTCTATTGTACTTATTTGTGTTAATTAAAACAAGCGCAAATAAATCAGTAACCCATGACTTAAGTACAACCAATTTCATAAGAACTGAATTTAAGAAACTTATGTGCTTTCATTACCTGCATTTTCTGAGATTAAAAATGCTAGGATTCTTTTTCTGAAAGCAATGTGTCTTGGGGAGCTGACTTGCAGGCTGAAATAACATTTGCATTAAAAATATTTTTATATTAGATACCCTAATTAGAAGTGCTCTTCTTATAAACCAGCATAGCTCAAAAAATTACTTTTCCAGCTTTGTTAAAAAAAAAAAAAGAATGTTGATATTCCCTCAAACAGTTTTCCATTTGAAGTATGTTCCAGTGCAGATCAGCATTGCTTAAATGGCAGAAAGGAAAGTGAAAGAAAACTTTTAACGATTGGTATGCTGAACAGATGTTCAAATAAAAACCATCCATTACAAAATGCATTTCCAGTTCAGGGCACATGTGCTGTATGTTTAATTTCATTAAATTAAAAATGCAGAGTCCTGGATTTGTAATTTAATTTATAAGCATCTGAAAAGTCTTTCATTGAAAACAATGATTAGTATAGTGAGCAACCCTAATATTTGCTGTTCTGTGTTTGAGAAAATTAATCAAACGTACTATTCTTGCACCTTTAATGACACCACAATTTACTTTGCTCAAGTTCTCAAGAGACCAGTAAAAGCGAATAACCCTGTAGAGGACTGTTTTATTTCTAACTGCAGATCAAACACCTGCAATGGATACTGCACAGGGTTGACTCTCAGAATCTCATTACACATAGTTTAGGATAATAAGGATTGTTTTCAAACAACAGCAAATTTCCTTACCTAAAAAAAAAAAACAAAAAAAGAAAAAAAAAATCAAATAATCAAATGTGATTTTTGTTTACAGAGGTTTTTGTTCTATTTTAAGCGTCACTTGTTTATCTACCTATTTATATCTCCTAACCCGAAAAAGCTGCAAAGGACAGTCCCACATAAATGAGCAATGACATTCCCGCCTGGTACTTCAGGGCTTGGAATTAAGCATTTTCAAACTCCTTAATGCTCCAGATTTCTCAGACTGGGGAAGGGAATAAATTTCTCAAACTGTTGAGTGAGAGACAGCTGATAGATAACCTCCTGACACGAGAACCATCAAGGCCTGGGAAGTACTACCTTGCCTGACCATGATCAGAAGAAAGGTCCACACCTCTCTCTATGATCAGGACTGTATCTGATCCAAGATACTGAACTGCAAAGAAAAAAAAAATCTTCCATTTCTTGATGCCATCTGATGTAAACAAGCCCATCTCAAGGCAGCCCTATTGCCAGCTCTAGTTACTGAAAGCTTGGAGTTCATGCATGTGGATCAGAAGAGTAATTCAATATATCACCTGCAAAATTATTTTGCCTGCCTGCCAGATGAATTCACAGCCAGTTCAGCAGTACTCCTCATTTTTGCAGGGTAAAGCAGTCTAGTCACTCAGATTATTTATATAAAGACAGCACCACAGTGTGAATGACTGTGAAAACATTCTGAGCTCCAGAGCAGCCTTCATAAGTTTTTGCTTCTCCAGAGATGAATAATCCCGAGCTACCAGACTGCCTGTGCAAGTCCCCATCCTGACAGAGACATGGCAGTCATGATCAATCTGCATGAAGAGAGTAACTTCAAGGATATTTTACCAAAGACACTGGTGAGAAGTATTCACCTGTCTGAATTACCCACCTGTCCGAAAAGACACAGAAAAGAAACTCTCACTCCACAAGCTGAGAATGCAATTGCATAAAGCATGCACAAACTGTGTGAAACTCATTTGTGAGCCTTGGCAATATAGTCTGGCATGGAGGAGACAGATTTATTCTGCTATAAGATGTGGAGGATTTCACCCCAAAAGTGAGATGGCGTTCGTGAACTGAGTTGAGTCTCTCACAGCCTTAGGTCTGCCTTGAATCAGAAAGAACGGCACATCAGAAAACTGCATGTATCTGAAGTCACACAAGTGACTTCTTGGCATTCATGAGACTTACCAGGCCCTTGCTGTTCAGCGTGCTCAGAGTGACACCGACTCTACAGTGCAGATGCATAATTCAGTCCAAGGCAGCAGCTACAGTTTTTGTGCTGAAACAACTTTCAGGCATTGTAGGATCTCCCACACGATGAAGACCATGTCAATCTTCAGTTTATAACGTCCTGTCATTACTACAGGCTTTCCCCTAAAGACTGTGCTTCATAAGACTTAATCACTGGAACCAGAACAACCACCTCATCAATACATTTCCATTCATGCCCCAACCAAGGTCATCTGCAAGATGTTTTGAGGAACAGACGAGACCACAGATAAAACTGTTTTGAAACATTGCTCATAATCACTACAAGCAACTACACAAAGAGTTTAGTTTATCCAGGAGTTCCTAGCAACAGAAAGCAAAGCATCTAGCAGTTTAAAAAACAGAAATAATCCCAGCTGTCATCTGTAGCGCTTAAGAGATAGAGACAGCTGAAGAAAATGGATTAAAAGCACAAGGAGGGAAGAGTATATCCATGATAACTTTTTTTAATTCCTCTCAAGGTACCAACAAAGAAATAGCTGTGTGACTAAGACAGCACTATCTACAAAATAGAATTCTGGAGACAACAGAGAATCTTGAATCAGACACTGGGAGAGATGCACATCATTCCTGAACTGCAAAGCTTTTAATTTATGCAACTTCATGATAAAATTACTTAAAAGGCAGTTCCAATGACCACTGGTACTGATAGGAACAGCAGTAGTATTCAAACAGAGATTTGATAATGTAATAGATCAAGATGACAGAGGAAACGATGAACAGTGTAAGGTTTGTAAATATCTCCTAAAGGAAAGGAAGCAGAGAGTGAACTTTATGACCTGTAAACACCCAAATGAATCATGCCCCAGAAGCAGTACTTAAAAAATATTTAAACACCGAGTTGCCAAGATGTTTAGGTACCACTTGGTCCATTGGAATTAAGAACTCCTACAGCCCAAGGCAGGGGCTTGCCAACCCCTTCACAGTGGTAAATGTGGGGCTGCAGCTGGAGCACAGTGAAGGACACACTCCTTCCACCTGCCAATACAGAATGGTCCTCACACTGGCCCATGCAAACTTTGGAGATGGGTGCCTGTGATCCTGCCTCTCTCCAGGACTAAAGCCACCTGCAGCCTTGAGGTGGTAGTTTCTAGACTGGAAATTCCAGGCCTCTACCTGCATTTAGGCCACTAAGGTACTCTTTTTAGAACAGACGACTTCAAACAGAAAAGACAGTGATAATAAATGGAAGTGGCAATGATAGATTTCTAGAGCACTCATTTGGGAAGTGAAAGTCCCTGATGTCATAAAACATAAACATTTCACTTGGTGACCCTGAATGCAAAATTTAGTCCATGTAGCAAGGACCTGAACACTGAATTTTGTCCTCTCAATACGCACCTCCCCAGGTGACAGGTCCTGCTGGTACTTGCTTATGCTCTAACCATAAAGAATTGCCATTCATTTTCATATACCAGAGGTTCACCAAAGCGTGGAAGGCAGCTCCATGCTAGTCTTGAGAGCATGTGGCTGAGCACTCCAAGATGCCCTGGCAGAGGGACCAGAGCCCAACCACTCCACAAGTAGGTGAGTGCTCTGCCAGCCAAGTGATTACATAAGAAACAAGAGCACAAAACGTGCCCCCTGAAGCGCAGCACCTCGCTGCAGGCTTTTTGATTGACAAGGGCTGAGCTTTGATAACCTCTGAGAAAGCTCACATACCTTGAGACAATGATGGTACACAGACTGTAGGAGCCAGAGTTCCAAGAATGCCTACTTAGTTCATCCCAAACAGGCTTAGAAACAAGATAAATGGGAGCTACTCAGCCTAGCAAGGTCTGTGCTTAGGTGTAGTAATAAGACTGCAATCATGTACAGTGTCTCAAGAGCTTTCAAATATATATATTTTTTTTGCATGTAAGTTCTGAATTAAGCGGCATGCTTGTGAACCTGAAGGCCAGTGGTGTGCCAATACTCGGAGCAATTACAGGTGAGTAGGTGAAAAGAAAGGCCAGACCAAAGTTTGGTAATTCTAATTTTTATCAAATTACACCATTATTTCATGTCATATAGAAAGATGTTTTAGATGTAATTTAATGTACTTCCGTAGCCAACAGTTTCAGTAAAATTCATTAGTTTATGATGAGAACAGGCAGCCTGATGATCTTCATAATGAACACAGAGTGAACTACTCTTCTGACACTATACAACTCATTGATGACTTGGTTTTTATAGTAGATGTGATACTTACATAGCCAATTTGAGTACAAGACCTGCCTGTTTTTATCAAATGCAATTCAGCAGTAATTGGAAAATCACGTAGCTTGAAGACATGATGCATAACAAGCCTATTTCAGGAAGTGGTAAGTTAAAAAAAAATAAAATTGATGCTTTGTTTATTTAATTAAGATTCTTAAGCATTTTTCTTCAAAACAAAAAACTTGAATTTTATAGATTTTCTTCATACTTAAGAAAGCATGTCTATATATAGTTAAGTCTACTCAAAGGAAAAAAACACATATCTTTAAGTTAATACTTTAAAATATTAATTTTCTAAATGCATTTTGTCAAAAATATTATAGTATCAGTAATTTTTAATTTTTCAATGTGTCACCTGTGGTTTTAGAGATATAAATGCTAGTGTAGATGAGCAAATGAGCTACAAATGCAATGTCAATATCATATTATCTTTATAATATTTTTAGCACAAAAATATTTAGGGTTTTCTTTTAAAAAACACCTGTAACTGAAACAGTAATAATGAACAGGACCACTTGTTTTTGCAAACGCATACGAAAAAATTAATCATATTATGTATAGCTTACCTATGCACAGCTGCCAACTCATTCTACAACATAGAATGCAGCATTATAAAAGAAGCTAAGCAAGTTTTTGTGTAAAAGAGGTAGTAGGAAAAAAGGAAGGAAAATATCAGGTAAATCAGCAACATTTCATCTTTGATACACAAAATTTAGCACTGATTTCAACAGTTACATGCAGTTAAAGGCAGAGTGAGAGTCTTCTTTGGAAGAGGGTGGGGGAAAGGGAAAAAAAGAGCTGGGCAGCAGGAAGGAGAGAGGTGGTGGTGCAGAAAAGGCACTTCACCATCAGGAGCCATGTCCCCAAAGGAAGGAGCTCGGAGCTCTATATCCTTGTCCTCGATGCACCCTCTCTAGCCTAATTCTCCTGGAATCAACAACTCAGCAGAAGAATCTGCCGACAGCCACCACTCAGCCCCTCTGTTCCAGCCAAGCATCCTCTCTTCCTAGTCAGCACCTTCTAATTTGCCATTACCAGGAGATTCTTACTAACACAGTGACCCGGATTCACTAAAAGGCACGTACTTTTTAATGCTGTAACACAGCTGCCCAAAGCCTCCAGAGCACGCGGAAACCAAAAGAAGAAAAAACTCTCCAAGTAATCAGCAGTTCAGCTGACAGGATCCCGAACACTTCGGAAATGGCACGTGTTAAATCAGACTGTGTCCAACAGTTTCTGCAGCCACTGTTTAACTGCACACAGCTTCGAGCAGTTGTATGTAAAACAAAGTAGAGTCCTCAACTGAAATAACAACCATTTGAGGAGAGACAAAACATCAGCTATTTGGAAAACACACGTCCTCCCACTTGTTGTGAATCACGGTATTTGTGCTCAGCACTTAAATATTTCCCCAGAAACTGGTACTCATGACATATCTGTTGTTTGCAGAAATCTTTTAAAAGGAACATATTTTTCTAATGTGTGGTGGCTTGACCCCAGCCAGACCCAGTTACACAATGTTATAAATAACAATGAGGAGAAAAGAAAATATGGTTAGTTGAACAAGTAACAATTCTTTTTTTTTTCACTAAAGGAATTCTGTGATTAAAGGAATATGGACGCAGGTGCAAGTCTTAGCTCAATATTCAAACAAAAATGACCTACAGTATTTCAGATGAGCAAACTGCATGGTTCATGATACAGTTAAACTAATTCCCTCTTTAACCCTCCTTCAAAACATTAATTTTCTATCCTGTCTCTTCCTCCTCCTGCCCCAGTTGCATCTCCCTTCTCCCCACTTCAGCTCCTCAGGCCCTTATTAGCACCTGTCTGACACACAGTAAGTTAATTTACCTCACTACCTCAGGAAACAAAAGATCTATTTTCTTCCAAATTAGTTTTCTGCAATTTTAGTGAGCTGAAACAATTTTCCATGTGACCAGCTAAGTACCAGAGCTGGTTTAAAATAACCACTAGAAACAAGGAACCGATTAAAAATGGGAGGAAAGAACTGAATCACTCATTTTTATCAAGAAATTAAAATCAATGTAGTTGAAACTGTTCTGTTGAAATCCGATCCTACGTGAACTGATAGTAGAGTTTCATGTCATTAGCTTTTGTGGTGGACTCGTTAATCTTGAAGGTCTTTCCCAACACAAACAATTCCATTAGAGAAAACAAAATCTCTCATCTTGGTCCACCCTACAGAGTACCGCAACAATTTCACAAACATATAAAACATAAAGGCAAGCTATAAGAAAGAATGCCAACACCATAAAATACCAGAATTTAGGTTCTCAGGCTCTTGGGCTCATTTCGTTCTGCCTCATTTCAAGCAAACAGGACACCAGAAAATTTATGATCTCATGATATGAGAGAGATCCCTTTCACACTACCTATTAGAAAGAGCAGTGAAAAACGGTCGCCTGTGTTGGCCTTGTTGCTGTTATAGCAGGCAATTTAACTCAAAAGACTGTGACTGCGATGAGCCAGGAAATAACAGGATATGGTTTTGCAAATACAGTCTAGACTAAAGGCTTTCTCTGCAAAACTTCCTACAGAAGAGCTTATTTAGTCATTTGATCAGTTTACCAAGAATAAAGAAACCATCTTTTAATACGTTTTTTATGTTGCTGTCTCAAGTATCCTTAGGTTTTTCATTATTCAAGTGCTCTTGCAGGATGTCACAGGGGAGCTCTCCCTGTGCTCCACGGCACAGATACAGACTCACAGAATATTCTGAGCTGGAAGGGACCCACAAGGATCGTCAAGTCCAAGGCAGACACTTCTTCCACGAAGATGCCGAAGACATCCACAGGCATGATGCCGCTTGCTCCCTTCTCACTCAGCTCTTACATAAATCCACTCCATATTCTTTCGAAGAGAAAGTAAACAACTTGATATTGCTTATTCTGCTGAAAATAAAGGACTTGAAGCTACTTTTACTATGTTTGATTTTGACCTAAATTTTAACAAGTCTGTGGCAACTAAGACTTCCACATTCTGCAGTTTCATGCTGCCATGTATGTTTGCATTCTAGCAGCAATTACACCATTCTAGGATTCTGTCATTTTATAACATAATTTTATAATTTAATTGTATTATACTATGTATGACATTATAATTCTACAATACAGTAATATATTTTATATGTTACATAATATTTTATCTGAACATTAAAACGCAGTAGCAAAACCAAAATTCAAACACTATTGAGGCATTCTTTCATGTATGAGTTCATCTGCATGTTTATGAAATTAAAATAAAGGGGCATTTGGTTTCAGGGGTTAATTCACAATACAGATTAGCAAGGGAAAAAAAAGTCTAATCTCAAAAGAAAATAAATAAGAAGCATTTGAGGAAACTACCGAGACTGCTGTGAGCACTGAGAGAGCCAAAGCCTGAGTTATGCTTGGCATGAATGTCTCAGTTCTTGGTGTTAGTTCTTGGTGTTAGTTCTTGGTGTGAGTCAGCTACAGTTCAGGCTTCTGGGGAGCATTTCCAAAGGAGCAAAAGAGGTATCCCATTTTCACAAACTCGATAAAAGCAAAACATGCATATTTCAGATCCAAACAACCAACATCTTAACCAAATCCATACAAGCTGCAATAATTATTTATGAAAAACAGCAGTTACTATGTACTGAGTCTTAAACTGAGGAAACTGCACTGACAGAAAGCCGTTGAAAATTGCTTGATGGCATGAAGAGTTTTAACCCTAGGTAAGTAAGTAGAGAGTTTTTTAGATTCCTAATTTCTCACGTACTAAGAAATTATATCTAAACTATGACAAACAGGTCATTTTAACTACTACAGAGAAACTTACGCTTATTATATTTTTTCTGCCATGAATTATCAGAAAAAGTAACAGAAGATACAGATACTTTTAGCTTGAATAAGAACTGAAGATGACAAAGTTGATGCTGCATATAATAAAGGTACTAAAGGATTTGAAATGGGCTCAACAAAAAGGCTCAACAGGTTTCAGCATGGCTCAGGAGTGAAGAAGGCTCTGAGTCTTCACAGTTACCCATAAAACCAGCAAGATGCTACTTTTCTGCATATATGAACATCTATTTAAACTCTGAGCATTTTCATTTTCAGGTCTTCAATAATGTTTTAAATACCTAAACATTATAGCTAAGATACACTTTCAGGAGCATTCTAATCAAGACTTATCGACAAAATTTAATACGCAGCAGTCTGAAGTTGAATATCAGATTCCCTTCAAGTATTCATAGCTGCATGTTAGTTCCACTGGTAGAAAGCATGGCATTTTTCCATTTCTTGTTTCAGTCATAAACAGCAATTTGACCAAATTGGCAAAACACGTAACACAGCTGTCAGCCTTTAAAGCAAAAGTACAGCATGTGGGTGACTTTGAAATATAACAGAATAACTATGTTTAATATTTCTGTAATTTCAGATGCAGGCTCTGCAGAAAGCTGCTTCACCTCTCCCTCTGCTGCTCCCTTACAGCATCATAGAGGAAGAGAAGCCAACAGCATCACCAGCAAGAGGTGAGACTGAGCACCGGCTCAAGCCTCCCAACCCTTTTCCAGTCTCAGGAAAGCCTTCCCAGCAGCTTTTCCAGATTTTCCCACAGACATGAGTGTTGGGTTTGGTTTATTTGTTTGTTTTTTTACCAACTTTCCTACCTAGCAGGCCCAGACACTATCCTATCCGATTCAAAACAAACTAGGACAAACCACCTGACAAAAACAAGCCTGCAGAGTGTGCATCTTAGGATGCCATTACAGGTACATACTCCATGAAATTACATATATTTAAATACTAAAAAACCAATAATATGCAAAACGACACCTTCTTCCATGCAGACAAGATTCTTATTTTCAATGCTGCATATGCAGCCAACAAATGAAAACAATTGTGTTTGTTATGATTGACTAATTTAGTTGGAAAGCAGAAAAGTATCTTGTCTCTCCCCTTTACTGTAAGAGGAATACATGATATTCTCTTAACTGTCAACATCTCTTGCTCACAAAAAATAAACAGGAGATTGACCACAAATGTGTTATATGATTTATAGGAATGGCTTTTTCACATATCCTTACAGGTCATCCCACCCAACCTCTCGGCACAATGTTATGACTAAATCACACATTTTTACTTTCCCTGATGTGGCAAAATGTTCGCTTCCACCTGTGCTGTCAATTTGTGTATTTTGTCCAAATTTCAATCCAAATGTCACCTGTTCTCTTTGGAAAGCTCCTGGTGTTTTTCGTGTCCTTTGCTTTCCCAGGGAACAACAGAGAAGTAAAACTATGACCTATAGGTTATTTTTTCCAAGTCAGACATTCAGGCTTCAGAGTAATAAAATGTAAAATTTTTTTCATTCTAAAAACTATCATTACCACTGCCCTGCAGCTTGCAATTCATCAACTGATTTTCTTCACTCTAGTGATTGATGAATGGTGTCTTCAGATTTGCTTCTGGACTAATTTTAAGTGGACTAGCAAATTTCACAAGATAGCTTTAAAAGAAAGAAATGGAACTTCACAGACTGAATTGTTCTCCTTGTGTGGTTTGAGATAAGTTCCTTTTTGTCAACTAGGAGAGTGACTGTTACCAATATTAACTCTTCAATGCCACAAAGAGTTCATGCACATAATTCAGTATTAAATTAAATATAAAAGTTGGAACTTTCAGAAACTTACAACTTGCTAAACAAATATTATCTTGCAACTCTCTTGACCTGCTACTTCAGCCTTATTACTTAGATGGCAATGATAATTAAACAGTGATAACTAGCTGCTGATTTTTAAGGAGAATTCTTATGAATTAGATAAAAAACACTTACTAGGTTATCACACAGGCAGACAAGACATGAGTACCCAAGCACATTTGCTAACCACATAAGACTGTTTCTGACTTGTTTTCCTCGTTGATTTTCAGGTGTATGTAATTTACAGTTGTCAAAAAATTACAGGAAATTCTCATGCTAAATGCTACATCAATGCCCTTCTCCCCCCCTTAACTCAGTTCTTTAATTATTCATAACAGTTACAGGCACTTAGGAAAGAACAGTGAACTATAAATATTTAATACAAGATGCTTGTAACAGAAAGACATGAGAGAGACTACAAAAATCAGATAAAGTATTTGTTTATCCTAAGCAAAATAAAAAGCAAGGCAGGCAATCTTTATATTTATATAAATGTTCATAGCTTTGACAAACCAAACCTAGTAAGTCATCTGTATGCTTTACCAAATAATCACAACTAAACAAATAAAAATTGGCAGGTATATCAGTTTTCTTCTGACTTCTAGTATTTTAAAGGGATCTATTTTGATCACTTGCTACAAGTCTGCCTTGTGAGGAATGCCGAACAAGTACCACTACAGGACATTACAGTTTCAAGATGTTAAAGGACACAAGAGTCAAGAGCACATACACTGAAGACAACTTTAATATTCTCATCTACAACAGCAGCATCTTGGCAAGTAGCTGCTAAGAAATTCTCAACACAGATTAGAATTATACCACTTACGGCAGTGAGAAAGTACGCAAGAACTAAAAAATATTGTAAAATATAGTTTATAACCATTCTAGTTGTGGAGGAAGGCTACGGATATAGCATGCGCTCAAACTTCAGTATAATATGGCAGGCAAAGAAGATCCAACTTTTAATTTTCAGAACTCGCTGTATTTAATACTTGGTATAGGCAATGACGAAAATATGGTAATACCATAATTGTGTTCTGCGGAGGAAAAAAATAATTACTAGGAAAACAAGGCTTCTTTTCTAAACCACTAAGTCATACAAGGGAAATATCATTAATCTTTCATTAGTATATTCATGTACCATATCTCAATACCCTGTATGCAGCTTTCTAAATTTCTTGCACAACACAAATACTCAAAAAGTCGCAGTGTAGAGCACAAAAATTAACTCACATGACATCCAAAACTAAAACCAATTACAGAAGCAAAACAATTTTCTCATCTGTTTTCTTCAAATTGAATTACTTTCTGCTCACTCTGAAACCAAAGGCCTCCACTGATTCTGCTTGCAGCACAGAGTGCAATCCCTGTCCTTTGAAAACAGCTCAGGGTCCTACCATGAAGGCCCACCTGCCTAAACCAACAGGAAAAAATGGGCATGCCTGGGATGGGCAAGAAATGGCTGAAGAAGAAGAGTTTAAATAATACTTAGAAACTACATTAGTTTTCCTTATCTCAACATTATAGCCACCCACCATGAAAACTCACAGTGATTAAATGATTTCATGGGGAGAATTTTTATTCTTGTTCAATGTGACAGAGAGACAGAAACTAGAACTGTTCCCTCACAGTCAACACCCTCACTCTCCCAGCTTCCTACTTCCAACTTTTTCTTCTCTGGTTTAACAAAACTTTCCAAACATATTATTTTAATAGTCCATATTTTACTGTTTTTAAATTATTTGAACATTCATCTTCAACGTGGAAACCTTTGTGAAAAGAAATGTTTTCTTTTCCTAATAGTGTTAGTCAGAACTGAAAATGTATCACAGGAGCCACTTTTGTACCTACAGTACGCAGATAGTTTAATCAAGATGTGGTGGAGAGTATATTTAGATTGTACTTGAACGTTTGCCTGTACAGTGGACAGTAACGTAAAGAAAATCCCAGCTGTAAATGACACCAGTGTACCAGGAAAGGTACTAGAATGGACACAGTCATATTTGCAAAATGTGTCTTTTGGTTACCCAGCTTACTCCTCCCAGTAGTTGAATTACGCCAGGAAAAAAAGCCTGCTGTTAGAATTTGTGTGGTCCCTAAAAATAGAGCTGGCCCTCGTGTCACCTATACCAATAAATTTAGTCAAAAGCAGACAAGCCTTCGGTATTAATACCTACACTTGCACCCTGAAAATAAAGACAAGCATGTAAATGCCATAATGAAATTTGAAGGAAGAACATTTTATATATTTAAAAACTTTCCAAATAGTTTAACTGACAAAAAGACTAAAATAGTAAATCTTTAACTTCTTACAAAGCCAAAGAGATTATCAGATTAAAAAAAACAACCAAAGAAACAATGAAAAGTACTGTCCTTAAAATTCAAAACTTTTGGCGTTTAATTTTTACTTTAGAAATAGATTGTACGTAAAATATTTTAAAAGCACATACTCAACCAGCTTTACCCAGATTTCCACACATTTCTGTAAATTCACACGGCAGCATGACTTGCCCCATTGGACTCAACAGAACTTTAGTTTGAAATGACAGAGGCGCCAAAGGGAAGCATAAGAACTGAGAGGAAGCAGATGTGCCATTAAAGTAATGCTGCTTTAGAAGGTTTAGATTTCTGTACTATGACAAAAAAGAAAGAATACATCCAAAGGAAAATAATTTGCTGAACTAACTCAATGCAATGGCTAATTGAAAAGTTAACAAAAATACTAAATTCTTTGAATACTCCATTTTGTATACATACAGACACGTGAATATAGAATTCAGTATCTATTACCCACTTTGAATCCTAAACTAACAATAGTCACATTATAATTGAAAATGCTATAAATCCACCAATTCTCTGAGACACAAAGTTAACTGAACACAGCACAAGCATTCTGGTGATATTAACAGAACTGTCTATTCATATCCGCAGCAACTTGTTGCTGGCCAATTTTTCCCTATCTCTGGATTTTAACCGTCAGTATAGTACAGTAGGAAAGAACAAACAGTAAGTGGTATAACTATTTCACTGACATTTGATAACTTCTCATTCAATATATGCTGAATCCCTATTTCAGCAACTTGCTTTATGCTGCAACTTTATTTCAATCTTTCAGCCAAGTGAATTTAGAGTAGCTATTTAAACTTGTAGAAATAGGACAGAAATGTTACAAATTTGGAAAAGCAACAATCTGGTCCCAGCCTGTTGCACTGGATTATTTACTTTTAGCATTTTTTAAGAACAGTTCTAGTTGAACACATTACATAATAAAGAATAAATTTTGGCCTCAAAAATTTAATATAAATACTCTTCTTTTAAATGCCCATCTTCTTCTGCCAGTCCCATCCAGGAAAATATTATTTCCAGAACATTAAGGAACTTAACCTTCAGGTATCTCTGTTAAATGATCTGCTCTCAAATACAGCAGAAATGTCCCAGTTTATAAAGAACCTTTTCCCTACCACAGTATTTGCACACTTCTCACAATGGCATTTAGTTACAATAAAAGCTATTTCTTAAAAAGATTTATGAGAAGGAAGGAAATCGTGGCAGAGTAAGCTTCCTGATGATAAAAATGATTGAGATAGAAGCAGGCTGTTTCCAGGGATACCAATGAACCATATATTATGTTTTTGATGGTTTCCTAGGAAAATAATCCTAGGGATCACATCATCTAAGAATGCATAAGAGATGCACATTCTCCTAACTTTAAAACTTATTTCTTGATTTCAAATAAATATGATAAAAGAGGAGATGTAAAGAAGAAAAGGTTTCCACCAGCTTTCCAAAACCAGGCAGTTGGGAAGAAAAAATGAATCAATAAAATTCAGATTATAAAAAAAAGCATAGATCAAGAGTTCACATCTCCTTCAATTCCCAAGCTAACCAACAAGACACAATCCCACCAGAGCTGACGTGTCACCTGATACTTTCCATAATGTAAAATCTTAGCCCAAAGAACAATTTTGCCTTCATTTTTCTCATTCTGGCTTCACTTAAACTAAACGGATATACAGTGCTGAGATCTAAACATCTGAACTCTTTACTGCCTCTCACTGAGATTTCCTCAGCAGACATTACAGCAGTGCCAAGAACTCCCAAGGGCTCGAGAAGAAAAACAAAAGCTTGTTGTTTAACATTATCAATCAAGCCCTGCTCCAAGAAGGGCAGGTGTAGAGTACATGCCTCTTCAAAGACAACGTTCTCTGCTACAACACAGACTAAGATTCCTTATCTCTTCTAGGCAAGATACCAGAGAGGCTTATCTCATCAGAGCATGACCTGCTGTCTTCCCACAGAAGTTGCCAGCAATTTTGAAAGAGAACAGGAAAGGTTTCAGACCAGACCTTAACCTGTGTCAAAATCCCTACTGTGGCAAACGGTGTTTTTTTCAAGGTAGGAAATACATGTACTGCCTGAGGTGCTTAAAACCAGTGCTGTACTATTCACCTTCTTTTTCTACCAAGATAGCTGCAAAACCAGCCATCCCAGTGCCCTCAGCAGATACTGACAGGTGGCGGATACAAAAAAGTCACGAAACTTCCTTGTATGAACACGCTTCTGTCTGTTTTGGAACACCTGAATTAAACTGTAAGATTTCAGAAACTACTCCTCAGGTTACCCTAAACTCAAATGATTTATTTTCTTCAGGGAGATCAGAGCTTTGTACCAGGGTAATTGGAGCAGTCTTCTGCAGACATTGCTCCTGAAGGGCAATGGGCTTTGAGCTTCCCACACGCAGGTCAGTAACCTCGGGATACTTAGAATTATATTTACTGATAACTGATTGTTAAGAAAATGTAATGCACATCTGTTAAAAGGACAACAGTAACTGGAGAACTCCTTACACATGGATAGATAATCCTGTGTAATTTTTGCCTCAAATATACCAAGAACACTTAGTAATTGATAAATTAAGATGACATCTCCCTTGACCTGCTGACAACACTCTGCCCAACACATACAGGATACTGCTGGCCCTCTTTGCTGCAAGGATGAATTGCTGACCAAGTGCCAGATTCTCATCCACCAGGGCCCTAAGGTCCTCCTCAGCAAAGCATGAACAATTTTCATTGAAAGGTCTTAAAAACAGCTGAAGGACTGTCAACAGGAAAAAGAAAAGTTAACACACTAGTAATACATGTACTAGATAATTCTTATTACAACTTAGAACCATTTCTATGTAATTTGTTTGTTTTAAACACAGTCCATTTTAGGAGGTTTTTTCCTAAAGATAGTGTGCTCAGTGAAATAAACTGAATGAAAATTCACTATGCAGAGGGCGCATATTGGCTGCAACCTATTATAATTTCAGTATAATTTAGCAGTTGCTTGTGTTCTCAACAAAACTCCAGTGCTGGCCATGGTTTCTTTATCCATTGTTAGGAACTCCTTTGCTTATTATTTAATAACTTGTTCCACTAATCATTATCAGCCTCACCAGTGCCAAGTGCAGGGGGACAATCCCTGCCCTGGTCCTGCTGGCCACACTACTGCTGATACAGGCCAGGATGTCAGTGGCCTTTTAGGCCACCTGGGCTCACTCCTGGCTCATGTTCAGCTGCTGTCACCCAGCACCCTCAGGTCCTTTTCTGCCGGGAAGCTTTCCAGCCATTCTGCCCCGGCCTGTAGCACTGCGTGGGGTTGATGTGACCCAAGTTCAAGGACCCAGCGCTGGGTCTTGTTGAACCTCTCACAAATGGCCTCAGCCCATCAATCCAGCCTGTCCAAATCCCTCTGCAGAGCCTTCCTACCCTCCAGAAGATCAACACTCCTGCCCAACTTGGCGTCACCTGCAAACTTAGTGAGGGTGCACTCCATCCCCTCATCTAGATCATGGATAAAGATATTAAACAGGACTGGCTCAGTACTCAGCCCTGGGCAACACCACTTGAGACCAGCCGCCAGATGGATATAATTCTATTCATCAACACCCTTCAGACCTGTCCAATGATCAGTTAACTCACACATTTGTCTATATTCTGTAAATTAGAGAGAAAATATACCCTTTGAGTACACAGCCTACCCACTGGCTAATGAGAAAACACTAGAAGACAGTGCCGAAAAATGCTTAAAAGCAGTATTACATATACCATAGTTTACTGATTAGCTTGTTAATGCTGATTATAAACATTCTAAAAACCTCAAGAGAATATCTTCTATGCTCTTCAAGATTTATAACTTACAGTCTATGCTTTTCTTGGAGTTTCTGGTTAATTTCTAAGCAATACAGGAAACACAACTCAAAACAAGTGTGATGCTAGACACTTTCTCTAGTATAACATTACTAGGTAACTCTGGATGTCTATAAACTAGACAAGGCTAAAATACACTTTAAAAACCACAAAAAAGTTCCAAAATGTAATTAAGTGTTATTACGTAGACCCAAAATTTCTGGAACAGCTATTTATTTTTAGAGTTCAACTGTCATCTCTTCCAGCAAACTTTTTTAAGTGATCCATTTTCCTGACCCCTAGTAATAATCAGTCACTCTTTTAAGGAGGTGCTGGAAGTCAGGAACCCAAAGCTGAACAGCCCAACATCATCATCAGTTCCTAGTTAATGCATGTTCAACTTCAAGCAAATCTTACAGGACTGTAATTCTTTTTTAGCTCCTAACTCACTAATAGTTTGTGAAATAACATCATACCAACAGTATTATATTTCAAGATGAATGAAAGCATATCCAAAAATTGTCTCCTACATTTAGCTGTTCACTGCACTTTGTGTGAATGTATCGCAGCTACAGAATTATAATTCTAGTTTTGTTCTCATATGCCAGATTGAACAAATGTTATGCAGAGAAAATAGATACATTTTATGGATGTATGCAAGTATATTATTCACTGATTTATAAGACACTGGTGGCTAACAAGAAATGTTTACACAGGCAACCTTCCTAAAATTCCATGTCGTATGGTAATAGGACTGCAATTCTGCCTGAGATTAGAAGTAAATTACTGTATCCAAAACCACACTCCAGGTATAAACATAACTTTATGAATAGCAAGTCTGCCATACATATCATTTGGTTGTGGACATAACTGAACAACATACACATTAGCAATGCAAGACTCCTCAAGAAAAACTGGCAGACTTCTCACAGCTCTGGATCCTGCAGTGTGTGGAAAACTTATGAAAATGTGTGACTGGAAGGCAACGAGTGCTGATGGTGAGACTGCACACACATCCGTTGGCTGGTTCCAGAAACAAACTGAACAGCTGAACCCGAAGGCTAAACAACAGCAAATCTTTTGGATGCTTCTCATCCTAAGACTTTAACCAGTTTCAGGAAAATGTTCCAAATTCAGACTGCAACTCTGCCTCACTGTGTAAGATTCACTTGCTTTAACTAACTTAAAATATTACAAATTTAGTTCAAAGTCTGAGGAAAATGGACAGGCTCACTTGTTGTCATCCGATGAAGAATGACAAAGAATATGAAAAATATAGACATAAAACTAAGATTCAGGAACATGAAAGACAAGGGGTCTGATCATATATTCTTTCCCTCACAGTCTTCTCCCTAATATGTAGCAACAGAGATGAATAGTACTTTTGTATATGTTTATCTTTGGTTCATTTCCATGTTGTCCCAGCAGGCCAGTATTTATAGAATCAGTGCCATTCTGAAGCTTGTTTGATACAGTCATAACATTCACCTAGTAATCTTTCTTATTTATTTAAAGACAGTATTTAGATAAATTACTTCTGTAACCACAAACTAGTTTAAAGAATATCACTCTGATTCCCTTTGAAAAATAAATCAGCATTTCCTTCAGGACCACTCTCACTTTATCACAAAATGCAAAAGCATATCAGTTGTATACACTGTCACACCTTTTGATATTTTAACAGATAGTTGTTCAATTCTTTTATTCACCATCCAATAATTGTCAGTGGTGTTTACACTTCTGATTTTCTTATTTTAGTGAGATTACAGTAGAACTAGTCTAAATTCTTGTTTTACTAAGGAAATTCCATTGAGGTATGTTTTGAAACCAAGCTGTACAGTGACTAAATTTAAATATTCACCACATGTCAAGATTTAAGTCAGGATTCAGAAGTCCCACTTTTTCTTACATGGCATAAACTAAACTTCTTTCTACAATTTTTATTTATAGCTGGTCATGAAAAACCACAAAAAAAGCATTTCAGAAGCCAAGGTAACTATGAGAGAACAGGCATTCTATGACTTAGGCAATACCGTGCACCTTCCAACTAAAAGCTCACTCTTCCTCTGAACTGCATAAACAAATGCAAAGTGCCAACACTGCTAAGCCGGTTTAAGCTCCAGGTCCACAACTAAGAGAATGGGAGGTAAAGAAAGCGAACAAATGCTTAAAATTATGAGAATTATTCCATAAAATGAAGAGAGGTTGAACATTCCACCATTGCACAACTGTTTTCTACTGAAGCTTTTATAAAAGAAGCACTAAAGGCAGCATTACTTTGTCTACCAGTTAAACTATTGTATCCTCTTGGCTTCCTTCTTTTAAAGGCCAACAGTATTAAAGTGCCTTAATCCACCTCTCCCTTTTATGTCATATGAAGGCAGAAGTTATTCTTCTAATGACTTAAATACTATATGAATTCAATTTTTTAGTTATGTTATTAAAATAAAAATAGAAGGCATCATCAAATAATGGTTCATAACTTGGGAGAGTGCTCATAATGCCTTTTTAGGAATTTTTAAGCCACATAATTTCAAAGTGCATGCAATCATTCTTATTCTATATTTGGGGAAGTCTGCTACCAAAGACACCTTGATAACCAGTTTTAAATATAAACATAATTACTCAATATTTTTAGACATTACATTGACATGTAGACTTTGAGACACTTTTCAAGTATATTTCCAGAGGCTCCTGGGACACCAGTTACCAGGGCAACCTCTGAGGTCACACCAGCTACTGTAAGTTACAGAAGTTTCAAGAGACTCCAGTTTATGTTAAAATTGCATGTACCATGCATGACTGCAACCCACCGCACTGCATTGAACCCGTGCAGCTGCTGCAGCCCTACAAGACAGCCCAAGTCCAAAAGGCTGCTTCAGGGAGAATTCCTGTCAACAAAACCGATAGATGGGAACACGGGGAGGAAAACAGTAATTCTCAACCTCAACACACCCGAACACTGCCTGAAGCCATGCCTTCTCACATCGCCAGATTTCACAACTGTCTCATGTCACAGTAAGCCTCATGTTTGATCACATTCCTGATTTTCCCAGTCATGCTCAACCCTCTCCTCTACCTCTTCCCATCTTTTACGGTCCCCTCTCAGCTCCAGCAATGCTCCTAACCTAGATCACACAAATCCTGATCCTTTCCTTTGCTTGCATGGCTTGCAGGACAGCCATGAGACAGCACGTGTTGCTGCTCATTTGGAACAACACCTCTGCTGGAAGGCCTGGCAGTGCAGACCTGGCACCTGCTCGGTAAGCCACTGCTAAAAGAACAGATAGTGACTGCACTTTCCCCAAGTTATTGCCATGAAAAATAAACACTGCCTCTTTTGGCTTTTTTTTTTTTTTCCCAGCTAAGTAAGGAGATCTGTCTGGATCTCTGGATCATTAAAGGGAAAACATATTATATGGCTAACATATTGTCTGAGCACTTCAGACAGGAAGCACATATAAAAGAGCTGTCTCCTGCTGGCTTTATAAAAACCAGATATCTTTTACAGAAGAGAAAAGACTACAGAGTTGGAGAAAACACAGTAAAATCTGGGTGTTTTCTCATTTGTCAAAAATGTTTCCATTTGCATACAGTAAGTCATGCTGCCGCACAGAATTTTAAATTTGTTTACTTTATTATAGCCACTCTTACATTTGAAACTAATTTGCACTATTCTCTAAAAAAATCACAGCTTTATATTTAGTTTAGTTTATAAACCTTTTGCTACAATTTTTAATCAGCAATATAGCAGAGTATCTGCTCTTTATTATGTCCTGTTTTTGGAAGGAGACTAGACAAGCCAGTCTGTAGTATGAAAAAAAAAAGCTCATTTGTAGAAGATGCCATCAGTCAGTAAAAAAGCCAGTAGACTTCTATTATCTGTAGATTCTTTCAACAAAACACACTCAGATGATCAGTAAGAGTTTTGGCATCATCCTCCAAGCTCAGGACTCCAGACAGAATAAAGCATAGCTCTGGAACCACTTTCAAAACAGCTGACCATACTCCTCTTCAGCACAGTGGTAACAGAGGAAAAACTGATCATCACACTCTCCAAACCCGATATTAAAAAAAAAAAAAAAAACAACCAAACCAACAACTAGACTCCACAATACATTATTAAAATAATGTCTTATATACATCTTATTTGCTGGAGTTAAAAACACTTCACAGTAAAGGCTCAGATTTCTGAAAGAGAAAAGGACCTGTTTTTACAGTGGAACCAAGCCATGACTCCCAAGCATTGCATATCACACACTCTAATAAATGGACATACAAATGTAATGAAACAGCGATGATTCTGCCTGGGAGGTGAGAGAAATTTAGGGGATACTGGGTGTGTACATATAAATACATGCAGACACAAAAAGTAAAAGAGGATGGGGAAATAGCCATCTTCCAGTCTCGTATAGTTACTACTTTGAAAAGAAGCACAAGGCCCTGCATTCCACCAGATTTTGCTACCTGTATTACACGTCTTCTGTCCTATGTGCTTTGATTGAATCAGAATGTTTCTATATCATTTGTCACATGCAGAAGTGCCCCAGTTTCAGAGCAACAGGCTTTCAAAACTTAATCAAACAACACACTTCAACCTGATATTTCAGTGCTTTACAATTAGCAAGAATTACCCAGATCCATAAATTATGGGGGAGTGCATTCAGTAAATTACATAGATAAGCACTGGAAAAAACAGTTTACAAGAGTTTCTAGAAACAATGTGTTTTCCTCCCAGTGAAAAATGTTATTTGAATGACAAGGGTCACCCACAACATCCGAGGCCCAAATGATACATAAAATATTGCACGCACTATATAAGTGAGAAAGAGAAAACAATAGCTGGTATTCATTCTGAAAGCTCAGTGAAATATACCAAAAAGAAATGAAAATGAAAACAGAATTATAAATGTTTATTTAGATTGGTCTCCAACTATTACCCAAACATATTCTCTACATCTTTACATCTGTACCGTACACTCTCTACATTTTATAACAATGAAAATATGTAATACTGTTCTCAGGAATAAGAGTCAGAAAACTTTTCCAGGCATTTCCTCACTTCTAAATACACAGTCAGGTGATCATACCTACATATTAGAAGCACTGGATGTTGTTGCATAAAGTGACATTCTCAGCATTCTCCAAGTCTTGAAATTCCCTCCCCCAAGAGTGCTAACCCTTCCCATTTCAATGTAAATATTTGAAGATATATTCAATTACTACCAAGTGAGTAGCAAATTACTCCCAAAGGAATGTCCTGTACTTTTGCAACAAACGTGTTGAAGGGTATCAGCTACATATTCTGACTGGAAAGAGGGAAGAATATTTTGATCCATTTGAATCACAGTTGTTTTCTAATCTCCTCTAGAAACATCTGCATTTAGAAAGCTATAGCATATACACAAACTCATACATAAGGGACTGATCTGGAACTTCTGTGATACAGGTAATTTTTGAATTCTGTATGTCTGCTTGGGTAACACATGAGTCCGTAGGTTCAACCTGAAAGAACTTTGTGTGTAAAAACAGGCAAAACTGAAAACTTAGAGATGACTAAAAATAAGTTTATCCAGTTCACACAAAGCAGACAATGCCAGTGAATGAAGGTCATGTCTGCTCTGCAACCCATCCTTGAAAACTATTCTAAACCTGTAAAGTCAACATCCACAAATAAGCTACACACAGAAACTACAGTGGAGTAAGAAAAGTTTCCTTTTACAAGAATGACTATACATGAAAAAAATTACCTCTCATAAGGCAAAAAATAAAGGTTGCACTTCTAATCAAATATACTACCACATTTTTTGATATGAATCAAACAATGGTCTATTCCCCTCTTCTTATTACACGTATTATTTGCCTTCAACTAAATTTCTTAACTAAGTGCTAGTAATTTGCAGGATTAAACCCTGCCTGAGGTCTTCTAGGAGTTACTGAAAAAGCACAAGAAACAACATTATTAAAAAAATCCAGGCAAAAACTGAAAAAATTAAATAGA
The DNA here is from genome assembly GCA_013397755.1 of Cnemophilus loriae. Lineage (NCBI taxonomy): Eukaryota > Metazoa > Chordata > Aves > Passeriformes > Corvidae > Cnemophilus > Cnemophilus loriae. The sequence continues at coordinate 2,018,110 of VZTF01006404.1, read as the reverse complement.
AATTAGAAAACAAGAGAAAAAAAATTGTAATGATATTTTAATAAGAATTTTCAATTCCAAAATTGATGACCTTGTCTCTAATTTCCCCAAGAGAAACTTTCTTGGCTCAAGCACTCTCTAACTACTACCTGCAGAACAGCAACCAGATTTCCCCTTATTGAGCTGCTTTTAAACCAAATGTTAAAATCAAGTATTCTGGATTTGCAGTGCAGTGCAACTAAGCAGAATTTGACTCAACAGCCTTAAAATTACACTAGAACTAGCTTGTTCTGGACATTCTTAGAACATAACTGGTGATCCTATTGTTTACAGTCTCCATGGACTTCATTATATAACTTTGTAGGAAATTTATTCTAGTATGTACCAGTTTCAGTTCATATATGGGTTTTTTTCCCTTGCAGACACTACAAAAATGTTCATAGCATGCATCCCAAAAATAATAATCATGATGGAGAAAGTCAAAATTACTCATCATTTCCTAAACATGGTACTGTGTGTTTTGTGAAATTCTACAATTCTGTACTCATTGTAAACCAATTGCTCCTAGGCAAGTAAGAAGACAAGAAAGGGTGAAACCAATTTTGCATTAACCCAGTGACAACATGAAATTAGAAAGCAAATTCTTTAGTTAACATGAAAAACAGTGTTTCTTCATCTGATAATGCTACTTTAGATTGCCAGAAAGATTACCACCCATTTTGCAGAAACCAGCAAGTGTTTTTCATTTAGAAGTATGTGCCAAGTCCTCAACCACAAGATCCTCTAACTACCGCTCATAAGGCCACTGACTGTACCACAAACAATAATTAATCAACCACTGCAATATAAAAATAAAATAAAATAAATCAACCCCCACACATACACACAAAAAAAAAAAAGCTCTTGGAACATGTATTTTAATTTTATAGGCTTTACAAAACATATTTACTAAAATTAGCTTGGTAAAGCACTGGGCCGAAAAGAGTTTAAGTACAGTTTATTCTCTTTCCTGTTGCAGCTGTTTTAAGAATAATTAAAAATCTTCCCTGCCCCCCTTTCAGGCTGTAGGGTTCAAATGACAGAGTAACCTGGCATCAAGAGTTAGAGAGGATGCAGCAGATTGAAGGAATGCAAAATGTATTCAACTAGAAAGCTTCTTCAGTTAGGCTACAGTTACAAACTACAGTACCTGAAAAAATTATATAGCATGAGCAGTACCAGAGTTACATTACTATCACATATCAATAGCAAAAAGCTCTCCTAAAAAGAAAGCTAATTCCAACAGAAGAATGTCAGGCAGGAAATTTATGACAGACTGACAACTGAAGCACAAGAGCAGTTACATAAGGTCTTGGCATTCTTCCAAGGAAAGGGGTTTTATCCTTATTGATGTAATTAAGTTTCTTCCTTCAGACACAGGTAAGTCTCTATTTTAAACTAACTTTCTTTAAGAACACACAGATCACGTAAATACTTTAAATGTTTATCTAGCTGTTTGTCTTCTCCTCTTGCAGTCACCTACTTAGAGCTTTTAAATGTCTTAGCCTATCTTAAAGAAATCTGAAAAAGGAAACCGATATCTCAACATTATTTTATTGCAGTGGTTTTCCTAAAAGTTGGTGTGAGAAAGAGGGAGACACAAATTAGAATATCTCCCTAGAAAAAGTGGGCAAAATTAAGATGCTAATGAAAAGCCATCACTCAACTGGCCACTCTATAGCTACCTATACAGCTGCCTCTTCAAGAATGGGGCTTAACATGAGAACTTTGCCATTGTTTTCATGAAGTTTAGTTTCCTGAAGATATCTATCAAACTTTAGAATTGTTTTCGTAAAGCCTCATTTCTTCAACTAACCATAAAACATCTTGTGTTCCTAAACAGAAAGACGTGCAAGTGTTCAAGAATCTCAAGATCTGCACTGAATCAGATGTCTTAGACTCAGAATTTCGAACAAAATTATATCCTGCATTCATCTTCAGCTTCTTTAGACAGCGAAACTGTAGCTGCTGATTTGGTAAACTCCTACAATGTCATTTTGGCCAGTGTCTCACGTTTAGACTCAAGTGATCACATTTCCAGTTTCATCTTCTCCAAAATGGAATAGTGGCGTTCAAGAAATAAAAATCTGTGTTTTGATTGAAAAACTGTTTCATTAACACCGTGACTCCCAACCACCAAGCTTCTTTTGCTGTAGACAAGGGCTCAGACACTCTACTCAAGGAGATTTTACATAGTCTACCACTACTGATAAACAGCCTACAGCTGGATTTAAGATCTTAAGGTCTTGGTACACACAGTTAATCCACTCTGAAACTCGAGTAGTTGCAGCAGATGGCAATCAGAAATCTCTCATCAGCCCCAGAATACCCTCATGGTATATTGTCCTATAAATAAAGCATATCCCTTTTCCCCCAGGCTGTAGAACTGATTACAGAACATCAGAAGTTTCTTTGGATTATAGAATGCTCAGAAAGATATGATGCTGCAAAGGCTTACGTCTCATATTTTTGGAGTGAAGTATTTTTATGACAAAGTTAATGAAGTTTGGAAAAATGTCTGATTCATTTGTAGCTTATGCAGTTGCACTTTTACACTTGAATTTTTCAATTTACAAATGCAGTTTTTAAAGATCTTTTGTCTTACTACTGCTATTATGGGCATATTTTGAGTTTTACAGAATTGCAGTCAGCTAAGAATAAAAACAGTGAAAACCGATGACCTGATTTGGTTTGCAGAATAAATTAGCTCTATGCTTTTAAGAGCCAGTGCTACTTGTTCAAGGCAGAAAATGGTACATCCGAGGTTTGATCACTGTTGATAGATAATGAGATATATTCAAAACAAGATATCTTCAAGAACAATTCAGCATGAGTCCCTTAAAGAATCCTGACTTTAATCCCAGTCAGGGGAATAGGGAGCAGGGGGTGGGGATAAACTGACTCGAAACATAACAGCAGTCATTACACTGACTACAGCTTTTACATGTTTTCTATTAATTTCTATCTTTTCCCATGCACATATAAATGGATAGAAATCTTATACATATCCAGTGCTTCTGAAAAATAGAACCTGAACTAAAACTTACATCACACCACTTTGAAATGCTCTTTCAACTTTACTTTCCAAATATCAAAATGTAATATTTATTTCTTCCCTTTAAAAATTATTTGCCAATGAGGACATCATGTTCTGAAAATTTAGTAGAAAAGTTATTTTCAATTACTTCCTGAATGTGGCAAAGTCAACAGTTGCTGTTACCTCTTCTGGCAACAAGTTTCAAGTTCTGGGGTTTCCTTGGCTGTATGGCCAAAATGAAACTTTATTTTCATCTACTCTTACATGAGGTTATAAAAGTTTACCAATTAAGAACCACATCAGCATCAAGATTCCTTGTTAGCCAGGGACCTTATTACTTGAAATGTAAAAAAAATGCAGACTCATCTTTTGATATATGTTTATATTTGCAAAGGAATTTCCTCAGACAACCCAGTCCAAAAAGATTTGAATGCTGCAGCAGAACGCAATCCCTACAAGTACTTTACAATCATGTGAAATACTTCGTAATATCTCTGAAAGACTTTAGAACCAAGTGAACCCTAATACAACACCTTTAACTTCCACGCATTTTTATAGCAATTTTCCTAATATCCGCATCAGCAATTAATTTATATCATGTTTCTCAGAGATCTCTTCTCCCAACACATATTTGTCTATACAGAATGTCAACAAATTTAGCTGTTCTGAAAGTTCTGATTGCATTAGCAGCACAGTCAAGTACCCAGACAAATATAAGTAATTGGAGTAATAATGTTTATTAAGCAATCAGTACTTCACACACTTCACTTTCAGTATTACATCTCCAACTTCTACTGACTCAAGGGTAGCAGACACAATCAACGCATGAAAACAATTATATTAGTTTTTCTAATGATATAGATCACAGTGATCTGATAAATAAAAAATTATTCTATATCAAAGGTTATACAAGTCTTTCAGATATTGGGGCAATTCAGGCAACTTTCAATGCCAAATGTGAAACTGCTTTGGCTGGGAGAGGAACAAATTATACTTCCTGTGACCACTGACAATCAAACACACCAAAAAAAATCCTCCTGCTTCTTAATACAGCAGTGAGGAATGTGCCTGAACTCTGCATTTACTAAGTATATGTCACAACATGGTATAAATGGTTAGATGTATCCCAGTATACCATAAAATGTCAACATTGGTTACAAAATAATTTTTAAGTTATGATTTCTAACAAAGCTATTTAAGTATCTGTATTGATTTGAAAGTTTACTCTCACAGGCCTTAATAACAATGGGCTAGACATTGATTTACATTCATTCATTATACCTGGGAACTTGAAAGTCAATTTCTTAACCATTTTTCTGTCATCACACTGTATATAACCCTGCCAAATTCATGCCCTTATTACTACTACCTTGTGATCTATAACACTAGAATTCTCTACCTACAAAGTCCTCAGTGAAGGAGAACATTCTATATGAATAGCAGGAGTAGCTTTCAAAACACTGCCTTACCCATTATCTCACTTGAACTTCTGTTTAAACCACATATACACTGAAATAAACACCAGGAAACCGTGATGTCAGTAGGGCCACATAAATATTTTTACACTTTACTAAATTATAAAATCTAGGTAGTATACTTATGTGCACATGTCACAAAAACAGGCTGCTAATGTCAGTGCTGCACTGTATACCTATCATTATTTACGACTGGTAGAAGCTGCTGCTTTGTAATTAACTAATTTCTGTTAGTTACATACTCACATTTCTAGCTGCCATGCCATGCCATAAAATCTAAGCAAATACTAACAGCTACTGCAAGCATACTAACTACAGAATTATACCAGGAAATTTATTCTGCTCTTGGGTGAGAGATTACAAATGTTTGCACACATTTGGCTAATTCCTGAAGGCCAGCAGCAGGAAGAGACATAACCTCTACACTGACCTCCAAAGTCTGAACAGAAGTGGATGTGAAACTATGTCAGTTAAACAATTATTACTACAGTATGTTGTGATAGTGCCCAGAGGCACCGTTAGGAAAGGCACCTGAATATAGTTATTAGACACTATCAGTTTCAGAGTTTACAGAAATAAATCCAGAATCCATAGGTTTTGCTCTGCAGTCTATAAACTGCTAAACAACAAGGCTGAATGTGTCATTAAAAGATCAGGAATTTTTTCATACACTGAGCTACCAGATCCTTAAGTATTAAATCGTGTACAGGTATACTGCCTTTCACTGCTGACAGGGCACGCAGAATGAACAGCACAGAGAGAATAAGACAGCATTTGCAAATCAGCAAGGTAAGAGTCCTTGAGGGTATCCCACTGGGATAAAACCTAGGGAACTAGAATAAAACCAGGTAAACCTAGGGAAAGCACAAACAAAATAAAAGGAAAATGATGCATAGAGAAGCAAGAGAAACAACAAGGTGTTGTATCACTACAGAAAGTAGCATAATGAGGGCAATCAGGGGAAAATAATCAGCACTGGTGAAGAAGAAGGCAAAAGCCACATTACTTCTCTATGGTTTTTTGTTTGTTTGATTTTAAGAAATTAAGACTGGATTTTGTGCCAGTTGATGAAGTTTGGAAAGTTCTGCTTGACCCGCAAGATCATGGAACTCGAGGAAAAGGCAAAGGCAGCCTGAAGAAGCCTCACAAGAGGGTAAGGAAGAAAGGAAGTGGTGACTTGTCAGCAACGTTTCACATGGTAACTAACCTATCACCTTTGGGGCACTTTTCACTGAAAAACATTGCAGCAGTGGAATGAAACTCAATCCCAAGAAACGATGTTCGCAGGACAGAGATAATATTCCTTCCCCAGCACACAAGTCCCTTCTAAGGTAAATGCACTAGCCTTGGAATGGTCTTGTGCAGGCACATTTAGACACGGCAATACAGAGCTGTTTTCATTCTTACTCCTTGGCATAAAGATATTACTTATTATTAATAGCATTAAAAAACATTATCAAAAGTTTTTTTTTAAGTTCACTCATTAAAGTTTTAAACATCTGCATCTTAACTAAGTCAGCAGCTAAAGAAGATCGAAATTTCTTTTTTACTCCTTTCAAAAGGTATATTTATACTGTGACCAAGAACAGATAATATTACGCAGACAAAATTAGGCTGCCATGGCCTGCTACTGTCTCTGCAGGAATACAAATCTTTAAACAAAAAGATTCTGAAATTGGTAATTTCATTTGTGTATTTCTGGAATCTTGTTTTTATTAATTATATCCAAGCAACCTAAGAGTCACTTATGTTCAAGCTTGCATGATTTTGCTATTATTTTACTGTGCATTAACATACTGCTCGTTGTCTAAATACCGCAAGCAGTCTGATAAAAGTTGAAAAGAAACTGAGAAGTTGTATTTTTAATTTCAGGTATCTTCAAACGATATACTCCTGCAATTTAGAGAAAGGATTTTGCTCGTGCCATTTTTTTTAAAACAAAGTACTGCAACTCATCTGCAATTTTCTTATTGTTTCTGACTACAAGTCAAAAAAGCAGTGCTGTTCAGCTGGCTTCAGAATCTAGAGAAAAGTCTCCTTCCACAGGTAAGCTTAATGAAGTGGGAGAGAGCCAGCTACTCACAGTCACACCTTTGGAGGCAATGCAGAAAAGTGCGATGATTATCTCATTGCTTAAAATTAGCAAACACTACCTTTCAGGTCAGATCTTATTTTGAGAACAGCATGTGCAAAAATTCTCGTGCACAACACCGGAAGTTAATTTTTTGCTTCTACTGGTACGACCCTTGCACTAACGTTTTTAACACAGAGCCATATAACAGCTGCTTACTTTTGCTTTAGTGAGCGCAAAGTGCAGTATAAGTAAGGTTTGGCTTCATTTCAGCACTCCACCAAAAAAAAAAATGCAGCTGGCTGTGCAACATGAGACAACATCTCACAAATCCCTTCTACCTTCATCTATTAAATGTTATCTTTTTGTATCTTTAAGCTTCCAAGCATTTAAAAAAACCCCAACACTATTTCATATTTCAAAGACTAAGAACATAGTAACACATAAGTATTAGAATGCAGCAGAAATACTAGATTCTGCAAAGTGACTTTTCCCCCCCACCACTGTTTCCTAACTTCTAAATGGATGCTAATTAAGAAGCATGCTCTTCCCACATTCTCTTTAACGTTGGCAAGTTTTATATGTTAAATTGCAACAACTAAGGAGTTGGCATTTTTACTCTAAGGAAATACATGATAAAAATACCAACTTCAAATTATTGTTTTTAACAGTATAATGTCCTTGGTTCCAGCATTAACAATACTGTTCTGCTCCCAAATCTTAAAACAAGAGCAGTTTCTCACTCTAATTTGAAGATAGCAAGTTTAATAGAACTGATATGCCTTAGCAGGACTAGCGAACTTTTCATTACAATGCACAAAAAAAACCCGCAACTATTCGTCATTCTAGCGACAGTTGATCAAAACTTGTTTGACAGCTCAGCACTCCTCTCTCTGCAGCTTCTGTATGGTGTGAATGAAACCCAGTCTGCATCTCACACTGTCCCTTCTACCACTACTGCAGCGAGAAAGAAAACTGGCCAGAGGATAAATCCGACACTGTCTTGGCACTGCTTTCTCCTGCTTCTAGTATATTACTGTGCTTCTTTTCAACCTTTTCTCCCTAGTGTTTCAGACGGACCATCCACAGATATTTTTGGCGGTGACAGACTCAGACGCCAAGCTTGGGAATGTACTTTTCCATCAGTAACAGCTCAGTCTACGGCTGCCTTCCCGGCCGTCTGTTTCTCAAGCCTTCTGATGACCTGTTTGCTGGCCCGTTCAGCAAAGCTAGAGCACTGCACAGTAAACCCAAGTGCAAATTCAGGCAAAAGGGCTTTCCCATTCCTCCATTTGTGTTGCACAAAACCACAAGAAGAGCCTGAGATGCTAAATGCACTCACATACTGAGCACTGTAACCATACAGAGGTAAAATTAGCACTACCTCGTTTTGTAAAATATTCAATAAACCATTAAGCAGAGCGTGTACTATATGCATTCATATGTCAACCAAAGAGCACTTTAGCTGGCAATATTCTGATGGCTACAGAAAGTAGTAATAGATGTATGCCAATTCAATTAATGCTAATTTAGCACTTGGTGTATCTCTCGTTTAATTCAAAACCATTCACGTATAAAATTGCACCTATTTGTGCCAATGTAGTTAAGTTACAGGAAAACACTTCAAGTCAGGCTTTGCATTTTCTCTAAGCATATAATACTTTTATAAAAACACATATATGCTGAGAGAATCAGAAATCATTAGTTTTGTTTACACAAAGATAGTAAGCTTCAGTTTTACCTATAGGTTACATTAAGTCAACGACCTAAATCAAACTTTTATGCAAACTAAAATACACAAGGGCATTCAGTAGCAGTCAGCTTAAGGTTGTAAATATCTACACACACAAAAAGAAGACTAAGAGACACAAAATCCAGGACCTATTTCTCTAACTCCTGCTAAGCTGTATAATAACAATAGAGGATGTAAATCAGCCTGAACAATGGAACAATAACTATGATCATTTCTCTACAGTTTCTGTGTAACAGTTTTTATGTAAAAGATAAGCTTACTTTTCCCAAATATAAGTACTTTAGATTACAAGCCATAGAACTTCCTCTTTGAATTCAAGACAAAATTTTACAGTTCAAAAGCAATTAATTGTTTTACAATGCTATTAAAATGCTATCTTATCAGACTTTTTGACCTACATTCCTAAAAACTGACATACGATTTCTGAAGTTATAAGGAAGTTTGATGCACTGGATAGATTGTGAAATGAAAAGTAGAAGTGATCAAAGTCTTCCCTTGACACTATTATTAAAATTAGTACTTTGAAAATCTATGAAGATTTTAGCTCTCTGGCACTGAAAGGAGTGAAATTGTACCCCTTTCCAAATGATCTGTCTTTTTTTTCTGCTTAAGGCTGAAAATACACGATAGCCTCAAGATTTTTTTATGAACGCCACTCTCCTCAACTGGCGAAATCACAGGAAGATGCATCTATGACTGCAGAAGAGACAGAAAATGGTATTAGCAGCAGCCAGGGAAGTTTGAAGACAGGGCAGTTATAAAGCCAGGCTTGATGGCCTGCACACTGCGCCAGCTTTGCAATGATTCAATCTCTATGACAGATTGAGTCGAAATTTTTAATTAATGTATGTAATACTTAAAAAATTAAGTACTCTGAGGAGCTGTTGAGCATTTAAATGCAATCACTTTTCAAAGCCATAGTAGCTGTACAAAGGTTTCTGATCACAAATCTATCATACTCCTTACATTCACCAACATCAAACCACCAGAAGAGATTTATTTAAAAGACATCAGTGTACCAAATTGAAATACACTGAGAAGCTCCAGACCATACAATCATGTATTTATTTTAGAGACTTGTTTTACTCTGATGATTCCACCCTGGCACATGGGAAAGCCACGGTCTGGCTGACAGAGTTAATTTTCTTCATAGCAGGCTGTATGGAGCTGTGTTTTGAACTTGTGTTTAAAAGGGTGTGGATAAAACCAACGTTTTGGCTGCTGCTGGATAGTGCTTACACAGTATTAGGGCTCTTTTTCACCCCTTCACTCTGGCACCATTCCAGCAAATAGGCTAAGGGTGGACAAGAAGCTGGGAGAGAAAAGAGCCAGAACAAATGACCTGAGCTGGTCAAAGGGATATTACATACTGCATAACCTCATGCTCAGCCATAAAACTCAGGTAGCAGAAAGGAAGGGTCTGACTGCTGGGAGCCACCGAGATGCTTGTGGGAGGCAGAAAGTAATTTCCTTTGCATTACTTGTTTTTCTTTCCTCTTTTCTTCACTTATTACACTGTCTTTATCTTGAACCAGAAGGTTTTTTGCCTTTGTTGTTCTTACTCTCTCCTGTAGCCACGGGACGGGCAGGCAAGTGAGTAACCCTGTACGTGCTTGGCTGCCCTCCAAGGCCAACCAACCCACTACACATTGTAAGTTTAAAATCCTTTCCAACCTTGTTTTTTGCTAAAAGGATCATTACTAGCATCTTCTTGGGATTAATAACACTCTCCTCTTGTATTTAAAATACCAATATATAGAAGAAAAAAAAAACATGGAGAAAAAACAGCCAAGGAAAATGCTGCAGAGAAATAACGAAATGGGTAAGTACCTGACTTAAGAAAACTTACCAACTCAGTTTCTTCAATTTCTTCTCATTACTTTGACACTAAACCTTTATACACTTCTATAAGTCACGGAAATAATTTTAGATTCTTAAGTTAGAAAGAGTCATTTTACTATGTTGTTCAACAGCTGTGTTGCCAAAGCATTTCCATCTTTTTTCTCAGTACCACAGAAACTACCATTTGTTTAGTCTAACCAGTCACAGTCCAGATTGCTTTTTCTAGATCCTACTTCCAAATTATCCCTGGTTTCTAGTACTCCAGACAGAAAATGTGTCCAACAATCTTCTGAGGAACTATCCATTCTCCATATTTCCCTCGGAGGAAAAGGAGGGTTCTCCCAAAGTTCATGACATAGACTGGAGTTCAAGGCATCCAACTAGTACCAAAAGTAACAAAAAGATTCTCACTTGAAAACAAGATTGTAACTCCTAGGAATCCTCCAGGCAGAAACTCATTATAAGCAACCAGATTTACAAGGTCATCTTCTTTGTAATTCTGGGGTTTGTGTTTAATTCTATGTTTTAACATGGATTTACAATTAAAAATGAAAAATACTGGTTTTAAAAGCATGAAAATGCTACAAATAGTTTTTATCTCTTCTTTTGTTCAATCAATAATAAATACATGGCAGCAATAAAGCCTGAATCCTTAACAGGAGCTGTGCAAGAAAACTTCTCTTGCAGCCTCAGCTTTTAGGGAAGAACACCTGTCATTTTCACCTCTGCAGAATATTCTTCAGTTCTAAATAATTCAGATTGACCTGCTAAGGACCCTTCAGATCAACCAGATTTTATCAATTCCTATCAGTATATTACCAAACACTATGGACAACCACCAAAGAATTTTCTGTTCATTTTCCTCTCTCATATACACCACATTTCCCGCTTCTGCTGAGTGTGAAGGAATAATTTCAGTAGCCACCACGAAATTGCCACAGGTATCTTAAGTTCAATGCAAGAACTTTGTTAATGGATTCAAGCAGGGAGCAATTTCTGTTAACAAAAGGCCAGCTTGAACTCCTCAAAAAGAGAATAAGGCATACAGAATGAAGAAAATAACTTTCCTCTCTCCCACACGCAGAAGTCATCAAATCGTTTCAACCACTTTCAGAACTAAGAAGAGCTCTTTTCTTACATGGGTGAAAGAGGTGAATGGAAGGGGAGGAGAATAAGTAATATACTATCTCCCAAGAGAGGCTAATTCTGGGAAGAATCATTCCAAGTAGATTTGCCAAAACTGGGAAAAACAGAGTGAGCACACGCTAGAAGGCGGCTTCCTCTAAACCAAAACAGAAGTGTCAGTGATTTAATTCAATACTTTCCTGTGACCTTTTAAATTTTAATACCTGAGAAAAGTTGTGAAGGATTCAATAGCTCACAGTTTCTGAATCCTTTGTGGAATAATCACAGTAACACTGTATACTCAAATAAGAGAGGACAGAAAGTGACTACACTTCGATAGAACAGAGACATTTAAATAATACAGACAAATAAGATGGAGAAACAGGAATGCCAAACCTTAAATGAGGACGTTGATGTGACAGGTGTTTCAGAAACTCCAGTTAATGAAGACTATCACTGGGAAATTATTGCCAGTACAAAAGTTCATCAAGTCAAAATAAGTTGTTAGTGTGGAAGGGTTCTGCTATCAATGAAGGGTGCCTTACAGTTAAATAAGACAAACTAACTCTGTCAAAATATATCACAAGATCCCTATGCATTGAGATTCCAAGTGTGACTAATCTACTTTCACATATTGAGGAAAAAGAGGCTGAGGGACACAGCACATTATTAATAAAAGACTTCAATTCTTTCCAAGTAGACGGGACAGCTGTTATGTTTAAAGTAAGATGCCAAAGTTTTTAGAAATCTTTTCATCTACACAACATACCTGACTACTTTACAGTAGAGCAAACATGACATCAGAATACAAAGTAAAACAAAGAACAATAAGGAATGATTTCTCACCATCTCACCCTATAAAAGAGAATTAAGAGACATCAAATGAAATTAGCAGGTGGGAGATTCAAAATAAAGAAGAGTGGGTACCTCACCAGCACATTCAAGATACAAAACTCCGAGCCACAGGTTGCGCTACAGACGCCGAAGTGTATAGGCTTCAGAAAGAAACTGGGAAAAAATAATGGGAGCAAAACTCATTATGTCCTTTAAATGTAGATACTAAATATGAGAATACCACCACTGACTCCAAGAACCCTCGAGCAATAGGTCACTGAAAACTACTAGGTCAATACTGAGGCATAACCATACAGGTCAGTTTCTCATTGCACTTCCCCCTGCAAAAAGCAGGGCAGGTGGAAGCAATGAACTTTAGTAATAAAAAGTCAAAGCACTTCACTGCCTTTCTCCTCCTTTGTGCACACTGAAGCTTCTGAGACAACAGGGGCTGCTGTCCTTGCTTGCACACACAGCGGAGCTTGAGAGGCTGTTACAGCACCTGGGCACCTCCCTGAGACCTCTCACTCTCCGCAGAGGTGATGAGGCTGCACAGCTGGATGCTTGGCTTCACAAAGCTGCCTGGTGCAGCTCTCACCCAGCCTCCCTACGCTGGCAGCCTTGGCTGCAGCCAACAGCTCCAGGACAAAGCAGCCCAGCAGGCAAAGGCAGCAGAGATGGCTGCACTGGCCCCAGCGTGACCATATCCTCCAGGTGACCCCACTGGGATGCACCTGGGTTGCCAGAGGGGCTCCAATGTGATACTTTGTTACCTTGTCCTTCCCTGTGCTGCCATCCAGCCAGGGCATGTGGATCAGGGACAGTGAAGCCCGGACACTCAGCACTGAGTTATCTTTCTCAGTTATTAGGAGTCCAGCCTTCACCAAACCACACAACTGCATTCCCTGCACTCTTCTGAGCAGATTTTCCCCATCTAGTATCTATGTAGCGGGCACTCATATCAGTTTATTCTGTCTTCTTGCTTATCCTTTGCCTAGACAACCTTCAGCTTTGCCTTCCTTGCATGCTTCTCAGAACCTGCATTCAAGCACTCTCCTGCGGGCCCACTGGAGACAGGATGTAGGGCTAGATGTAAAAAGGCCATTCTTAACAAAAGATTTCACAAAGCTTATGAAGAGATGTGTATTTAAGAATTTGTTTATTTGTGCGTTTGACTTTAATTTATATGCCAGTTTTCAAGTCCCTGATCCATTTCAGACTACGGAGGTTGTTGCACTGCCATGCCTGCTTTACAGTACACCAATGAACAGAGCAGCTCATGACTACCAGTTTAAGAGCTTCCAAAACCCACCTTTTGTTTCCCAAGAGCAACACAAGCTAGATGGAAGCGTTTTACTGAGGAACTTGCATAGAGAGCCTTTGCAGCAAATCATGGCAACAATACTACTACCACCTTTGTGGATGGCCCTAAGAGGAATATATAACCACAGAATGGCTTATGATGGAAGGGACCTTAAAGATCATTTAGTTCCAACCCTCCCTTCCCCCATTCTGGGCAGAGATGCCACCCACTAGACCAGGTTGCTCACAGACCCATCCAGACTGGCCTTGAACGCTTCTGGGGATGGGGCATCCACAACTTCTCTGGGCAACCCATTCCAGTGCCTCACCACCCTCAGAATAAAGAATTTCTTCCTAGCATCTAATCTACATCTCTTCTCTTTTAATTTAAAGCCTTGTAACTCAAAGGTAGTTTTGAGATATTTTCCATTTCCCTTATCCTTGGCCATTTGCAAGTGTAAAGGAAAATGAAATGTTAAAGAACCTGAGCACAAAAGATGTGAAATTCCAGTACTCAATAACTTTCTCTCTTTCCTTTAAATAAGCACTCTCCCTTAAGGCTGTGGCCTGCTCTGCTGCATGGTTTTTTAACAATACAAACTTACTGCAACAGCAAACCGTATCAGGATGGACCAGCTGCTGCTTGGCCCATTAGGAACACCACAGCAACACAATATTCTCTCCCCATGTACTTAATAACCTCTGAGCCATGAAACAAACCCCAAAAGTAACTATTTTTAATTAGTCTCAAATTAAATAAGGAATAGTTTAAAAATCTCTGCTTTTAAGCTTATATCGACAGTTTTAAATGCAAGTGGAATTCTGTTTTATTCCCACATCTGGCTCTTCCAATGAATCCTATAAATCAGGAACATTCCTATGAATCAGGAATAAATATAATGAAAACTACAATTCTGATTCACTGATACTCATATTAAATTGAATATTTTGTCTTCCTGGTAAATTCATCTTCCCCTTGACATATATATATATATGTATATATATCTCCCCCAAACTAAAAGCAGTCTATTCAATTAATCCTGCACTTCAAACTAAATAGAATAAGCTTACAAGTTTGACCCAAGAAAATAACACTGCTTTATACTACTACCTTTAAAGAAAAAAGAAAACGTTTCAAAAACATGGAGTGATACACCACAAATACAAATGCTACAAAAATCAAGAGGCACATATAATAAAATAATGCTATAGTAGAGAAAATAAAATTACTCCATTGTTTTGTCGTTCTTAGCTACCAACACAGGTCAGCTACTAGAACTCACATAACACTCAGGCCAGACAAGACACCTGCCAGTCTCACACACACAAAGAAACCCAAAAACATAAAACCCCAAAATCACAAACAAACAAAAGGGCAGAACATGGACAGAATTAAAAGTGAAGGACTTACATTATGCCACCTTAAAAGTCAGCTTTCTGCATCATTTGCTTATTTCCTCTATTTGGAAAACTGCCACATTTCTTTCCGAAGCATTTGTTAGGCAAGATTTTCTTAATGATACTTCTGTCCCTTACACAGATTTCTGAGACCTTGTTTCTCTATGATATATAGGTGAGAAACAAATGTCTCAGACCTGGTAAGCTTTGCAATAACTGAAGGAAAATAGGCTGTGACAGTTAAGTATAACAAGTATCTTCAGTGAAGAATCCCAAAATAATTTGGGGAAGGAACGGGAGAAAAGGCGCCTGTCAACTCTGAAATTTTTCAAGTTACATCTTAAAATGTGGGGTTTGGATTTTCAGGGGGAGGGAGGGGTGGTTCTAAATTTGTACATGTAACCAAAACAGGGTTATAAAATTCTAGCAGGTGTCACCTTCTCCCAGTCATCTACTGTGAATATTGAGAGAAAATGTATAATGTGAAATAAGTACATTTTTCAGTAACAGTTTGGTTCAAAGTCTCCTAGAGTGTTAGTCCATTTCTTATTGTGTTTTACGGTAACAAATTACATTAAAACAAAGATTTCCTAGAGGCAAGAAGAAATGGGTTTTCATTGCTTATTTAAAACAAGTAATGAGTTTGGCAAGCTACAAAAACAACAGAGATGGAAATGAAGTTTCAAGCGGCACAATTTCTGCCTCACAGAACTGCAGCTAATGTAAGGCACAGAATGACCAGGCATCCTGAAGAGACTTGTCCTGTACCGTCTAAACACAGCTGGATGAGAACGTTTCTTAGCAGTAGTATAATGCAAGACACAAGTTTAAACATTTTTTATTTTCTCCACCGTGTTGCCTCCCTCCCTTTCCTCAGTGTTGCAGGTGCAGTCCTGTTTTGTTTTCCCACTGGAAGAAGCCCGCTCCCTGAGATGACTATTACTTTTATTAAAAACAGGGCAGTAACAAAACAAAACTATTAGACACAAATTTTAATCTGTCTATATTAAAAAAGAAATCTTATAAACTAAGAACCATCATTAAAAGAATCATATTTGCAGAAAGAGGGTTAAGAAATGTCACATTCATTTCATACACTGTAGTGTTGCAAGATAATTTGACAAGTCACAGAGGGATTTTGCTGCTGCCCAACAACTACCTTTCACAATAAGATCTCCCAAGACACTTTCCAGCAAGAAATTAACTGATATTCCACAAAGAGGAAAAAAACAAAAAACAACCAACCCCACTGCAAAATACTAGTAAATGTAAGCTTTCCACAATGCTGTACTGTGCTGAAATCTGTGAAAACTATGAGCTACCAATTTTGCAGGAAAAAGACTCAAAAATATTTTGCCTCCTTCAGTCACGTTATTCTTTGCATAAAACTCATCCTAACCTGTGACCAAAAATCCATTATTTTTTTCACCAGCTTTCAAAAACTGCCCTACTACTTAGCAACAAGGAACATATTCCACACCTAACACACCTCATTCTGTTTGTTA
This sequence comes from Cnemophilus loriae, assembly GCA_013397755.1. Classification (NCBI taxonomy): domain Eukaryota; kingdom Metazoa; phylum Chordata; class Aves; order Passeriformes; family Corvidae; genus Cnemophilus; species Cnemophilus loriae. Next base: position 2,001,750 of record VZTF01006404.1, on the reverse strand, counting down.
CCATATGGAATACTACCTTTTCCAAGTAACTCCTTTAAACATCGTGACTATGATTTACATCTCAGCTGCCTGTGAAATCATTGTATCTCCCCTTCATTACCAGCCCCGCACCCCGCTTGCATTCTCAAGCCTCTGGTTTCAAGAACCTTGGACTCAGATTTAAATTCCTGCCAAGTTGTTGGCCTGAAATAATACAGAACTTTTTTTCATCCTTTCTAGTATAACAAATTGAGAGCTTTGAGTTGAGGCCTTGCTCTTTTTTCTGAAGTTTTGTCTGTCAACAACAGCATTTTAAGAATCTTTAACTGCATAATCACCTGATCAGTGCAAGATCAATACAGTTTACATTGTCCTGCAAGGACTCCCAGAAGTTTGTTACCAAAGTCTCCTAAGCCAGTAAAAAGAGGAAGGTTTATACAACGACATTGTTAACAATTACATAAGATTTTTAAATCAATGGACCAAGAGTTCAGTCTGTATTACAATTTTGAAAAATCCTGGAATAAAGAAGCAAACACAAAAACCCACCTGGCTTATGATCAAAGCAGCCAACAGAAGTTTGCAGCAGAAGCCCATGACTTATTCCCATCAACCATTGTATGCAGTACAGATGAGGTATTCAAAATGAGAAAGGGTTATAAGGTGTACATTTCCAGAATACAGACCTGTATTCTACATATTTTAAATAGTAAGGAAAAAAGTAGGGAGCAGCTTTCACCACGATTCATTTTGACTCTTGCAAAATTCAGTGACATGGCAGCTAGGAGTGAGGTTCTGAACCAAACAGAAAAGAACATAATACTGCTCTGCATTTGTCTTATATACAAAAAAAAAATTATTTCTATTTCTTTTATACAAAAGCTTTTTAAACATTTAACAGCTATGTGGTATTTTAACAGAACACATCAGAAAAATCTTATTTCTCCATCACCTCAGCCAAAGGTACCATTTGACAAAGTACACTGAGAAGATTTACAGAAAGCCTGTGTGATGGTGGACAATTAGGCACTAGGTTAAATCACCAGGTGACGGGTTCTTCTCAGCAAAAGATGCATTTAGTTGATGGCATCTCATCATGTAATTTGACTAAATTCACCAGAAAAAGCAAGAAAGACCTGAAATGAATTCAATAATTCAATAAATTCACTTCAGAATACTTCAAATACATGAAGAAATGGTTTGCAGACTGTGTTACAAATCTAAATATTAGAATCTCATTTTTTCTAAATAAAATTAATTCAAGATTCATAGGTATCTGGCAAGTGGTTAATCTTGTAAATCATTATTAGTGGCCAAAGCTTTAATCACAAGGCACTCAAATGATTATAGTAAATTTTCTACATCCACTAAGGACTGAGTTGAATTTGGGACTGGATGTAGAAGAAAAAAAAATATATTCTGCAGCTGACCCCACTAAAAGTATATATTTGAGCTATGATTTCCAACTAATATAAAAATTCATCAGCAATTATCAGGACAAAAAATGGTGAATTTTCTCCCAGCAAGGCAAGAACTCCTAAACTACTATTTCTGGAGTTTAAGTTCAATACTTATGGACAGAAACATTCATTTCCACACGGAAAACAATGAAAATCCATATCATGTTCTATTCTTGCTACTCCAACTGAGTGTATGTCACTTATGCACAGAAGAAAAATAACACATAATCAGACATTTTAGAACAAGCAGTAGAATTACCTGAAGCTTTGAGACTTAATTGCATAAAGATAATGTTGCTGACAGTGATGCTCAGAAATTATGAGTCAGACACTGGACTCTTGTCACAAAATGGGCACACAAAAGCATGAGGATTCAAAAATCCTCAAGAATTCAGGAATAACCAAGGTATGTCTCAATACAGCAGCCCAACTGAGCAGGAATAGGCTAACAGGGATTACTTTTCTTCTCAGTAGTAAGAAAGCACTGAAAATGGGAAAGAAAACAAACCAGTTTCCCTCCTCAAAGGAGAAAGACAGACAAGCAACAGTGTTGGAATTTCCTTCCAAGATAATGCTGTTGCATCAATCTTGTGGGACACAGAAACTTCAAGTTATCTTTGTCCTTCATTGCTTACTGTATTTAATAATCTTTTTAATCCTCGGTTGAACAATTCTCTGAAGTGAAACTTTAGATGATCTATTTTAAGGAAGCTACCTGATCTCATTGTTATACTTTGTGTGAGTTTTCTAAAGAATAAAAATGCCTTCTTGACTCTTCTGGACTCTGACACAGGCATTCTGAAGAGCCTCAGACATTATAAAAGCAAAAGAAACAGAAGATTGAACAAAATAGTCCATTAACACGAGTGTTGGACAAGAACCTTAAAAGTCAACCACAGCTAGAAGCTCGATGTGCTAATCAGCAATACTCTGGTTCACCAGCACCGTGAAAAGATTTCGTAACCTGTTAAAAGACTTCTAACAGAACAACTGTCTCCTGCAAAGATGTTAACAGCTGCCACTTCCAACACAAGTATCAGCAGCAGCATAGCCCTTCTTACACAGTTCTTTAAAAAGAAGGTTTTAAATATTTAGCAAAAGGTTTTAACAGCACTCTCCCCCTGCCAATTAGCAGCAGTGATACCATTTAAATGTTTGATGATGACAACACTAAAAATAAATAAATTACAGTCCAATTTAGTATCACAATATCGCTAAACCTTCATTATGTTATAGTGGATTTACGCATTTGACTGGCACGCATCTGGAATACCATTTTAGTCCCGCACTGCAAAAAATTAATAAAATGGAAGAAAAAAGTATATAAAAGGGCACCAGAATAAAAAAAGCATAGAAAAGCCTCAATAGGTGGAACAACTAAATACACTGAGATTTTTTAGCCCAGAAAAAAAGAAAATTTACATAAAGCAAATGTGAGGAACACCTCTCAGCTCATTTGTGGAAAAGAGAAAGTGTTCTCCTAACATAAGAACTGGGGGATACCAGGTAAACAAGTAAATAGCTGCCTGGTAAAAGCATGCAAAGAAATAAAAAAGAGGAAAAAAAAAAAAAAAGGACTTCTTCACACAACACGTAATTAAGAAACTGCCATAGGACGTCACAGTGGTGAAAAGCTTCCAAAAATCAAACTGGCCTTTGACAATTAATGAGGGGGAAAACCACCCATAAGGAATAATGCATCTTAGCTCCAGATCACTTAAGGCTGGAAGCAGATGTCAGGAAAGGAGGCTTTTTCTATTCTTCCTGTTGGAGGCAACATCATGAGCCAAATGGACTTTTCAGCCTGACCTCGGTAACCATCCTTAAAATTTACAAGGGCTGGGAGCTTTTGAAGCCTGGGGGAAACAGATGCATCTACCCCAAGCTGTGCAGTCAGCCTTCATCACAGACAAGTTCAAGCCCCAAAGCCTGTGGGACTTAAACCCACTGTGAAGGTTGAGAGTCTTGCACTGGAATCTGCACTCCCTTTTCATCGCTCCTTTTCTGGAGATTCACAAGCAGACACAAAGTACTGCACAGAGCACACAGAGTTCTCTGCTCCAGCACTCTGCTGGAAATAGAAGGTTCTCCACCAGCTGTTCCAGACAAAAAGCAGTGTGGCCAGGCTGTTACTGCTGAAGCAGGAAGGCCAACCTGTATGATGGATGCAGAGAGACCCAAGTAAGGGAGGGACGAGCAGGCATGGTGACACAGATGAGGTGACAGACATGAACCGGATCCAGGCCAAGCAGGCTAGTGAAAGACCAACACTACCCATTCTTCCACAGTATCCTTCTAAGTCTACAAAACAGCACAGAGTAATTCTCACAACTGAAAGCATTCAGTGCCTTCACACTACACCACTGCTCTAAGAGAAGATTCCAGACCAGGCTGGCCGCTCACTGAAGAAGGACCAAGCGTGAGGCACACGGAACCCATTATTTAAGCTGAAAAGTGTTAACCTCAAACAACGCTTGTGAAACACATCACTGCAACTCCTACAACCGGGAAGAACAACGAGAAATTACAAGACACTTGGGTTTAACAAATGAAGTCTATCCAATAAGCCTATAAAGTTCTTGGGGGGTTCTTCAAAAGCAAGGAAAACCTAAAACTACACAGACATCTGATCTAGCTTTCTCCACTATGTGGTAGTAATGTGCCACGACTAAATACATTCTCATTTCACATTAATATTAGTCTTGAACTCTAGAATTTACACTGGCTCTTTGTAACAAATTGCTATCAACATATCTCAAAAAAATAAAATTATTTAGGGACCATTCTCTGTAAACAACAAAATAGATTTCAGTTGATTCAAGCCATTTCCTGAAGTGATTTATTTCCAACTATTACTGAGTTTTTCCTGCCTTATGTAACAAAAATGTATGTATTTACATTGTAAACACGTGAATATTGCAATGAATGTACGTATTATTTCAGCAACTCAGAAACTAACATTAGCTACAATATGCTCATGAAAGAGACTAATTATGCTTTAAATTTACTAAACAAAAGAGCCTGGTAGAGGATACAAAGTCAGTGTCTTGCCTTTTTTTTGTGTTCCTGTACTGTTCACAGGAGTTACTTATAATCAATAAATAACTGCCTATCCTAAAACCCCCAACAACAGGAAGAAAACATTCTTAACCAAAGCTTCAACAGCAAGCTGAATTTCTGTCCTTTTAGTCCAAACTACACTTTGGTAATACAGAGAATTAAGCAATGAAATTTTATTTTTTTAAATAAGCAGTCATTTACACTTTATTTTACTGAATGCAGCTAGAGCAAACAGTTGATAATGTCAAATACTTTTATCACAGGGAACTAGGTAATGAAATATATAAAGCATCCTGGATCTTCCATCATAAGAGGTACTTCACAAAACAAAATCCATGCAGACCATTCTGCTCCTGCAGAATTTCACAACCATTCTTCATCTCCTAGCCTACACTAAAAAAGGGCAGTAAAAGATGGGGATATGTTCACAGATGCTGAAACATAAAAGCACACGCAGAACTGTATAATGCTCTGTCTTTTTTCAGTGTAAGCAAAATAATAATGATGGTAAGAAGAAAGAAAAAAAATATAAGAAAATAGCGGGGGGAAGTTACAATCACAGAAAGTCAACCATAAAAAGATCTTGAAAATTCTGTTGGAAGCGCTTTTTACAAAAAAAGCAGCAGTTCTTTTTCTTCTGCAATACTGATTATCTCATAATTTAAAGGAAACATCAAACCATTTTAATCAATTTTAGCAAAGGCATTAGGACAGTCATTACACTAATATGCATAATATCAATTATCTGCTATATACTTGTAAGGTACCCGTTTCTTATACCAAAATAAAACACTTAAATAAGTTTCTTTTGTTAAAGATTTCTACAGTTAATTTTGAAATCCAGCTTAATATCTTGCTATTTTTTATTGTTCATTTTATAAAACTGTGAGCTGCTGTTCTGAAAAGGAGTTGGTTTGTTTGTGTAAAGATACTTCCTGTCTGCCTGCACTTATTTCCAGAACGTGAATATTTGGGATGTGAAAAGATCCCTGAGCATGGTATACAATCTGAAGTACTCAGGGATATTTTACTACTTACTCCAAAAGGCCAAATGACATTAAAAGGAATCCCAAGAGAGGCAGAAATGAATCACAGCTATTTTACTTTCCCAAGGCTGCACCAGTTAACACTGTGAGCCTCGGTACTGCTGATTTCCAGTCACTTGCCATAGTGCACTCTTCACTGTTTTGAACATTCATGTTTTGTGAGGTCAAGGTCTAGGAGGGAACAAGTGAGTGAACTCAGGGATGTTTCTCTTCAGAAACAAGGGACAGATGATACAGATGGCTCTGTAAAAGAAGCGATTTAAGTCGATATTAAGAGATGCACTGCAGTCAAGAGGATGGGCAACAATCCTTTCAAAGAACTGCTTCATGCACAGTCTTCTACAACAGGGACAAGTAAGTACAGTGATGGCACTGCCCCGTGTTTGAAAGGCATGCCAGATGTGAAGATCAACTGTAAAACAGTAACAATAGTCTTCATAAACACAGCTGCAAAACAGGGAAAGAGGCCACTTGCTACTTACTCTCCTTAAAGACAAACAAACCAGCCCCTTCCAGAGGGCCCTTTTTGTGCCAGTGCTGCAATCCAGTAATAATAATGATATCAATTCGTACTTACCAACTATTATTTTAATATATTTAGAAGGAACAATATTGTCTCATAAATCGTATTTTTGAACTAGATTCTGCAACATCATATTGCTCAATTTACAGGTGGTAAAGAATATAAATAACCAATTTTTATTTTAACCATGTAATATATAATTTGATCTTGGACCAAAATCTACAATCACTTAACAAAACAAACAAACAAAAAAATCACATACCACATATGATAAAATGAGAGCATAGTTAAAATAAGTTGTTTATCTGAAGGTGGAAGAGCTGCATGCATGTTAGAAGGCAAGTTAAAATCAGAAAGAACCTGACAAATTGAAGATATAATCTGAAATAATTAGAATGCAGTTAGTAGGACAAATACAAGCTTTTTGCAGATGATTATTTTTGCCCGTTACAAAGAGGAACAATCAGGCAGCAGCCTGCAAAGAAGGATCACAAACAAAAGGTGATTAAAAGACAAAAAGCATCATACCGAAATTTGTTAACAGTTGATCCTGTAGCAGAGCAGTGGAGCAGAGTAAACTGACCTCTTGAGGTCTCTTCCAGGCCTATTTTTAAACATTCTTCAAGACATATACATTGCTGATTTTTATCACATTTTTATAATTTCCTCTTCTCCAAGTATATTACACATAAATTATTATACACCTTTCCTCCCCCAAAATCTATGGGCTAGTCTGTTTATATTTAGACATCTAAATTTTGAACACAATCCCACATTTGTGTGAAAAGATAAATAATTTAGAATCCATGTACTAATATTGTAATATGTATTCCAACTTAATTCTGCCCTTAGAGATCGACAACTGGTGAATTTTATATAAGGGTTTTTCTTAATAGAGTCAGTGCAAATAATACAAGGATTGATGGTAATATCACCCATGGACCAGCAGAGGCTGAGAAACTACACTATTAACTTGTTCTGTCAGTCTCTGTTTAAATTCTTTTAATCTTCCACAAATGCAATCAAATCATGGGAGCAGTGTATTATTTGTGAGCCATGGGCAGGACACCACTGCTCTAATTCCTAGTTTAAAAATAGGTTAAACTAGTCATGTCACTGATCAAGCCTGATAACAGGCATAAGTAAAAATCTCATCAGGTATTCATAATGATTTTTAATTCCATTCATTAATTTTTCACCACCAAACAGACTGAACATGTTTTGTGGATAGTCTAAGGTTTTGTGGGCGGAGGGGGTGAAGGAGTTGCTATTATTCATACTAGCCAAGCTCTTTACTCAGTCAAGAGAACTAGACAGATAAGCTCTTCCAGAAGAGAAGTCAGAGAAGCTAAATTCATCCAAATTAAGCTGCCACTCCAAGTCAGCTCTTGGAAAAAAATACTTCTCTTCATGGGCTATAGTACATAAGCTAACTAAATCACGTAAAGGGAGTATCCTCATGTATACATTTCTACAAACAACTTTTTGTGTGTGTGTCACATATCTTTAAATAAAATTTTGATTACTGGTCTACAGAAACTACTCACACAAATAAAAATACATACCAAATGCAATGCACAACATACCCACCCAGTGGCTGTGAGATACAGTGTCATGGTTAAAAAGTTGTAAACTGCCTGATACATAGGTCTAATGTACATATATGATACTCTAAGCAAATACCTAAGGTCTACAGCTTTTGTATCACAGAGGATATGATTTTTACGGTGTTAAGTATTCTTTTAAAAATACGATATTTTTCTAAAATTAGGAAGCCAGTACACAATCAGTAGTAGAGGATGGAGAAGGAATACAAATATGGATAGGTGCCAGTAACCTTGTATAATCTAGCTGAGAGTCCAACAAATAACAGAGACAACATCCTCTAAAAGAAAGCTCCAGGATTCATGGAGCTGCAATTAGCTATTCAGGTCTCTCATACTGACAAACCAGAGATAAGACAGATCTGCATTAAACCAAAAAGAAAAAAGTAAGAAACAAACAAAAACAAATCCAGAAACAGCCTCTCAGAAAAACCTACACTTTGGCTGTCTCGTTGAATGGCTGTCCAAGGTAAGATGTAGGGGGAGCTCAACTATCACAGCCTTCTTTCCTAAATATATGCTTTTTTTATGCTGTCAGTTTTGGTGTCAATTAGCACATGTGCTCTGGGCAAAATATGTTTTACTGCTGGGACATCCACCTCCTTCTTCCACAGATCTTCTGTAACCAGAAGGAATTCAGCTGATACTGTAGCATTTTGTTTACAAGGGGAAGGGCATGAGTAAACCAAACACATATTAGTTTTCTCCTTTCCTCTCCACGGCGGTTTTCTTTGAACTTAAGGAACCTTAGCATCTTCGGGCCAAAGACTGCTTAATCAAGTTTACTTGCATCGTTACACAGGTTTCTTTGCCATATGAAAAATGATTGAAAGTCAGGTAATGTCATATACTATATATATATATATATACACTATATATATATATATACATACTTTTTATATATATACTTTTTATATATATATATAACTGAGTCCAGCTACCTAATTCCTAGATATTCTTTCAGATGGAAGCCAAATATGTATGACCTATTCCTGGGCCTCCATGAAGACTTGCAAACATCGTGGCTAAGATAATTTAGGACTGCAGAGAACCTAAGTCCACTGAAAATGCTACTATAGAGTTTACCATGAATACAAAAGGGTTTATGTTAAAGCCTTTAGAGCAATCATAGCTGTAGAAATCACTGCCCAACATTCTCCGTATTTCCTATTTTTTACACCTGATACAAATGGGTTTACAGTATGAACTAGAGATCTGAACAGAAGACTGAACAGGTTAGCAACATATACTGGCATTCTAACAAGAAAAAAGAAGATCTTGATGCATATGCTGTCTAAATCCCCCGTCAGAGTAGGACACAGATATGTTTAGTTTCAAAAGCAAAGCTCTGCTGAAAATTATACCCTAGAGTATCTACCTGCTAAATTTGGTTCCTCTCTTCTCACAGACTCTGAAACTTAGGAGTCGACAATGCTCAGCAAGCGCACGACTTTACAGATTGAAATCTTGAGTTTAGACCAGAAGAAAAAAAAGGAAGATACAAATTTGTTTAAGCTATCAGCCAAGAAATTTATTGACACTGATATCAGTATTGGCATATGCAAAAAAACCACCCTGGACTTTGCTTTCGCACGCATGTTGATAAAAACACTCCTGCTCACAGAATGCTAAAGCCACCTTTCTCCATGTGTTTCTCACTGCTGCCTTCCTAAATAACTGCAGTCTCTCCTAAGTGTATCTCTTCTCATTTTATTACTGCAACCTGTCTCCTAACGAAGACTTATTTATCCCCCTGGATCTCTTTCTGTCTAGGTCTATAGCTCTGGGAAACCATGAGGTTCCGTAAGCATTTATTGGACACCCCTGGAAGCAAGCAGCTCTGAAGAAACATATCCATATACCACAAGTCACTTGCTGCCTTAAAGATTTTCAAACGCCTACCACCTCAAAGTCTCTTTAAGAAAGGCGTGGAGGAACCTCACACAAAAATAAAGCAAGCTGACTGCCAACTGTCAGAGCAGCTAAGAAAAGTTCACAGGATGCTTAAAGCCACTTTGAACTGCAAGATGTAAATTCGTTTCACAGAATATTATAGGAAATGTTGTAGGAAATTACATAATAGGAAACCACAGCTAGCTGCACCAAGGAAAATATTATGGAAAAACAAAACAGTTACCCCAAAACCCACTACATACAAACAAGTGGCACATAAGTTAGTTCCCAAATCAGGTATCTAAGAGCCTAAATCCCATAGATGCACAATGTATCATCACTATTGCCTCCTGAAAAATCAGAATCTCATAAACACAGAGAATAAGAAATAGAAAGTGAGAAAGTGTCTATAAGTACATGTATGTAGTCCCTAGCCCTCAAATTTGGTTCAACAAAGGCAAGCAATAAAATAGGCTATTCCATAAAAATTGCTACAAATGAAGAGTACCATCTTTAATCCTTTCAATCTAAACACAGCTGATACACGAGCACGAAAGGCCAAGTAAACTACTGTGTATAAAGACAGCTACTTTTTCCCCCAATAGCAGTTGTACCACCTGTCATCATCCTAGGTGACACCTCAGCCTCAAAGAGTACATCATCTTACACCAAACAAGAACGAAAAAGTCAAAATTAGCAGGTGCACAAAATAAATAAGACACAAAAAAATATGGAGCTACTGGAAAAAGGGAACAGAGACTGCAACTAAGAAAGGAAAGGGAAAAAAGGCAGCAACTGCTCTTCTCAGAGTTATGAAAATAGACAGCCAATGGAAGCACAGACTGAAACCAAAATAAAATACGGATCTGTGCTCCTGATTTCCATGCACAAGCATGTGGTTCAAAAGAATTTAATCTGAACTAGAACTATTATTCAAATGTCAATTTTCCATTTGTTACTCAAACACTTACACAGTAATTGGCAAACACAACATTTAAGTATTAGATATTCCATAAAGGTGATTTTACAGATCGACTAACAACATCACGTTTTTCATGAATGTATGAAATCTACATCTGCATGGAACAGACCTGTTCCTTGAGGTTACTTTGTATCTTCTTTAAGAGCAGTTTTACTGATATAAGCTATTAAAACTCCAGGAACACTTTCCAAAAACATACTACATTTTACTTTTTCCACACTTTACAGACTTTTGCTCTGCAAGAGCAGGCAAGAAGCATCTTAAGGTTTACTACCCATGCCAGACGTTCCGAAAGGTTTCATAGTGAAAATCAGGCACCAACACACCTGGACTCAAACCACCTGAACTGCTGAACTAAGCAGGCATAATAATATTCAGAATATATTTAGCCAAGTGATTTTTCCCAAAAGTATTAGAACAGTCATATCTAAAATAAATAGGGACCACATAACTTTAAATGCAGTGTTGTCACATTTTTCCACTCAAGATAATTATTCAAACGATAAGACAAAGTTTTAGTAATCAGTTCTTGGCTGCTGCACAGACTACTGTTCACATCTGCAAAACGGTATTCAGCAGCAATAATAGCAGAAAGTTGAATAATTTTGTATTCCAAAGCACTATCATTTCTATAGAAACTAAAAACCTCGACTCGGGTATCCATGAAATGTAATTCAAAACCTATTTCCTTATCTCATGCTTCTTGATCTTAATATATCACAAATCCCTAGGTACCGTGACCTTGTTTGGTCCCCAGAGAGGCAGAAAGTTGCTGTATAATTAAATCATACACTACTAAGCAGTACAACAGCACGGTACACACTGCAAACAGCACTACTGTCTTTCTTGGGCTACCATAGAAGAAACAAAAAAGTGTTAAGAAATATCAGACCTGTAAAAAAAATCACTGGCAAATCCAGCCAATATGAAGTTATTCCAATACCAAGCTCAGCTGCCCCTTATCCATTGTTATAATTTCTTTAGCACAGGCACACACACACACATACACGCCCAGCATCACTGCTCAAACAGGAAGGGTGGGTACAGCCTGTCAAATGCGTTCCACTGCTCACTGCCCTTGCTCTCCCCTTGGTTTTTATAGCAAGGTCCAGGAGACAGTAACATAACTTTCAACACACTACTACTGTTGATATTTATACGTTCTTCTATCATCCAACCAACAGCACAACGGAGATAATGGGCAAAACATGGACTGATTGTGTGGAATTTATGTTCTAATTGATGCGGTGAATTGTGTGTGTTTTGTTTGGTGTTGCGATGGTGTTGTTTTCTATTTTGGCATGGGGAATACTTTCTTGTTGATGTGACTGAAATTTGTGAAGATCATCTGTTGGATGTGGATTTTAATGATTAGGGGTGGAATGTCTCTTGGGTTTGCATGACAAGATTTTGGTAGCAGGGGACCTATAAGGGTGGCTTCTGTGAGAAGCTGTCAGTAACTTCACCTATGACCGACACAGCCAATGCCAGCTGGCTCCAAGATGGCCAAGCTGACCCCACCAGTGACTGTGGTAGTGGCCCTGGGATAACAGGCTTAACAGGGTAGGGAAAAAAAAACTGATCAGAAGCAACTACAGCCAGAGAAAGCAGGGGACAACAGACAAGTGAAACAACACTGCAGACACCAAGGTCAGTGGAGGAGTGGGAGGAGGTGCTCCAGGTGCCAGAGCTGAGATTTCCCTGCAGCCCACAGGACCTGTCCCCCTGCTGTGGGGCAGAGGGACAAATTTCCCTGCTGTCCCCCGGCAGCCCATGGAGGACTCCACGGCAGAGGAGGTGGATGCCTGAAGAAGGCTGCAACCCTGTGGGAAGCCCACACTGGAAAAGGCTCCTGGCAGGATTTGTGACCCCATGCGGGAACCACACTGGAGCAGTTCATGAAGAACTGCACCCTGTGGGTAAGACTCAGGTTGGAGAAGTTCATGGAAGTCCATGAGGGGGGGACCCCATGCTGGAGCAGGGTAAAAGTGTAAGGAGTCTTCCCCCTGAGGAGGCAGGAACAGCAGAAACCTGTGAACTGACCACAACCCCAATTCCACATCCCCCTGCACCACAGGAGAGGGGCAGAATAAAGGGCAGGTGTTTTTAAGATTTGGTTTTATTCCTTACTATCCTATGCTGATTTGATTGGTAATAAATTAATTTCCCCAAGTCAAGCATGTTTTGTCCATGACAGTAATTTCTGAGTGATCTCTCTCTGTCCTTATCTTGTCCCATTTTCTACTCTATTCTATTCTATCCTATTCTATCTTCTCTTCCCTGTCCAGCTGAGAAGGGGAGTGATAGAGTGGCTTTGGTGGGTGGCTGGCATGCAGCCAAGGTCAGCCCACCACAGCTGATTTTGGAAGCATATAAATATCTAAGAAGACAACACATCTAGCTTAATTTAGATCTAGCTGATCTTGATTAAACTCAGATCTTAAGTACTTGAAGTTGTGCCTCATTTCACAGCTGTTATACCATTGGAGCAATTTCTCTATGTTCTCTCAACCTTTTCACTGGAATTGGGAAAGCTAACCCAACACATATCTCAGGAACCATGGATTTAAGAAACCAAAACAACTGTATTTGTAGAAATAATTGTATTAAAAAAAAATCCCATTCCTTTTTGCCCAAGCTACATTCTACCACTGATGCTCCCCCTATTTTTCAAGCTGAAACATAAGCATTCAGCATATGCAGAGCTAAGTATAAAGATGTTTCTATAGGTGAAGTACAACTCAGCCTACTGCTAAACGAGCTGTCATTTTTAACAAGAAGAATGTTCCCTATTATACCTTCTCCCACCCCCAGTCCAATGAGATCCCAAATCTCTCATCACCTGCTGTGTGCCTGTCACACACACAAGCCAATGGAGCCACAAAATTGCTCTGCACAGGTGCATCCCAAATAACAAGCATACTGTGCAATTCATGTCTTTCCGTGCCAGGCTGGTGCCCATGTTGCCTTGTCACAAGCCAGCTAGTTTCTCTCGCCTTCTCTAACAGGAGTTAGAGCCTTCTACTTTAATAAACCTCAAAACATGACGCCCTGCTACCCCCAAGCGTGGATGTATACAAAGCCATCCTCTCACTGTTGCCCACTTCTGACAAAGGAAAAATCAAGTCCCCTCACCACAGGGGGAAGGAAAAAAAGAGAAAGAAAAAAGCTGCCTGTCCTTTCATCTAGAGCCAAGGCTCTGTGAGCCCAATGTATCACCCGCATCTCCCTGCCTCTGTCACAGAGAAAAATACCCCGATAGGGAGGAACAAGAGCTCTTACCTTAATTATGCTGCTCCTCCGGGGGATGCCGGATTTGCCTTCTCGTTGCTGACTGGTGGAAAATCCTTTTTCTTTGCTGCTGCTCTCCGGGCTTGCAGGAGGAGCTGATCCCGGCTCCTCACCGGCTCCTGGCTGGGCACAGTCCCCGTTGGAAACCCGGCTGCCAGCACTGTCAAAGCGGGATCTCCCGCCGCCGCCGCCGCCTCCTCCTCCTCCTTCCCCATCTCCTGCCTTGAAGGCCACCTTCCCTTGGACCGGCCCCGGGGAGGAGGGCAGCCCCCCGCCGCCGGTGCCGCCACCGCTGCCGAACTCCGCCATCAGCCTCCCTGGCTACGGCAGAAGCACCACCGCTGCCCCCCTCCCCTCCTCCCGCGGCCGCTCGGCGGTGGCTCTCCTTCCGCTTTCTCTCTATTTACGATCGGGGGATTTTGAGCCAAAGTCTCTCCCCTCCGCGCATTTGGCAGCCGAGGCCGCGTAGCTCCAAGAGGGGAGGGAGGATGGACGAAACGTGTCGGTGGCGGCTCGGCGAGCACCAGTCCCGCAGCACCTGGGGAGGGAAAAGGAGACGAAACGTGACAACCCGTCCTCACACGAGGCGGGGG